>CM069909.1:72843924-73201332 GCA_036172215.1 Camellia granthamiana
CGATTAAAACACGTATTCAAAGAAGTATTGAAAGTGCAATGCAGTTTGAATGATATGTCGAGCCTCGGTGCATGCAAGACAAATGAATGGATGCAAACATACAAGCATAAGGTATGCTAATTGAAAATATCTCGAAAATATCCCTAATCTATCCATCAAAAGTGATCAAATAAAATGGAGAAAGATGTGGGGTTGGAAGACATACACACACGCACGCACGCACACTTATTACACCATTACACCCTCATGAAGGAGGGTCCAAACGAATAAGTTAACTAGCTACGCTAATTAAGCTAATTATTAAAACAATTAAAACGAATTAACTAACTTATTCTAAGCTAATTAAATATTACAAATTGAAGTAATTAGCTAAATATTAAGCTAATTAAGTACAAAGCAATTAAACTAATTAATTAGCTACCACTAATTAACTAAACAAAGTAATTAAATGGCCTTGGGAAGCGAGGGATGCGTTTATACTCGGTTCCTCCACCCGAAAAGCCACCGCCTTGCCACTGACCGCCTCTATTTGCAAATATTTGAACACCAACAGTGTTGCTAACTCCCAGAATGCGTCTGCTCCAACTTACCAACACACTGTGCAATTTTCATTGGTGGCCGACAGGGGGCATGTCAGCTACCAATGGTGGTCGGTCGGCTACTGGTGGTGGCCGATCGGCCACCGATGACATGAACTCCTCTTTTTGCTACAACAGAGAGCAAACAGAGCAAAACAATGTATTCTCACAGGTCTGTGTGTACAATTTACACTCCTTATCATCGCACAAGCTCAAAAGAGTAAAACTCTTGGCTCTCAAACCATCAACCAAGCAATTTCCATGCATGATGGCCAAAGAACCAAGTTTGTACAAGTTTAAAGAGTGCAAAACAAGACTCAAGAAGACCACCACCCTTTCAAGCATAATCAAGGGTGATAGTGACCAAGGAAAGTGGCACATTTCATCACTTTGAGTATGAAATGTCCCATTTTCCTCATGTTTGAATTAACGTCCAATTCGAACACATGCAATACAACACGAAAGATGCTTATCATGCCTCTTTTCTTGTTCATTTTATTTACTCATTTTACATTACCGATTCATTCTTTAATCGATTTAGTCCATTGGAGAGTGTCCACTAATGGAAAGATAGCTCAAACGACAAGTTGCTTTGGGCATGATAGAGGTATTACACTGTTAGTAATGAACCCCCTAAGGGATTAAACTATTAGGTGAAACGCCTCAATTTCACACTTAAGCAAACAAGGGGTTTAAAACCACTTTCAAAGCGAACAAAAGAGTGAAGAATGGAAGGAGATTGCAGAGATTTAAAGTGCTGAAATGAAGTGCACAACAACACTAAAACATGCTTTCAACTCAAAACGATGGTGATTAAAGCATTAAAACACCAATCTATTGAAGGAATTAAACACTAAGGGTTGGTTTGGCATCCCCTATATAATCCATCTTTTTATCTTTTTATTTTTTTTCCATCACATCACCTCTCTACTTTTCTGCACATCATTTCGTAAAAAGACAAAAAGTACAACGTATTTAGATCATCCCAAACAATCCCTAAAACTATGCAATACAAGCCTCAACTGAATTAACCAAGCCCAAAATAGAGCCAAAACAAGTCAAAATAGAGAAAAAAACATGCTGGACAAGAGCTAAAGTAAACAAGAAAAACATGCTAGCCCATGAAGCTAACTAAGCATGCAAACAAGACATAAGGAGGGGAGGCTAACCCCTCCAATTTTGGACTTCAAAACATAATTTTTACCACTGAAAGACCTCTGAGGTTCAGTTGTTAAAAGGGCCAAAAAGTTGGTTTGAAAGTGATGAAAAGATAGCACAAAAGCTTAACAAGCTAAGAGACAAAAAGAGTGGACAACCCCCTAACTCAATATAACCTCAAACCACCATTCTTAGGTCATAAAAATAGAGTTTTTTTACACTTCAAAACCAGCCTTAAAATAGTTTAAAAGGATGGCAAAATAAGTATACAAAACAAGTATAAGCAAGGTAAGTCCTATACCTTCGAAGCAAAGCACTAAACAGCCACAAATTCAAGCTCAAACCTCCTTCTAGAGCTCAAATTAGGTCCCAAGTTATCTCAGCCCAAAGGTGAGAGTATTTGGTTAAGGGTTAGAGTGCAAAAGCTAAGGACTTGTAAGCAATATGCACAAAATATCAAGAGAGAGAGAATTCTAGAGAGAGGAGATATTTTTGTTCTAAAAATGCTAACCCTCAAAAATGGGGGAAGAACCCCCCTATTTATAGAAAAACACCCCTTGAGCTTAGATACATCCTACCATACACATGTATGAAGATGCAGCTCAGTGAGCAACAGCTGGCACATCTATCAATAAATATCTGGAAAAAGAGACTGGTTGTCATCGACCACCACTGGTGGCCGACCGGCCACATCGATGGCTGACAGGCACAACCCATGGCCGACAGCCTTGGGGGGTGGCCGACGGGTCACCAAGAGGTCCAGACACCAAGTTTTGGTCCAAAACAAGGCAGAGAAAGAACAAGGTTTAAAGGCTTCAAGACCGGGCATTCCACCGAAGAGTTCGGGTGCTCAAAACGAACACAAACACACAATCATTGAGTGCACAAACAATGACATCCAAGTATTAAGGACGGTAAAAAATGAGGTGTCTACAACCGGCCCAACAGGATATTGAGTTTCACGTCCTGGATGTTCCGGCTAGTTTCAACTTGTTACTTGGGCAACCCTGGCTGTACTAAGTAGAAGTTGTTTCTTCCACCTTGTATCAAATGCTAAAGTACCCTCTTGGAAAGGGGGTAGCCATTGTGTTTGGGAATTCATCTATACATCCTCTGCCAGAGGTTACTACACCTGTATTGGAGATTGTACATGGTGACGAGGATGTTTTCTTGTCTGGTTTTTACCTTGGCTGAGGCCTCGGTGGTGCAAACTATCTTAGCTATTGATGAGGGCTTATATGTCAGTGCTCAATCAGTGTATCTCATGAACAAGTTACAGCATATACCGGGATGTGATTAGGAAAGAGCGGCTAGAAGGGCGTTACCGTACTAGCCGAAGTGCCACATAACCCTCATGCCTTTGGCTTAGGCTATACGCTCACCAAAGAGAACTGGGTGAGGAAAGGGAAAGAAATGGCCGGAAGAGCCAGAGCAAAGCAAAGTGGGAATCACTATGAGCTTGTGCATAGGCCAAGTCAGGGAACTCTGAATAGCCGCTTTGTTCGGGAAAGGGAAGACTTCCCATTTTGCAACTTTCTTGAGCCATGGTTGAACTCCGAGAAATGGTGTCTACCGGCTTTGAGATTTTCTTCGACTTATAGCTACAAGAGGGTGAAGCCACAGAGGAACAGACTGAATTAACTGCTGAGGCTGAACAGAGCATAGAAAGTGAGTCGAACAGTAGTGAACTTGAGATAGGAGCAGCACTAGCACGTCTTCTTTCGGATCCTCAGATTAACCTGGAGAGATTGGGAGATGACTTAACTGTTTCCATAATCGGAGGACCAACCAGGTGTGGACCCTTCCGGTGGTATTCTGGGTGCTTCTATCTCACTATCCCTCGTTTGGCAATTCGAGGAGGGCTTTTTGTCCAGCATTTCTAAATCTGGTAGTGAGCCAGAATCTGATTCCACAGAGTCTGTGGGGTCGGAATCAGATTCTGGTTCTTCTAAGTCAGGGTCCGGTATTCCTGGTGTTGATAACCCGGATGCTGTAGTTTTGTCCAGGTCGTCTTTTTCTTTTTCTTTTGAGTCGGCTGTAACCGAGGAATTGAATGAGACGTATCTTTGAATGAGAATGTTGTAACAGTTTCTGAGTACTTCTCTGTGCCACTTGTGTATTGCATTGATCATGATTTTCCAAATTTTGATGAAAACGATGAGGAAAGAATTCCTCTGGTTTTGAAACATTTGATTGATTGAGAAGAGGAAAGGTTTGTAAAACCTCTTGTTGATAAAATCATTCCAATTAATGTAGGTAATGAGAAGGATCCATGTCTGGTCCAGATCAGGTCCACGTTGTCTGCGGAGGAACGCAAGCGCTTAGTCACTTTATTAAAAGATTTCAAGGATGTTTTCGCGTAGACCTACAAAGACATGCCTGGAATCGATCCTGAGATTTTTTAGCATCGGATCCCTCTTGTCCCCCGAGGCCCGACTTGTCAAGCAGAAGCTGCGGAGAATACGCCCGGATTGGGCTTTGAAGATTAAGGAAGAGGTCACCAAGTAGATAGATGCAGGGTTTTTGCTAGTATCTGAGTATCGAACTTGGTTGGCCAACATTGTTCCAATGCCGAAGAAAGATGGAAGAATTTGGGTGTGTGTGGATTTCAGGGATCTGAACAAAGCTAGTCCGAAGGACGACTTTCCTCTACCACACATCGATTAATTGGTGGACTTCACCGCAGGCCATGCGTTGCTCTTTTTCATGGACAGATTTTCCGGGTATAACCAGATTCTGATGGCACCCGAGGATAGAGAAAAGACTGCCTTCACCACATCATGAGGAACCTACTGCTATAAGGTGATGCCATTTGGGTCAAAGAATGCTGGGGCCACCCTATCAACAGGCAGCAACCACAATTCTACATGATATGATCCACAAAGAGGACGAGGTGTATGTGGACGACATGATTGTCAAGTTCAAGGAAAGAGAGGGCCACTACACACCTTGAAGAAATTCTTTCAACGGATTAAAGAATATCGGTTGAGGCTGAATCCACAAAAATGCACTTTTGGCGTAACAGCAGGGAAAATGCTGGGTTTTCTTGATCACATATAGGGGCATCGAGGTAGATCCTTCCAAAATCAAGGCCTTCCTAGAAATTCCACCAGCAAGGACTGAAAAGGAGGTGCAAGGCTTTCTGGGTGAAGTCCAATTCATAAGACGGTTTATTGCAAAATTAACCTTGCCTTGTGAACCACTTTTTGGTCTCTTGAAGAAAGGAAAGAAATTCCAATGGGATGACCGATGCCAATTTACTTTTGAGTAGACCAAGAAGTACCTTCAGAACCTGCTCATGTTGTCACCGCTAGAGTTGGGGAAGCCGTTGATTCTGTATCTGTCAGTAACGGATACAACAATGGGATGCATGTTTGCTTAGAATCTGAGGATAGGGTGGAGAAGGCCATCTATTACCTGAGTAAGAAAATGCTGGACTATGAGACCCGTTACACCCCGCTGGAGAAGTCTTGCTTAGCCTTGGTATGGGCTACCAGGAAGTTGAGGCACTACCTGTTAGCTCACTCCGTAATTCTGGTTTCGAGATTAGATTCTATCAAATATCTCCTAGAGAAACTAGCACTTACAGGTAGGCTAGCCCGTTGGTTGCTTTTTCTCTCCGAATTTGATTTGAAGTATGTGACTTGCAAGTCTATCAAGGGGAGAGTGGTAGCAGAGTTTCTGGCAAATCACCCAGTGGAAAGGAACAAAGTAGTAGAATACCTATTCCCAGATGAGGCTATTCTGCAAGTTGAGGAAAAAATCTGGACAATGTACTTTGACGGAGCATCTAACCAGTACGGTTATGGGATAGGGGTGTTGCTGATAGCACCTGACAATTTCCATATACCTTTAGCTTTCAAACTCCGGTTCAAAGTATCCAACAACGAGGCAGAATAGGAGGCGCTGTATCGTTGGATTGGAAGCCGCCCTAGAACTAGGGCCAAAAAGGTTGGACATCATCGGGGACTCGAACCTGGTTGTGTCTCAAGCAAAAGGAGACTGGAAAGTCAAAGAAGAAATGATGAAAATCTATCACCAAACCCTGGACATTTTGATTCCTAGGTTTGAGAAGTTGACCTTCACGCATCTACTAAGAGAGAACAATAGGTTCGCTAATGCTTTATCAACTCTATCTTCTATGATAGACATCTCTTTTGGGGTCCAGATGCATCCGATCATTATTGAGCAGAGATATGCGTCGACCTACGAGTTTATCGCCGTAATAGCTAAAGTACACGATCAAAACCCCTGGTAGTATGATATTTGGAACTTCTTAGAAAAAAGAGGTTTATCCACCAGGGGCAAATGCCAAAGATAAGAGGGCAATACGACAGATGGCCATTCAATTTATCATCTGCGGGGGTAAGTTGTATAAGAGGGGTCATCTGGGAATGCACAAGTTGTGTGTTGATACAGAAGAGTCGAAGCGCATAATGGAGGCTATCTATGGGGGAGAGTGTGGAGCGCACATGAGCGGAGTAATACTAGCCCAGAAGATTCTCAGGCAGGGCTACTACTGGTCTACCATAGAGGAGGATTGTATTGGTTTTGTTCGGCGATGCCACAAATGCTAAATCTATGCAAATCGCATGAATATCCCGCCGTTGAAACTGTATAACATGACTTCACCATGGCCTTTCTCAGTCTGGGAAATTGATGTTATTGGGGTAGTTACGCCGAAAGGGTCAAATGGGCATGAGTACATTCTGGTGGCAATTGATTATTTCATGAAGTGGGTGGAAGCTCAGTCTTATGCAGTGTTGAAAGTAGCGCATGTGGCTAAGTTCATCCGCAAAAACATCATTTGTCGTTATGGGGTCTCGAATGAGATCATTTCATATAATGGCTCCCATTTCAAAAGAGAAGTGATCGACTTGTTGAAGAAATACAATGTGGCTTTTCATAAGCCATCCACATACTGGCCGTAAACCAATGGAGTTGTTGAGGCCGCCAACAAGAACATCAAGCACATTTTGCAGAAAATGGTTAAGACTTACAGGGACTGGCCAGACAAATTGTCATTTTCTCTCTGGGGTTATAGGACTTCAATTCGGACATCTACTAGGGAAACTCCGTATTCTCTGGTTTATGGGATGTAAGCTATTCTGCCGATTGAAATAGAGGTTCCATCACTGCGGGTCATGGCTGAGTGCCAGATAGCGGAAGCAGATTAACAGTAGAGCAGGTTTGAAAAACTGATGCTATTCGATGAGAGAATGTTGAAAGCACTGTACCATGTTCAAGGATATCAACGCAGGATTGCCAGGGCTTTTAACAAGAAATTTAAGTCTCGGAATCTTAAGGAAGGGGATTTGGTGCTGAAAGACAACAAAGCTCCCATCCATGACCCTAGGAGCAAGTTCAGACCCAATTGGACTGGCCTTTACATCATCAACTCAATCTGGTCGGGTGGAGCTGTCATTCTTATGGACCTAGATGGCCTCGAATTTTCTCAACCAATCAACATGGACAAGTTGAAGAAATACTATCCTTGAGTGGCTCGCTAGGCCGAAAAAACGGAAGGGTGACCTAGGCAAAAGTTAGAGCACAAAAAATTGAAAAAAAAGAAAAACTGAGCTTGCAAGGTTAAAAACCCAGAAATTGCGGCCTTAGCAAAAGTTAGAGCATAAAATGAGAGAGTTAATACTCAAGTGAACCCACACCAAACTACGTAAGGCCTGATTCCCATCTTCGGGATATGTAGGTAACTTCTTTCTGAAGTCCGGCCGTAAACACTTCCAAATCAACTGTGTCCATGTGTTTGATCAAGGCATCTTTGTCAGTTCATTATTTGAAAGATCGGTCATGGTCCTTACTCTGAGAGAAAAACTGGCTACAGTGCTAAGCAGTGTTATTCAGTCTATGGGCAATTTTCCATTTCTAGATTCGGGGTTGTACATCTCGAGGATAGATCCCATGTGTGTCAGGTTGTGATCCTTATCGAAAATGGTTTTGAAAAGTTTTGATAAAAGCTGATTTTGTTCAAATTAATCTGTTTACAACTCAGACCATTTTTGGACCAAAAGGAAAATTTTCAATACTCATAAATTCAATTTCATTGATTTCAATACAAAGTTCTCCAAAGCTCGATACAAATCAAAGTTGCTTTTATTACATTCAAATGGAAAACTTGAAAAGTTAGATCAAAGCAATAAACTTAGGGCATAGATGAGTTAGGTGTTCCTGCGTCCTCTCCCTAAGCTAGTGGAAGCTGTAGATGCTAAAGTAGGCCCAGCTTGTGCCTCATCTTCAAGCCAAGTCAAGCATTCACCAGAAAGGGTGCAACTGAAATTAGGAGCGAGAGCCAGGAGTTCTCTTGTCCACCAAGCATTGGGGTATTGAGCCAACTGTCAACCTCAGATTAGAAATGAAGCCGGGTACTCTACCCCCTCTTTTGGGCAAGTCTGGCCGTGTCCGAACTGACGCCTGAACCGGAACGGAAAGTAGAATACACAGTGTGTCAAGCCAATTAGCTAAATGCAAGGTTGCCGAGCCATGCTGTAGCTCATCTCGGGCTGATCAAACTAGGGGCAACGCCAAGCAATGTCAATAGCAGACCTGTTGCACATCCAATGGCACCACCATCCCTCGTTCGGGAAATCAACTAGCCATTGGTGAAAGAAATTGCCTCGTGTTGAATATACAGGGTAAGAGTGCACTACCTTCACCCTGTCCATGAGCCATATCTGGGTAGGGATGAAAGAAAAGAGAGATTAAAGAATAGAGAGGTGTATGTTGAGAAAAAAAGTTAGAAATGGGCTTTGAGAGAAAAACAGAACATGAGTACCGAGTGATGTGAGAAACACATATGAGATGGGATGGGAAACATTACCTGCAAAAGGAGTGGACTTCCCGCAAATTTGTTTGTCTCTTGCCGATGAAAGGCGTCTAAGCCCATCAAAGTCTCGGCTAATACCAAGCCAATGCAACTCTTACCCTCTTTCAAGCCTTGTGTCACTTTAACTAGCCGAATGCTAGACCCGCCGAAACTAGAGGCAATGAGAAAATGTGCTAACATACACAAACAAAGGGCATGCTGTCGAATACTCTGCCAAAGACGGTCGCCGCCGTCACCGGCGTTAGAAAATCGATGAATGAGGCTGGGAATATCCAACTTTCCATTGTGAACCAAGGATCGAGCCTCATGAGAAGTGAGCCCACACATCCTTTCTAAAGCTTGGATGTGACCAAAATGGGACTGGGGCAAGATTTCCTTGTCATGCCGGGATTCCATTAGTGTAGACGTCCCCGAACGCCCCGGGAGGATGACTCCCGTTCGGTTCGTTTTATGGGTCTACTACAGTTCAGGACTCAAATTGTCACGGTTCTTAATCTGAACCAAAGAGTCCAAATCTGGCAAATCATTTTGAGAAAAACAGATTTTGAAAAGAAATGCCAAACATGGACTGCTTTGCCAGATACAGAGTCGCCACCTAAATATTTTTTAAAATGGGAAATTTAGGAAACCCAGACTCCGTGCCAAAGGCCACGTGTCCGTCATCACCAAAGTTGCCTCGGCTCGGGAACTTGGGTACGATCGGGGAAGGTCAGCTATGAGCACCCCCTTTCGCCCGGTCTGAAGACCGGCCTCTACTAACCATGATATTCGATTTTGAAAACGTTATGTGTTCTTATTCCGGTTATTAGTCTAGAATTACTATGTTATGCGCACAGCAAACAAGTATAGACTAGATTGCCTAATTTGGAAACAAACATTGCATATCCGTTTGTTTTAAAAAACGCTTTGGAATTTGCTACTCGCAAGTAGGCTAAAACACGGATTTCAACGAGTTTTTCCAACTCAAACAATCCAACCTTCACCCACAGGCATTCAAGCAGTTTATCTCATAAGCACTTAGCCTCATGGTAATCATGCTATTTATGGCAACACTCACACGCATGCGACATGCTAAAGCATAAAATCTCACCTTGTACTCCAAGCCAAAACAGAAACTAGTTAGTAATCATATGCATGATCCTAGTTTATGTTAAGATGGCTAATGCAACACATGCAAGAATGTAATCTAGACAGGCTCGGCTATACTAAACATGGCATGTGAAATGCTACAAATAACACGTATTCAATTTGGAATTGAAGTATAATGCAATTTGTATGATGCGCCGAGCCCGATGCATGTATAACAAATGTATGGATGCACGTATGCACAGCATAAGGTATGCTAATTTAAATATGCCCTAATCTACCATCATAAGCAGGTAAATAAAAGGGAAGAAAGAAGTGGGGGTTGGAAGACATGCACACACGTACCCACACTTATTACAAATTCGCCCTTGCTCGGAGGGACCAAAAGAATAATACAGTCCGAATACTAAATTAATTATTACAGAATTTCTAATTAATTAACAGATTGAATGCAGAAAGGAGGTGGCCACAGCCCTGCCTCGGGATGCGTGAATGATGCATGCTCGATCCATCTTGCCCGGAAACCCGTTGCCATAGCACTGTTGCCTCTGTTTACACTGCCATACTCCTCTGAAAATTTGCACAAGTCTTAAGGAGGCCTCTCTGAACACTGGGGAGCACCACCGGCTGAAGAGAAACACCACCGGCCGAAGGATATGATCACCGGCTACATATTATGCTATCGACCAGTCATTCTTTGCCGGTCGGCACTTAACAGTGCCGGTCGGCCAAAAATTGCTGCAGAACCTGCAATTGATAGCAGCAGAGGGCAAGCAGTGTATGGCATGGAATTTCAAGCAAATGTGTGCATGGACACACTCCCTATCATGCAATGGACTCAAGGGAGCATGGCCCTTGACCCCCGGGCCATCAATCACGCATTTCAATGCATGATGGCCCAAAAGCCAAGTTAGCAACTTTGATATCAAATAGAATGCAAACACAAAACACATCAAAGGCCCCAACCTCTATCATCCTTGATCAAGAGGCAAGGGATGCATGCCAAACGCAACCTAAGCATGCGAGCTAAGTATGCAATATGAGTATGCGAACAAACATGCAAGGCATGACGCAATGCAACAACATAACATGCACAACGCATTGTAACATGGCATGCACAATGCAAGATGGGCTTACACCAATACAAGTAGACCTCGGCCACACTCACATAGGAGGCCATGATGATGAAAATGAGACTCTCGAAATGTGTGCACGTGTGCACGCAAACCGAGGACCGACCCTAAGGCACGGAATGCCACTCTAACAAGACATGGCAGAACATGGAATAAGGCATAATAGCATGCAAATATCAGAGGCAAAATGATATGCAAAACAGCCCCGAAACATAGCAATAAGGCACCCGATACATGAGACGCATCCCGAAACTCAAAATTAATCGCATGGAATGACTTATAGCTATACAAAGCATGCATTATTTGAACAAGAAGTGTAAAAATAGGAGCTAGGCAGACCCAAAACAAGCATGTTTACAGTTCAAAGCAAGGCCAAACAGCGGGCATAGATAGGACAAAATTAGCATGCAAAAATGGCTCCGCAAGGGAGGCAATGAGGCAAGTGGTAGATCCAAAGTCCAAACAGAAAAAGACCCTTCTACAACACTGAAGAGGGGCCCAAAATATGATGTTTTACCGTAGATGAAAAGCCCCAAATCAGTATACAAACATGCTCAAAATGCAACGCAAGATTAAAGCCACAGAAAGGCTATAACACAAAGTATACAAAATACTCATCAAACAGCCAAAGAACCTTAATGAAACATGACAAGGGGGGTAAAAATATGGCCACTTTCATCTCTGATAATGGCCGAAAAACAGAAGCTCAATAGGCTAATAAATCATGCAAGAATGGGGACCAAAGAGGGGTACAATGGCGAGTGATACATGGAGGTCCCAAACAGTGGTGAGCCCTTCTTCAATGTTGAATAAGGGCTCAAAATAAGCCTATCTACAGTTTACATCATGCTCCAAAACAGATTACACATAAGCCAAAAATGCTATGCAAGATTATGACATACAAAGGGGTAATGAAGCAAGTGCAAGATGGGGGTCCCAAACAAGGTAAGACCCTTAATGAAAGATGAAATAGAGCTCAAAAAAATTCCACTTTCAGTTTTGGTCGGAGCTCAAATATATAAGAAACTATGGCTTAGATATGAAGCAAGAAAAGACTAGAAAAGGGAAGAAAATGATTCACCCTTGTAGAGTAACCCTTTGCTGCCTCTTGGACCAATGAAAGCTGCCTCCTAGCCTCTGAGAAGACCTCCAAGCTGCTGGAAATGGAGGTGGTGGTTGGTGCTAGGTGGTGATGAAGAAAGGGGTGTAGAACTTGGATGTTTTGAGCTTTGGAGGAGGGAGATATGGAGGATGTATGTATGTATATATCAGATATATATCTATATCTCTGGTTTTTTGCTCCAAAACCACCAACCCTTTACAATGGAGGAGGAGAGCTCCTTATATAGACAAATGGAGAGGCTCTAAGCTTATAAGACAAGCTAAAGAGAAAGGTTCAAGGGGAGCAAGAGGGCCAAGGCTTATTAAGGAAGCCAAGACAGCTGGTAGGCTTCTTGAGGAAGCCAAGACAAGGGGTCAAGGCTTCCTCAAGAAGCCATGAGCAAAGGGTCCAAAAAAAAGGGGGCAAAGGCTCCAAATAGGCACACATATGCACGGGGAGCTGGGTCTGTGCATCCCAGCTGGCACAGCTGGCATGCACAAAGCCTGGAGGGTGCAAAGGGTGCAAACCGGCCAGAAAATGAGGTCGTCGGCCAAAATTAATTGCCGGTCGGCTAAATAGAGTGCCGATGGGTGGCTGATGAGGTCAAAAAGTGCCAGTGGATGTCCAGATTGAAGCCCCAGAAGTTAGCTTTCCAATGGCGCAAACCTTGAATTAAAATTCCTTCTGTGGAAAAAGTTATGCCCTTTTTGGTGAAGCCGCGCAGACTCGATCCAACCGAGATGATGCCCAACTTCAACCAATCATACCTCCCCCACCCGGACTTGGTTTTGAGAGATTCTTGAGTGCAAAATGAAGCCCCGGAAGTCTTCTTTCCAATGGTTATGGCCTCATAGCTTAACTCCAAGTGTATAGATAGATGAGCTTGATTTAGCGAGGACTGCTCGACTCTCTTCTACCCGGATTCATGCCGAACCTCTTCTCCAACTTATTTTCTTCCCTCTTCTCCTCTTCTCTTCAACTTCAAACCCCGAAGTAAGGTGTTTTGAAAGATTTTTCAAAGATTTCATCTCTCTTTCATCCATCTCCACTTTGTCCTTGTTCGGTTTACCGAAAAGCGCACCATTTACCTGAAATGCGAGCGTCGGAGCATCGTGGGAATTATATTTCAAAAATGTTTTGAAAGAGAGGGTTTTAAGGTCTCAAAACCATCCAAAATAATTTTGGTTCAAAATGGGGTGTGAAGTTGAGATTCGCCTCTCTCCTTGCCGAAGAAACTGAACCTGCGCCCTGCACACCTTCCAACACCAAGTAAACCATCAGTAGTGCCCAAGTCTTGAGGGCAGTCAAAAACGGGGTGTCTACAATTAGCACTTGAAATTCTTTCATTGTCGGGCATATCTCTTGTACCCCGAACCAAAAGACATGTGTAATTGGGTTCCAACATCTAGCTGCAGCATGTAGGAATGGAAAACAAAGCAGAGAATGGCTTAGCAGGAATAGTGCATTTATCTCAAAAACCCAGAAATTTACTTTTTCCGAGCCATCTAAAGTTGCAATCCAATTTGAGAGTTTTTGGGTAAAGAATGGCTCCATTTGTGGCAAAAACAGAGCTAGAATGAAGAAACTACGAAGTCCCAACTTTTATAGAAGATAAGGCACTGAGTGGAAAATAGGTGGCAACAATCTGGAGGTCCCTCACACTGATGGCCAACCGGCCAGTGGTGATGGCCGACAACCACTTTTGGTAGCCGACCGGCCACTACTGGTGACCAATAGCCACCACTAGTGGCCGACAGCCTCTGTTCATGCCCGGCAGCATTCTTGTCTGTTCTATGGTCCTCCTATGTGTTGAGAGTGCTAAGAACTTGTGTTTTGTTTTGGTTTTTATGCTTTGTGTTGCCTTGTTTTAATTAGTTTTGTTGAGCCATTTTGTTTCAATTTGTTTATCGAGTTGTATTTGTCTCGTTTTGCTTATTGAGTTGTACTTGTCTTGTTTATCAAGTTGTTGTATGTTGTGTGTTGTTTATCAAGTTGTATATTACTTGATTATTTATCGAGTTGTACATTGTTTTTCTTGTTTTGTTGGTAGTCGGTTCATTACCTAATTAAGAAGGTTGTGCCAATACAATATTCAAATTCCATCAATCAAGTTCACTCTTGTTTTTATGCAATGTGGTGTTCATAATGCAAAATACAACACTTCTTCGTACAAAAAGATTGGTTTTCATTCCGATCATGGTTACTTTTTACAAAGGAATACAAGTTTTTAAAGCAAATAAAACTTGTCTAAAACTGTACAAAGTGCTAACAGTACTAGCAAAAAGAAACTAAGCAAGAATACAGAAAATTAGGGCCAGCTATCTCAGTCTCGAGAGGCTCTGTTCGTCCTCTTCCTGGGCAGGGACTCAGAGCTATCTCCGTCAACACCGTTGTCTGCACCTCTCTCTAAACCAGAACCAGAATTGTCATTGCCATCTGCCTCGGAGCCTAACTCAGCATCATCTCCACTAGCAGAATCCGAGCCAGCGTCATCATCTCTACTCTCGGATGACTTAGTGTGCTGACTTGCTGCCTCCTCGGCCTCGCCGATCTCAGCCTCATCATCACTCAGAATGGGCTCGGAAGGGCCACTCTCATCTTTAGTGTCCCTGGCTCTGCCTCAGTTGCGTGCAGGATCCTGTCTCTCTTTTCTCTCTACCGTCGGAGGGGGTACTGACGGTCTTGCTGCAGCCGCCGCTGGTGCTGTTGGTATGGGTGGGACTTGAAAAGGCGGTTGTCATATGTCAGCCACAATATGCGTATCAGATGCAAGTATGATGGGCAGAATGAGTGCATGCAAGAGTTAGATACAATGTATGAGTATAGTCTGGAAGTGCAGTATTTCAAATGCAGTGTATCAGTGCAGCGTAGGTCAGATATAGTATGTCAATGCAGTGTGGGGAAGTGTTCAGTTGAAATGTCAGATGCAGTGTATCAGTGCAGTGTGGGGAAGTGTTCAGTTGAAATGTCAGTGTCAATGTGTCAGCAGAAATTTGATAACTAGAATATAAGAAAACTAAAGAAATTACCTGAATACTGTGGAAGCTGAGCAGCACCTCCCTCCTCAATATCTTACCCTCGAATAAGGCTAATAGCTCCAGCAGATCCTCGGTGTATCTTGGGGGTGCCTGCAAATGCATTTGGAGAATGAACAATGTCCGGAAGGAATGAATATCTAAGAGAGAATGGAAAATATGTGGTACATATCAGGGGTGAGTCAGGAGCTCTGACTATCTATGCCCCGCTGCCGCAGGCTTAATAGGGATCTGATATGCCTTCCCAGTATACCGCGAACAAGTGAGTGCAGTAGGTAGCTCGAGCCAGCCAGTCCTCTGCCTCGCTTGAGGAGCCACTCTGCCATAGGCCCTGGCTACCCTGGTCGGTCTAGGCCTCATCCTCACAACAGGAGCTCTCACTCCCTCGCCTCTGCGAACACCGGTCAGAAATGGCATAAGGTGTATCTGAATGAAGACTGCATAATCACCCTCAACTCAGAAGTACTTTGCTTCCAAGCCCATCATGAACTGGATAACTCTGTCAACAAATAGGCTGTCCGCTGATCTCATGGACTCTGGCGGTGTCATCGGTATGAACGGAGCAGGCATACCTAGAGACTGGTGTACGACTCTCTCACCTAAGTACTAGGCTCGGCAGACCGGACCCTCAAGCAGGACACGATAGCGAGAAATGCCCTAGGCCGCATTATACCGGCCTCCAAGTCCTTTCGGTATCATGGCCCATGGCTGTCATGAGACCTACAAATGGAAGTTGTGTAGATTGTCAGTTGCTGTCAATGGCTATAATGTGAATCAGAATAGGGTGAGAGCAAATGATGACCGTGTTTTAGGTTACCTCGTGAGCAACTAGGGTGTCAAAGTAACGCCTGAAGAAAGAAAAGGGCTCGCGAGTCCTACAGCGAAGCTGACCATCATACACCCGTGAAAAGGGGATCGTCAATGGAATCTCCACCTCTGGCTCCGGGGCAAGAGTCGAGAAGTATGCATACAACCATGGCTGTGGAGAAAGTGTAGGGATATATGATTAATACAATTTGAACAGATATAGAAAATGCAAAGCAGAAAGCATACAATGTATGAACAGGTATAGAAAGTATAAAGCAAGAAATGCACATGCGTTGAACAGATGTAAAGCAAGAAATGCTGAACAGAAAATGCAAAGTGTGAAGAGGGAATTGAGATGTGTACCTCTCACGCTCACCAGTAGCCTCCGATCAAGTATCTAATCCCGCAGGAGGTTGAGCTCATATAGCCGTATAGCGTGGCAAGGCCAGCCCCGCCCCAATCATAGAAACTCACTCGAGGAAGGACCACCAGTGCGCTTAGCAAGTATAGCCCTACGGTGTTCGCCCTGTTCACGAACAGGGTGGTATCGAAGAGGAACATTAGGAAACCCCGAGCGTAGTGCTCTATCTCCTCTACTGTCTCTGGCACGGTCCTCCGAAACCGCTCCTCGAACCAGCTGTATCTGACCTGGGCTGTCCGGAACAAAGGCGGGTGCGCCCCTAGAAACTCAATCCAAGTAGCCTCCCACTCCCCCATATTAAAATCAAGGGAAATCGGATCACCCCCTACGCCTAGGCATGTGATCATGGCAAAGTCGTAAGGGGTCATCATCATCTCTCTGGTAGTGGAAAGGCGGAGAGAGTTGGTGGTGTCCCACCATCTTTCCACTAGTGCTTCCAAAAGTGGACGGCTCGCTATGACTCGTGTCAGTCCAGAGCATAATGGGCCGAAGCTCGCCTCGTCAACAATAGCTCGTACTCCTGTAGGGAACTCGTCGTACCAATCTCTGGCCATCGTGGCCCTGTAGCCCCTATATGCGTGGGCGTCACCCTGTGGTAGAGGACAGGTGAATCAGTGTAAATACAGTTCGAGGAAAAGGAAGTGTAAAACAAATGCAATTGCATTGGTGAAAATACAGTGCAAGAGTGTGATTAGTGCAAAAAAAGCAAGTAAAGAACATCAAATGGGCAAGTGCATAGAGTTCGTACCTCAACGGCAACGGCTAAAAGACAGGAGTCTGGCTCCCTTAGTAAGAGATCCGCTGGTGCATCAGCGAAATCAGTGAAGTGCCTAAAACCACTAGCAGGCAGAATGTGCGTCTAGGGATAATACCTCGCCGCATCAAAAGGCCTCACTCCCAACGGTAAGGGCTCTAGCTCTGTATCAAAATCGAACTCTGCCTCGAACTCCACCTCCGGAGAAGCCCCATCATGTGGAAAGTCGTCTGCCATCTGGAATATAGATGAAGAGTCGATGAAAAGTGGAGAAAATGGGGAAAATGGATGGAAAATGCCAAAAGTCAACTCAAGTCAAACCCTAGGAGAGAGAAAGTGGAGAAAAAGTCAAAGCCCAGGAAAAGGTGCCAAACCCAAGAGAAACTCGACGGGGATAAGCCTTAAGTGGTGAAAATGAAGAAAAAAGCACCGAAATCAGTTTTCAATCAGTTCAAAATGAAGGAAATCCAGAAGCTTTAGCAAATCAACTTTGCGTGGGGCATTAGAAAACGCGTATAAAGCTCGGATCTAGAGAGAAAGAAGGTCTAGAGAGAGAGTGTGAGAAATTTCGGTCATGGGGTGTGGAGGAAATAAGCTCCCATGACCTATACATAAAGACCCGAGTGTGAAATGTCCAAACTAACCTGATCTGCCATCGACAGCCGGTCGGCCACCACTAGTGGCTGACAGTGCTTAGGGTCGGCCGATAGGCAGCCGACACCCCTCCCTGGTGGCTATCAAGCTTCCAGTGCTCCTCCTTTGTGTCTTGCTGCTGCTTTGTGTCCTTAGTTCTCAGGAAGTGCAAGGAAAGTTCACTTTTTAAGCTTAAATTGCCTCTACGGAAGCTCCAAACCGTGTCTTCGGTGCATGATGATTCATCACTAATCAACACGACTGAGGTGTATTCTTTTTAACTTGTTGAAACTCTTCCAAGAGGTAAATCAGAAGTTGTTATTCAATCCATTGTTGCGTAGAATATGCATTTATCCATTGTTGCATATAGAATATGCATTTCTCCAATGTTGCATAGAATATGCATAGAACATATCTTTCATCATTTGTTGCATAAAACGTGCATTTCTCAATTATAGCATAGAACATCCTTCCAATTATCATACATAGAACATGTTGTCACTACGTTCGCATAGAACATGCTTTGTTTATTGTGCATAGAACATGCACCCTTACTACATTGTACCTAGTAAATCTCTTTCTTATGCAAGCATGATATTATATGTATAGTTCATTCAGAGAAGTTCTAAGTGAAATCATTCCTGTCCTTCGAATTACTCGCTTCGGTTAGAAACATTCGGGTGTGCCCGGTGTTTACACCACTCACTTTCTCCTCTCGCGTGTGGCGCGTTAGGACGCTTTGGTTTTGAACACACGGGTGTGTCCCGGTGCCCATCCTTTTTCTCCTCTCGCGTGCGGCCCGTTAGGACGCTTTAGTTTCGAACACATGGGTGCGTCCCGGTGTTCACCCCTTTTTCTCCTCTCGCGTGCAGCGTGTTAGGACGCTTTGGTTTCGAACACATGGGTGCGTCCCAGTGTCCACCCTTTTTCTCCTCTCGCGTGCGGCGCGTTAGGATGCTTTGGTTTTGAACACGCGGATGCGTCCCGGTGTCCACCCTTTTTCTCCTCTCACGTGCGGCGCATGAGGACGCTTTGGTTTCGAACATGTGGGTGCATCCCGGTGTTCATCCCCTTTTCTCCTCTCTTGTGGGGTGCGTTAGGACGCTTTGGTTTCGAACATGCCAATGCGTCCCGATGTTCACCCTTTTTTCTCCTCTCGCGTGCGGCGCATTAGGACGCTTTACTTTCAAACATGCTGGTGTGTCCTGGTGTTCACTCACTTTCTCCTCTCACGTGTGGCGCGTTAGGACGCTTTGGTTTCAAACACGCTGGTGCGTCCCGGTGTTCACCTCACTTTCTCCTCTCGCGTGCGGCGCGTTAGGATGCTTCGGTTTCAAGCACATGGGTGTGTCCTGGTGTTCATACCCCTTTTTTTTTTCCCTTCTCATGTATGCAACACGTTAGGATCTTGGTTGAGACCTCAGGTGCGCCCAACGGTTGCTTTTGCCTTTCCCGTGCGTTGCGTAGTTAAGCTTGCATAATTTTCTTACATCTTTTTTGCTTGAAATGTGGTTTGATTCGTGTTTACCTACTTACTTTCGTGTGTGAGGTTGCTATACCTTGTCTCAGTTTGTATATTTCTTTGCATGACATTTGCATTTAGATGTTTCATTATAGCCTCATTGCATGATCATAAGTTATATTCCTACATCGTTTAGATCATTTGCATCTTGCCCCAAAACTACGCTGGTTTGATTCCTTGCAAAGGGATACGTGGGCAGCCTGCGGGCACAACCATTTGTTTTGCCTTGTTTGTTTGCTTGTCCAAGACTTCGACTTTGTCAAAAAAATAAGTCGTCTCTGGGCTTTGACATTCACTCCTGTCATTTCATGACTCCCGAGTTCTGTCAAAGAGGGGCAACTGTAGGCACCCCATTTTTGACCGTCCTCAAGACTTAGACGTCATCGCTCGTGCACTCGATGATTGTGTGTTTGTGTTCGTTTTGAACGCCCGAAGTCCTCGGTGGAATGCCCTGTCTTTGAGCCTTTGAACCTTGTTCTTTTCTGTGCCTTGTTTTGGACCAAAACTTGGTCTCTGGACCTCTTGGTGACCTGTTGGCCACCACCCAAGGCTGTCGGCCATGGGGTGTTTTTGTCGGCCATAGGTGTGGCCAGTCGGCCACCAGTGCCTTTTTTCAGATATTTATTGACAGTTGTACCAGCTATTACGCACTGAGCTGCATCTCCATGGACGTGTATGATGAGATGTTTCTAAGCTCAAGGGGTGGTTTTTCTATATATAGAGGGGTTCATCCCCTATTTTGGAGGGTTAGAAAAATTAGAGCAAAAATATCTCTATCTCTCTCTTGATATTTTGTGCACATTTGCTCACAAGTCCTTAGCTTTTGCATATCAACCCTTAACCAAATACTCTCACCTTTGGGCTAAGATCACTTGGAGTCTTGTTTGAGCTCTAGAAGGTGGTTAAGCTTGGATTGTTGGCTATTTTGTGCTTTGCTTCAAAGGTATAGTACTTACCTTATTTAAGCTTATTTTGTATCTTTGTTTTGCCACATTTTCCAACTGTTTTTGGGCTGATTTTGAACTGTCAAAAACTCTATTTTTGTGACTTAAAAGTGTTGGTTTGAGGTCTCTTTGAGTTAGGGGGTGGTCCACCCTTCTTGCTCATTTGTTTGTTCAGCTTTTATACCCTTTTTTTATCACTTTCAAATCAACTTTTTTGGGCCTTTTACCCACTGAATTTCAGAGGTTTTTCAGTGGTAAAAACCTTGTTTTGAAGTCCAAAATTGGAGGGGTAAGCCTTCCCTCCTTGTGTCTTGTTTGCATGCCTAGTTAGTTATACATGTTAGCTTATGATTTTAGCTTTTTGTGGCTTAAGTCCAGCATGTTTTAAGCTCTATTTTGACCTGTTTTGGCTCTATTTTGGGCTGGTTAATTCATTTGAGCCTTGTATTGCATAGTTGTAGTGTAATTTCCTTCACTAGCTTGATGTTTTAATGCTTTAATCATCATTGTTTTAAGTTAATAGCATGCTTTAGTGTTGTTTTGCACTTCATTTCAGCACTTAAAATATCTACAATCTCCCTCCATTCTTCACTCTTTTGTTTGCTTTGAAAGTGTTTTTAAACCCCTTGTTTGCCTAAGTGTGAAATGAAGGTGCTACACCTAATGGTTTAATCCCTTAGGGGGTTCATTACCAACAATGTAATGCCTCTTTCATGCCTAAAGCAACTTGTTGTTTGAGCCATCTTTCCATTAGAGGACACTCACTAATGGACAAATCAATTAAAGAATGGTTTTGGTAATTAAAATGACTAAACAAAATTGGATAAGTAAAAGAGGCAAGATAAGCATCTTTCGTGTTGCATTGCATGTGTTCGAATCGGACGTTAATTCGAACATAAGGAAAATGGGATATTTCATACTCAAAAGTGATGAAATGTGCCACTTTCCTCGGTCGCCATCACCCTTGATCATGCATGATAGGGTGGTGGTCTTTTTGAGTCTTGTTTTGCACTCATTAAACTTGTACAAACTTGGTTCTTTGGCCATCATGCATGGAAATTGCTTGATTGGTCGTTTGAGAGCCAAGAGTTTCACTCATTTGAGCTTGTTTGATGATAAGGAGTGTAAACAATACACACAAACCTGTGAGAATACATTGTTTTGCTTTGTCTACTCTCTGTTGCAGCAAAAAGAGCAGGTCATGTCATCAGTGGCCAACCGGCCACCACCAATAGCTAACAGGCCCCCTGTTGGCCACCAGTGAAATTTGCATAGTGTGTTCCTGAGGTAGAGCAGAGGTATTCTGGAAGTTGGCAGAATTTTTGGTGTTCAAATGTGCAAACAAAGGCTCGCATCAGCAAAACGGTGGCTTTTTAGGTAGAGGAACTGAGCATGCATGCATTCCTCGTTTCACGAGGCTGTTTAGTTAACTTGTCTAGTTAGTTAGTTGTTTAATTCATGTTGTAATTAATTAACATAATTGCTTTGTAATTAGTTAGTTAAGTATTATAATATTTAATTAGCTTAGAGTAGTTAGTTAAATACTATGTTGTAATAATTAGCTTAGCTTAATTAGCATAGCTAGTTGGTTAGCATTTATTCATTCAGACCCTCCTTCGCGAGGGCATAATGTTTTAATAAGTGTGCGTGCATGTGTGTATGTCTTCCAACCTCACGTATTTCTCCTTTTTATTTAATCGCTTTTGATGATATGATTAGGGTCATGTTTCGATTAGCATATCGCATGCTTGCATCCATTCATTCGTCTTGCCTGCACCGAGGCTTGGCACATCATTCAAACTGCATTGTCATTTCAATAATTTTTTGAATACGTGTTTACCGCATGTTGTTCAAATTGATTCATATGCCATATTAGTAGCCGTGCCTATTAATCGCATTATTGTGTGTGTCGCATTAGACATCTGGTATAGTTAGGATCACGCATCTTTCTAACTAGTTTCTGTTTTGGCTTGGAGTACTCGATGAGTTTTTATGCTGTAGCATACTTGTATGAGTGTGATTGCCATGTTGCCATGATCAGCATGCTTGCCATGAGGCTATGTGCTTAAATGCTAAACTGCATGAATGCCTGTGGATGAAGGCTTGTTGTTTGATTTGGAACAATTCAACATATGTGTGTTTTAAGCCCATTTTGTTGTGGCAAATCATGTTTTAAGGCCACTATGTTTGGTGGCAAATCATGTTTTAAGCCCACTATGTTTGGTGGCAAATCCGCATCTTTAAGCCCACTTGGGGTGGCAAATTCAAACCATTTTCGCAAACAAACATGAGTTGAATTATTCCAAGTCTTACGACTAGTCTATACTTGCTTGTGTGCGTCACCTAGTAAAGCTAGTTTAATAACCGGAATAAGAGCACATAATGTTTATAAAACATCATATTATGATTAGTAGAGGCCGATCCTTTGATTGGGTGAGTGGGGGTGCTCAATTCATGACCTTCGCCTCTCGTACCTAAGTTCCCGAGCCGAGACAATGACGGACACATGGCCTTTGGCACGAGTTAGGGTTTCCTAAATTTTTTCAAAAATAAAAATAAAAAAATATTTAGGTGGCGACTCTATATCTGGCAAAGCAATCCAATTTTGACATTATTTGATTTAAAATCGATTTTCCAAAAAGATTTGTCGGATTTGGACTCTTTGGTGTTTATCAGTTTCACATTGCACTTGTGAGACTAGATTCAAAACCTCAGGAGTTCGAACTGTGAGGCCTTCTTTTCAACCCTTTCTGAAAGGCGGGGCACGAAAAAAGGCGAGTCCACACCGATGATGAAAATAAGAATGTGTTTCCCACAAAATCCTCAGTAAAAAGATGGAATTTGAGCTTTGTTCTCAACCTTAAGCCTGCTTTGGTCAAGTGTTTAAGCCATGTCAATCAACCAAAGCGAAACTGGACTGAACCAAAGCAAAATGTCTAACTTTCTCCTTGGCCAGTCAATCGCCAGGTTGTCCCAAGGATAGTGCATAATGGTTTTTTTGTTGGCTCAAGTGCGGCACTTTACAACCCCATTTTTTTACACATTTTTGCACCAAATGCTTGTATACTCAGTCTCTATTGCCTAGTGCTTGATCCATTGAGGGTAATGCTCCATATTTGCCTTCCATTGACTCCATTTGTGCTCCATTAGTTCTCCACTTTGTCTTCCAACATTGCTCCACTTACATTGCCTATATAAGGAGAGCTGAAGTCTTGAATTTAGGGAGGTGAATTTGAGAGAAGAAGTGTAGAAAGAATGATAAGTTTGAATTAGAGTTTGAGAAATAAAAGAAAGCTTTGAAAACAAGAGTGTTGTCTTGCCAAAGTAGTGAAGTTGTATTTAGCCTTCATATATCTCATCTTTCATTACAAAAAACCTCCCAAGAAACTCGTTGAAACCAAGTCCTAGAGCTTTGATAAGAGAGAGAGAGAGAGAGAGAGAGAGAGAGAGAGAGAGAGAGTAGTCTTTGCCAAGTTTAAGAACCGAGCGATCATTTCCTACACTCGTCCAAAGCCACCGATATAACTCAAATTCCAAGCTTTTGAATTGAGGATTGAGAACATAATTCACAACCTTGAGGGTGATCAAAAGGAAGTTTGGAAATCAAGAAGTTCAATATTTCTTTAGAAGGTGAACTTTTAATTTCATTTGCATGTATTTTCTATCTTATATTTGTTTTCTTACTTTAATTTCATATTAGTTTTGTTGTAATCTAACTAGAAGTGGTTAGTTGAGCCACCTACATATTCCTTGTTTGTTCTTTTCTCGGTGTTGCAACAAGACAAGTTTTGCTAGGCCTAGTTGGCCAGCTCGCTAATTTAGAACAAAGCAGTCATCCTGCGTTGAGCTCATGGCGATACTTGAGACACATGAAAATTCTATTTTGTTTTCATTTTGAGTGTTTTATGAGGCTTTTTTTTTTCTAATATTTTTTTCCCACTCTCTCATTTGGTTTGTAATTGTTTATTCAAAATGTTATAATAATTCCCTATCCCACTTCTTTCTATCCCATTCTTTTACTTGATTTCCTTATTTGCACATAAGTATCATATTTTGCTTCTTATTATATTCATGCTTTACATCCATGTTTCATTCATCTTGATTCGGCTAAGTTTACATTTGTGGATTTAATCAATTCCTATGTGATTATGTGCATTACATCATATTCTTGGGATGATTCACATGTCATGTATTAGAAGTCGATCTTTAGTTGCATCTCATAAGTGAATTGCATTAGGATTTTGTATATAAGATCATGCATATTTTGCTAACTTTGTTTTATAGCTGTTCGTGGGACGTCGGTAAATATATAAGTTTTTATGCTTTAACATCCCGCTTGTGTGTATTTTTCTTACTATGTTTAGCATTCTACCATGTGGGTACTTGCGTCTGTTGTTTTACTATGTCTAGCATCTTACCATGCAGCTACGTACTTAACTAATGTACCTTTTTTAATGCTAATGGATGAAGGTTGTACTGCTTAGATTGGAATGATATTGATTCATATGCATGTGAGCTCAGTTTTCGTTGAATTGTACATATATTCAAAAAGTCTTTCAAAAAATGCACGAAACCAAAGCATAACCAGGATGAGCGACACAGTCTATAAGTGCTTGCTTCACATAGTAACGTTAGCATTATTAAATAACCGGAACATAAGCATGTAGAGACTATACAACCCGTATCATGACTTACTAGAGGTCAATATTTTGATTGTGTGAGCAAAGGTGCTCAATTCATGACATTTCCCCTTCATACCTAAGTTCCCGAACTGAGACACTTTGGTTATAATGGACAGTGGACTTTGGCACGAGTCATAGGTTTCCTAGTTTTTCCAAAATGATTAGGTGGCGACTCTGAGATCTGTTGAGGTAGCCATTTCTGGGAAAGGGTTTGCAATAAAATTGATTTTTTTATTTTATTTTATTTTTATTTTATTTTTTTATAAAACTTGTCAAATCTGGACTCTCATTTACATTTCACATTGCACTTGTGAGACAAGATCAGGAGTCCAAATTGTTGGGCGCGCTTGGGTACCCCCCCAAAATCATCTTACAGGGACCATAGCTAAGAAAATGAACTTGAGGGATGGTGTAGCGATTTTTGTGATTGAGGAAGGACCACCTATTGATTGTACTAACCTCATCCTTGATGCAGCAGAGGGCTAGCACTTTGACTGGCAATTTGAGAAGGGTTTTGGTTCTAGTTTTGAGTTAGGTATTGAGTTTGAGTCTAATTCCATTAATTCTGTTGAGAGTCAGATTCAAGTCGGTCTAGTAGATTAGAGTTTGGTGCTTCTAGGAATGATGACCCAAACACCACTATCTTCTGAAGGTCTTCTTTTTCCTTTTCTTTTGAGTCCTTTGTAACCACTACGCTGGAAATTGTTAATGAGAATGTAGTAGATATTGCTTACTCTTATGTGCCTATAGTTCATTGCATTGATTATGATTTTGAAAATTTTGACAAAAAAAAAAGAGGAAGAAATTCCTCGAGCTTTGTAAAAATTGATTTATTGAGAAAAAGAGAGGAATACTAAACCCCCTACTGGATGAAATTATCCCAATTAATGTGGGTATTGAGAAAGACCCTCACCTAGTCTAGATCGGTTTCACATTGTCTTCAGAGGAACGTGAGCGCTTAGTCCCTTTGTTAAAATATTTTAAAGATGTTTCTGCGTGGTCTTATGAAGACATGATTAGAATCGATCTCGAGATCGTACAACACAGGATCCCTGTAGCGACCCTAATTTTTCTTAAGTCATTATTTATTATTATTATTACTATCTTATTTTATTTTTGGCCTTATTAATTGTGTGGTTACATGAGAATTTAATGTGTTATTTAATTAAATTAATGTGATAGTTAATTACACATAATTAATCTGAATATTTATATATGTATATATTTTATATATGTAAAAGGTATTAGGGTGATAATAGGAAATTATGTTATTATAGTTATTAGGTTATCAACATAAGAGGCAAAGGAAAAAAAAAAAAAAAAGGAAAAGTCGAGAGAGAGAGAGAGAGAGAGAGAGAGAGAGAGAGAGAGGAGAAGGAAAAAAGGGATTAGGGTTTTATTTTGGTGGCTTCATTAATTCTCTAAATATTTCTTTGATCTTCAAAAAATAATTGTGAGTGCAAAACCCACTTTCCTGGATTTATGTTTATTGTGTTGTTATTATTTATTTATTTTTATTGATTTGATTTTGGTTTGATATTGTATTTGCATGAAGATGATGGATTGATTTCAATTATTTTGGTTAGTTGTGCATGCATGGTTTAGGGTTTATATATATATATATTATGGATGTAATCACACTCATGAATATATGAAATTAAAATAAACTAGGAACTCATAGATAAATTCCGAATACTCCACCATGAGTCCATGGATTATTGTTTTGTTTGAGTGTTAGTGAGAAAGAGTGTATAAAAAAAGTGAGGATTATGAGATTTATTTGAATGCCTTAGGCTCGGCATTGTTATGTTTGTTCTTATGAGTAGATGAGGCGTTATGTATATATATATTGTTGTCTCATTCTCAGGAGTAGACGAGTGCTTTGGTTTACGCGTGTACGTATATGCTAACTGTCTAGGGAGTGTGTGTCACGACCCAAACCCACCCCCATGGGTTAAGGATATAACCGGCCAGTAATCATGAGATTACCTACGGCCTCAAACCAAATAAAAGATATTCCAATAGAGTTAAGGGGCCAAAACGGAAGCAAACTTAAAACTTTTGTCCATAGAGCTATGCTTACATGGCACATCATAACACTTCACATATATTCGCTAATAACCCACATCAAAGAAAGTTAACATAAAGCTTTACACAATAGGATCATTCAAGTCATGGTCAACCAATCAAAAGCTTATACACAATCGTAATCCAAAGTTCTCACCAACATAACAAAAATATACAAAAGAACAAAAGGGCGAAAACAAGTCTCGTGCGTGAGACGTGTGGGATGACTCCTCAAAACTTGACTATTTCACACCTGCTTCACTGGGGCTGGGTTTGGATATTGCTTGGCTCACCTACAATCACATGAATAAGAGTGAGCGAAAGCCCAGTGAATAATATCAATTGAAAAAGGTACACGAATGGAATTCGAAACAGATACATCAGATGGCCTTAGGCCCAATTTATGTTTCTATTCAGTGTATCAAGCGACTATAGGTTCAGACGTATCGAACGGCCTCGGGCCCAATTCATTCATGTCCGACGACCTTTGGCCCAATCATTAATATCCGACGGCCTTTGGCCCAATCATTTGTGTCCAACGACCTTTGGCCCAATCATTTATGTCAAACAGTCTTTGGCCCAATCATTCATGTCAAACAGCCTTTGGCTCAATCATTCGTGTCAAACGGCCTTTGGCCTAATCATTTGTATCCAACGGCCTTTGGCCCAACCATTAATGGCGTAACAAACATTTGTCCACAATTCAAATTAGGAAGCTTACAAGACTTATATAGAAATAAGCAATTGGACAAATAACATACTTCAAAATATCTCTACTAATATATTACTCACAATGATCTGCCAGTGGATTTGCTCTCATGCTTGACCCTACACATTTCATGAACATAATGGGTCACAAACGATTCAATCCGTTCTTAATTCATACATCCCTCTTAGGCTTCTTTCTTATTCTTTTAACTCATTTACAATGCTTAATGTATGCCTAAGAGTACTTAGAAATAAAAGAGAACGGAAAATGAAACACAAAACATCTTTACAAAGTTTCTGAAACAAGGCTCCCCGCTCGAGCGTAGGTTCCTCCGCTCGAGCGGACCCCCATGGTCTGCAAAAGTACTGCTTGCCTCATATTCATGCTCGAGCGCTAATTCGGACGCTTGAGCTGAGGGTCAAACATATGCCTTGGACGCTCGAGCGTAATTCTCCCCGCTCGAGCAGACGACATTGTCTGCAAAACTGCTGGGAGCTAGCATTTCACGCTCGAGCGGCCATTACCCCGCTCGAACGAACATGCTGAATTCTGGAATTTCCAGAATTGTTCTCCAAGTTCAAACTCAAAGTTTAAAGGTTCAAAGCTCATGGTTTGGACACAAAAACATGGAAACATATTGCATAACATGAGAACAACAACAATATGAGGCCAATTGCTCAAATTCATGGTCCCTTTTTCCAAAATCATTTTGAATTCTCTTCATATTCCCAAAACATGTATATTTACCCTCAAACCAACTCCATATCTTCATCAATCATTCATGCATGTACATTCTTGACTCCAATTCTATTTTAATGGTACTCTAATTAATCATTATGAATCTAATTACTTTGATCTGAATAAATTTTCAATTAAATTTCACCATAGGCTCTAAAAATTACGCTAATCACAATGGCGTAATCAATTTCGGGTTCTATGGCAGGTAAGGCCTCCAATTTAAATTCTAAAGCAGAAAATCAAACAGATTTCCCTACGGTGAACAGATAGAAATTCAAAACCACAAATATTCATATAAATGGCACTCAAAATCATATCAAACACATAATCACAATCATAATTAAGATTAATTAGCATAATACGGACCAGAGTTATCACAGTGTGGGTCAAACTCGGGATGATATCCCTATACAAGTTTGGCTTCGGAGCGATGTTAGTTATACAGGAGGCACGTGGGATATATGTGTATGCCGGAAGTGAAGGGCCGAAGTGGTGGAGTTAAGGTACAAAGAATTAAATATGAGTTTATTGGTATAGTGTGAATTATATTGATTTGTACATTTTGGAAAATAGTAAACGAGCTTGATAAATTATGAAATTTGGGTAGAGGCATGTATACGTAATTCTAGACAACTTTTGTCTTTTAACTTGTTACTATAAAGATCAATTAGAACTTGTAATTGGATGATCTTAGTTACAATCGTTTTTATTCATTTTAGCAATGCAGATTTTAGAAACTGTTTTTACTCACAAAACGAGCTCATTTTTATTGATTTTGTGTAAACATAAGTAAAACTTTATTCTAAACACTTTTCGTGTTTTGAACGTTTCCGAACAAAATCAACTTAGGACAGTTTCATTTCATTTTCTGTTTCAGATTTTTCAATTGAATTCCGTCTAGGTTCTCCTATCAAGTTTTTCTCTCAACCTATTCAGTTTCTACTAAATCCTCTCGCAACACCTTTTAGAAAATTTGATTCTGTACAACTTTTTTTCTTTGTGTTGTGGTCAATTTGAATGATTTAAGCATGAAACGGTGCATTTTTATACTTCTTCTGTACTTTATTTATGATTAAATCATACTAACTTTATTTTTTTCAAAATGGTGGGTCTTACTAACTTTTTTTTGCAGGACTGATCCACCATATTTATTTTTATTTTTATTATTTTTTTTATATACTCAAATTATATTTAGTTGTGTACAAGTAAGAAACTAAATGCCACTGTATCTCGGGAAACTACCACTTCGTCTCAGTGTGGGTGGAACTACTTGTCTTGTTTCGTAACAAGAATTAAATGTACTTTTGTTTGTGTCTGCTGGACACGTGGGTGTCAAATCTTGTACTCATACCAGTATGCTTGTACACTGACCCGTTTTGTCTCTTGGCATATCGGGTGCATTCTGTTTGAGCATACCCGAGCTTCCTTTGCAGGATTAGTTGGGACTACGGTGGTGACGAGAAATACCTACGATTGTAAGACACGTCTTCCGACTTCTTTTGTTTTCTGGAGTTTACGGTTGATATTAGTTTATTTATTTATTTATTTATTTTTATGACTTTAGTATTTTGATAGTTTGGCATTGTGGGTTATTTTTTTAACTTTACATTATTTATGTTATTTTGACTATTTGTTGCTACTTTAATGTTAGATGTATCGGATAGTCATGAATTTATGATGGATGGTTTGGTTGACGTTCGTTATTATATTTTTGTTTTTATCCCTTGTATTTTTTTTTAGTATTGAAATTTACTTAAAACAGATTGGGACGAGAACATTTAGATTTTGTTTCACTCCTAGGATTTGAATGATGGAATATTGATTGGGGTTTAGTCTTAATTTACTATTTAATTGTCCAAATTTTAGGGCGTGACAGTTTGGTATCAGAGCTCAAGGTTACCCTAGACTTGTGAGAGTTTAAGTGATCCTTGGATTGTGGAAACATGGTTAACTGGTTTAGTTTGGTGGTTGAATTTATTCTAAGTATTTATGAACGAATTTTTTTTGTGTGTTTAACTTGAAGGTGACGGCTAGAAAGTATCTTTAATCTTTTTCAAGAACCCATTAGAATACTTTTTGATACTGGTGCCTCTCATTCTTTCATATCTAGACAATTTGTAGAAAGAGAACACCTTGTAACTACCTCATTGTCTAGACCTAGTCATGTTGAGACCCCTTTGGGAGGGGCAGTTACTCTTTATGAGATGTGTAAAGATGTTGAGATTGATTTTGCGGGCAGAGTCTTGTATGCGGACCTAATTGTATTAGGGTTTGAGGGGTTTGTAATTATTTTGGACATGAATTAGCTGCAAAAACACTTTGTGACTCTAGATTGTGCTGGATGGACTGTAAATATAGATATTCTCGTTATGCCACGAGCTTACCCACACTTATAACGATAGAGGAGAGTCGGTGATGACAAGTTTTTTGTGCTCGGTAGAAATCCCTAAGCAAGATATTAGTGAGGTAGATGTGGTACATGAGTTTGAGGATGTATTTCAGGAGATACCTAGACCTCTACATCGACGGGTAGTAGAATTTTGCATTGAATTAGTGCCAGGAACTACACCGATTTCTAGGGCAGCATACAGAATGGCGCCTGAAGAGCTTGTGGAGATGAAGAAGCAATTGGAAGGGATGATTCAGCAAGGGTTCATAGATTCAAGTAACTTCCCATAGGGAGCACCCGCGATCTTTGTCTCTATGAAAGATAGCACTCTCTGCATGCGCATAGATTATAGAGAGCTAAACAAGGTGACTACCAAGAACAAGTATCCGTTACCTAGAATTGATGACTTGTTTGATCAGTTGAAGGGGGCAGCTATGTTCTCTCAGTTTGATCTCAAAACGGGTTACCATCAGATGGGTGTGTCAGAGGAAAGTATACCGCTTACTACTTTTCGAACTCGGTATGGGTTGTAGGAATTTCTTGTAATACCTTTTGGTTTGACAAATGCTCTTGTCTATTTCATGGACCTGATGAACATAATTTTCTAATCGTATCTAAATAAGTTTGTGATTATACTCATAGATGATATCCTGGAGTATTCTAAGAATGAGAAAGAGCACAGTGAACACTTGAAAGTCATGTTGCAAACTTTGAGGGCGCAGTAATTATATGCTAAGTTCAGTAAGTGTCACTTTTGGGAGAAAGAAGTTCGGTTTTTGGGACATGTTGTGTCCAATCAAGGGATATTGGTAGATCACAAGAAAGTTGTTGCCGTCAAAGAATGGAAGCAGCCCACGAACTCTTTAGAGGTGAGGAGTTTTTTAGGACTAGCCAGTTATTACAAAAGATTTATAGAGAAGTTTCCACTATTGCAACACCCATGACCAAGTTGACCCGCAAGAATGTGAAGTTCTCATGGACAGATGATTGTGAGAGAGTCTTCTAGGAGTTAAAGAAACGTTTGACTACAGCTCCAGCGTTGACTATATCAGTACAAAGGGAAAAGTCAGTAGTGCTTACTGATGCAAGTGGAACTGGGTTGGGATGTGTGTTGATGCAGGATCAGAAGGTTGTATCTTATGTCTCAAGACAGTTAAAACCTCATGAGAAACGATACCCTACTCATGACTTAGAGCTGGCAGTAGTTGTTTTTGCGTTGAAAGTGTGGCGAAACTACTTTTTTTGAGTTATACACAGGCCACAAGAGCCTCAAATATCTTTTTTCTCAAAAAGAGTTGAACATAAGATCAGAGGTGGGTTGAATTCATCAGTAGTTATGATTTCGAGATCCTTTACCAATCGGGAAAAAGAAAATGTGGTTGCAGATGCACTTAGTCGACAACATGGGATTATAGCTTCTTTGATGATTCAGGAATGGAAGTCCTTGGAATTCGTTTCGATGCATGATGTTCAACTAATAGAGAGTGTCGAGAGGGTATACATTGGTAATTTGACCGCGTAGCACGTTACTGGGTAAAGTTCGTTAGATGCAATATTTAGATAGGTACTCGTCAGCAAGCTCGATGACCTTGTAGTGAAGGGTAGACGCGCCCTCGGGCCTCACTACAGTTCAGGACTCAAATTGTCACGGTTCTAAATCTTGAACCAAAGAGTCCAAATCCAGCAAATCGTTTTGAGCAAACAGATTTTTAGAAAGAAGTGCCAAACATGGACTACTTTGCCAGATATAGAGTCGCCACCTAAATATTTTATTTTGGGAAATTTAGGAAACCCTGACTCGTTGCCTAAGGCCACGTGTCCGTCATCACCAAAGTTGTCTCGGCTCGGGAACTTGGGTACGATTGGGGAAGGCCACTTCGTGAGCACCCCCGCTCGCCTGATCAAAGATCGGCCTCTACTAACCATGATATCTAGTTTCGAGAACATTATGTGCTCTTATTCCGGTTATTAGCCTAGATTTACTATGTGATGTGCACAGCATACAAGTATAGACTGGATCGCCTGAATTGAAACAAAACATTTCATTTTTATTTTTGAAAGGGGTTTGCTACTCGCAAGTAGGCTTAAGATGCAGATTTTGCCACCCTTAGGTGGGCTTAGAAAAACATGGTTTTGCCACTATCTAGTGGGCTTAAAACTCACAGTGAATGATTTGTTCCAATCCAAATAACCCAACCTTCACCCACAAGCATTCAAGCAGTTATATCACATAAGCACATAGCCTCATGGTAAGCATGCTGTCATGGCAGTCACTCACATGCATGCAAGGATGCTAAAGCATAAAACTTACCGAGTACTCCAAGCCAAAACAGAAGCTAATTAGAAATCCATGCATGATCCTAAATATACAGAAATGCCTAACGCAACACATGCAGAAACGCAACTAAGATAGGCTCGGCTATTCTAAACATGGCATATGAAATGCTACAACTAACAAGTATTCAACTTGGAATTGAAATACAATGCAGTTAGTATGATGCGCCGAGCCCGATGCATGCAAGACAGATGAATGAATGCAAACATGCTATCATACTGTATGCTAATTAAAACATGCCCTAATCTAACCATCATAAGCTGGTAAATAAAAGGGAGAAAGACGTGGGGTTGGAAAACATACATCACACGCACGCACACTTATTACAACATTGCCCTCGCTCGGAGGGTCCAAACAAATAATATACAGTCCCAAATAAATAATACAGTCCGAATAAATACAAAATCCTAATTAATTAACAAATTAAACTAGGAAAGCTGAAAACTAGCATGAAAGCTAGGGACTGCCTCGACTCTGCTCTGGATGATGAATGATGCATGTTCGGGTTGCTTGGCACAGAAATCCATCGCGATGCCCCAATTAGCCTCTGTTTGCAATTGATGCCGGAATGCTGTGCAAGGCTTTTGAAAGCTGCTGACTTCTGGTTTGCTGTAACAGAGAGTAGGAAAGGGGCATAGCAATGTATTTTCACATATGTATGCATGCCTCGATCCTCGTGCCACCAATCACGCATCTCGATGCATGATGGCCGAGGAGTCGAATTGCACGACTCAATGTGAAATGAATGCACATGAAAACACAACAAGACCGAGACTCCATCATGGTTAATCCGGAGTGTCGGTGATCGGGAATTGAAGACACGTTCCGTCACTCGGAGTACGAAACGTCCCTCGTTTCCCGTGCTCGGGCTAACTCCTATCCCAAGCACAGTGCAATATGCATGATATGCATGGATGCAATCTAAGATACAACCTAACATACACAATGCTATGAGATGGCATACGCGATGCACGAGGTAACACGGCATACACAATGCGCTAACATACAACCTAGCATACACAATGCTATGAAATGAAATGGCATACACAATACAATATGGGCTTACACTAACATGAGTGGACCTCAGCCACACTCACATCAGAGGCCATAAGATGAAAATGAGACACTCGAGATGCGTGCACGCATGCACGCAAACCGAGGATCGATCCTAAGGCACGAATGCCACTCTACCAAAGCATGGCAAGACATGGTATATGGCATATGAACATGCAAATTTCAGCACTAAAATATGATGCTAAATGGTCCTGAAACATGGAAACATGGCACCCGATGCATGAGATGAACCCCGAAACTCAAAACTAGGCATGCGCAATGACCTATAGCTACACAAAGCATGCACTATTTGAACATGAAGTCTAAAGACAGAGCCAAGGTAGTACCAAAATATGAACTTTCTTAGTTCAAATCATGACCAAAAGATGCTAGCGAGATGGCCTAACATAGCATGCAATTTTTGCTATCAAACAAGGATTACATGGCAAGTACATGAAGCAAGTGAGAACTCACCAAACCAGCAAAAATCAGTGAATAAAACATGCAAAAATATGCCCAAATAACCATGGAAATGCAGCCAACACATGCACAAATGAGGGGCTCCTTTAGAGGGCATACAAAGGGGTTATTAAGCACATGCAAGATAGACATGAAGCATGACCAAAAAAACTCTGAAAATAAAATATGGTAGTCCCAAAACTCATCAAATTGACCCTGTAAAGTGACTTCAAAACATGTAAAGAGGGGTCCCTTTGAAAGGCCAAAATGGCCATCAAACAAGTCAATGTGAGAGGGGGTCAGCCCCCTCTGATTTGGAGGCTCAAAACAGTGTTCTAGCCACTGAAAATCCACTGGATTTTAGTGGCTAGAGGGCCAATCAAAGCATGCGACAAGAGCTTAGGTGTAAGGCTCAAAACAAGGGACAATCAAGCATTCAAGGAAGCATGTGACCTCAAATAAAAAAATGCCCTTAATAAAACAAGAAGATGATGTCAAAACAAGCCTCTTTCCAGTTTATAACAAGTCTCAAAAATGAATATAAATAGGGCTAATCTATCATGCAAAAATGGCCCTAAAAGAGAGACGAAGAGGCAAGGGACAGCAGCTTACCCCAAATGGAAAAGAGCCCTTCAACAAAGTTGAAGAGGGGCTCAAAACATGGCACTTTACAGTTTATATCAAGTCTCAAAAATGAATATAAATAGGGCTAATCTATCATGCAAGAAAAAGGCCTAAAAGAGGGATAAAGAGACAAGTGGTAGCAACTGTCCTCAAACAGAGAATAGCCCTTCAACAAAGTTTAAGAGGGACTCAAAACAAGACATTTCACAATTTATGACCAAGTCCAAAACAGCTCACAAATAAGCCTAAAACATCACGCAAAAAATGGGCCTAAAATCGAGTTAAAGAGGCAAGTGGCAGTAGGAGACCTCAAAAAGTAAGAGGTCCTTAATCAAACATGAAAAGGAGTTCAAAATATGACTATTTACAGTTTGGGTCGGAGCCCAAAAATGTAAGCAACAAAGGCTAAAATAGCATGCAAAATAAGGCAAGAAAGAGGGAAAATGGGACTCACCCTTGTAGAACCAAGCTTCAATAGCTCTTGGATCAGGTTTGGGAGCTCTTAACCTCTGGAAAACAGCCTCAAGTTGCTAGAATGGATGTTGGAGATGTGGTGCTATGGGTTGTAGTGTAAAATGGTGTAGGACTTAAGGGGTTTTGATGCTTGGAGTAGAGAGAGAGGGAGATTGAATGCAAGAGCTCAAAACCAAATTTTGTAACCTCCTAAAATGCAGCTGGGGGTGCTGGTTATATAGGCAAAGGAGTGGAGGAAAGGGGGGGAAAATCAAATTCAAATTTCCCCCCCAAAAGACCCCCCCCCAGATACAGGATCTGGGGGGAAACAGAGGGCACAGCTGGAATGAACTCAGGGAGAGGAACATGGCCGGCCAGTTTCTGAGGTTTCAGGTAGCTGCCCTGCCACCTCCACTGGCCTGCCGGCCAGGGTCAAAAGGGTCAATGAAAATTAGTGGCCGGCCACCCCATATTGGTGGCCTCCCATGTGTGCATAACACAGCTATGTGGTCAAAACCCTGAAAATGTGAACCATGAGAGAGAAAAGCTAGCTTTTTAGAGGGGTTCAAAAGGGTCAGGATGAATTGCTGGCCGGACCATGTCATATTGGTGGCCTCCCAGGTGTGTACAACACAAATATGGGGGTTTAGGGCTAGGAGAAGTGCCCCGGGAATGGTCAACATCAGCTTTCTAGCGAGGAAAACGGGCGACGGAGAGCGATGAAAGAATAAAGCTGGTCTTCAGAACAATTGCTGGCCTCCCACCCTTCTACAAGCTTCCTAACAATGAAAATAAGGTTCCTGCCAAAAACGGACCAAAACCGATGCAAAACGAAGGTTCGGGGGCCGAAACACGCAACCCGAGGCCCCGAAAACTGACTGTTAGGCACCGGAAGTGGCATTCGACCATGAAGTTGGTCTCTCGAGCCACAGTGTCCCCCAAAAGGGAGTAAATAAGATGTATGCCAAAAACCGGAGCAAACGGAGGTGGTTAAGCAGTCCCGAACCGAGGCACACGGTCGACGGCTCCGAAAACTGGGAACCGGGCTCCGAAATGGGAAAAATGGCGTACGACCACGAAACGTAGCCTACGGCTACTGAGAGATGATCTACGAGACCTCTCCCTCCCTTCGGGAAGAGAAAACGGAGAAAATGGGACCTGGTTCGCAAACCGAGGCAAAGCACAAAAGAGTCCGGAAGTCCGGAGGCCAGGCTCGCAGCCGTGACTCCGCAACCTCAGAACGAGCACAATATGCAATACCACCAAGCGCTCAATCGGTGACGTCTGAGTCTTAAGGTCGGTCAAAAATGGGGTGTCTACAGTTGCCCCTCTTTGACAGAACTCGAAAGTCATAAGTGACGGGAGTGAATGTCAAAGCCCAGAGACGACCCATTTTTGACGAGGCCGAAGACTTAGACAAACATACTAGATAACAGAGAAACGTGCCCGCAGGCATGCCCGTAGGCGGGGGCAAAATGCAAAACGAAATGCACAAAGCCGAATGTAACCCAATGATCATGCAAATGCAGTAAGCTGTAATGAAGCAAGTATTCACAAATAGATGCAACAGTTTTAAGCAAGAATGCAAAGCAAAACTACATTTCATGCAGTTGAAGAATGCGGAGAATCATTGAATTCTCGCCACGTCTCACACGGAGGGGATACAATACCTGTGCGGCTCGTCTGGTCGCACCAGCCGCAAATGAACCGTACATACAATATCGTGCCTGTAGAAGAAAGAAACTCAACAAGCACAACATAGTTAGCAACATATGTTCAGTGTGATATCAAGCGCAGACAAACACGGTGTCGATGGGCGAGTGTATCGCAATGCGAGAAGCAACGTGCGTGACAACGCAAGTTTAAGCATGAAGGCATGACAATATCAAGGAGACGTGCATAACAGTGCAAGTGGTGTGCACGAGAATGCGGGTGATGCACACAACAATGTAGAACAAGTGTAATCTTGAGTGCACATTTTGAAACGAAACAACGAGCGGAGCAATGCGAGTTTCGACGAAGGTGGCTCAGTCGCAACCTCCGTTTACCTCCCAGAGGGGGTCACAACATATTCAAAAAGGATACATCTTGCCCTCGGCGAGAAATGATGAAACACATGTTGAAAGTTGGTGTTGAAATTCCCGCGGAGGGGTTTCGCGACAAAAAGTGCATTTTCTTGTACTTTTTCAGGTCCCGGGGACTCCAATCATCACCAAAATTTCCAGAAAGCTTGGAGGCCACTTTGGGAACACCACCGGCAGTTTTATTCCCAGGGGGAGGCTTCCGGCCATGTTTGAGGGAGAGGGGTGGCCGGCCTGCCAGAAAAGGTGGCCGGCCGGCCACCTAGGCCTAATCCAGGGCAGTTTGATCTTTTCACCTTCTTTTCTTTAAATGTGCTTATCCAAAGCACTTTTCCTCACAAGTGCAACTCCGAAATTGCTCTCTCCTCCTTCCCAAACCATTTTCTCTCTCAGATCTGCGCTCTATACGCGTTTTCCAACGCCCCACACAAGTTATTTTCGCGAAAACTTTCAGTTCTCTTCACTTTGAACCGATTAAATTTTGATTTCGGGGCTTCTTTTCTCATTTTCACCGCTTGAGGTAAGTTTGTCTCAACATTTGGAAGATTTTCTCGGGAGTTGACTTTTGTTGACTTTTTCATTTCCCGAGAGTTGACTTTTGTTGACTTTTTCCAATTTTGGCTGATTTTGCTCATTTTTGCTCCTTTTTGCAGATTTTTCGAGATGGCTGGTCATTTCCCTCATGGTGGAGGTCCTCCGGGTGCCGGGGGTGAGCCGGACGTCATGTCTTTGCCCCCAAGAGTTCGGCCGTTTGATCCCGAGAGGTATAATCCTCAGGAGCACATCCTCCCGCAGGCGGTTTTCTACCATTTCACTGACTTTGACGACCGGCCGCCTAGGGATCTGCTTTTGCGAGAGCCGGAGTCCCACCTCTCTCATGAGGCACGTGAGGTATTTGCTCCACTTTTACATTTTCTGCAATGTATTCTGCATTTTCCATGTATTTCGTGCCTTCGTTATGTTTATCTGCCCACTCAAGCACACAGCCTGTTTTGAATCTTTAGTCCATAACACCGTATTCCGTTTGCATCTTGAACACATAGTTCAAACATTCTAACTTTCTGAATACGCAGCCCGTATATTGATTGTGAACACACAGCACACACTTGTTGAGAATTGAACACACAGCCCAATTCTTGAATTTTGAGATGAACACACAGCCCATACTTTGATGTCGAACACACAGCTCGTTGTTGACGCGAACACACGGCACACACTGATTGAGAGTTGAACACGCAGCCTAAACACTTGAATTCTGAGATGAACACACGGCCCATACTTTGATGTCGAACACACAGCTCGTTGTTGAGGTGAACACACGGCACACACTGATTGAGAGTTGAACACGCAGCCCAAACACTTGAATTCTGAGATTAACACAGCCCATGCTTTAATGTCGAACACACAGCTCGTTGTTGAGGTGAACACACGGCACACACTGATTGAGAGTTGAACACGCAGCCCAAACACTTGAATTCTGAGATGAACACACAGCACATGCTTTGAACACACAGCCCATTGTTGAGGTGAACACACAGCACACACTGATTGAGAGTTGAACACGAAGCCCAATACTTGAATTCTGGACGAACACACAGCCCATACTTTGATGTCGAACACACAGCTCATTGTTGAGGTGAACACACGGCACACACTGATTGAGAGTTGAACATGCAGCCCAAACACTTGAATTCTGAGATGAACACACAGCCCATGCTTTGAACACATAGCCCATTGTTGAGGTGAACACACAGCACACACTGATTGAGAGTTGAACACGCAGCCCAATACTTGAATTCTGAGATGAACACACAGCCCATACTTTGATGTCGAATACACAGCTCGTTGTTGAGGTGAACACGCGGCACACACTGATTGAGAGTTGAATACGCAGCCCAAACACTTGAATTCTGAGATGAACACACAGCCCATTGTTGAGGTGAACACACAGCACACACTGATTGAGAGTTGAACACGCAGCCCAATACTTGAATTCTGAGATGAACACACAGCCCATACTTTGATGTCAAACACACAGCTTGTTATTGAGGTGAACACACGACACACACTGATTGAGAGTTGAACACGCAGCCCAAACACTTGAATTCTGAGATGAACACACAGCCCATGCTTTGATGTCGAACACACAGCTCGTTGTTGAGGTGAACACACGGCACACACTAATTGAGAGTTGAACACGCAACCCAAACACTTGAATTCTGAGATGAACACACAGCTCATGCTTTGAACACACAGCTCGTTGTTGAGGTGAACACACGGCACAAACTGATTGAGAGTTGAACACGCAGCCCAGACACTTGAATTCTGAGATGAACACACAACCCATGCTTTGAACACACAGCTCGTTGTTGAGGTGAACACACGGCACACACTGATTGAGAGTTGAACACGCAGCCCAAACACTTGAATTCTGAGAAGAACACACAGCCCAGATTTTGTATCTGATTTGACTTTGCACATAGCTCATACTTTTCATTGTGCACGTAGCTTATTCATTTCATTCACACACAGCTTATTCATTTCATTTGCGCGCAGCTTCTTCATTTCATTTGCACGCAGCTTATTCATTTTATTTTGGAACTGAATACATGTATTCATCCTGAATGTAGGTGACTTCTCGTACCGTGCGAGGATATGGCTCTGTCGCAACGAGAGAGTGGTACGCTGAGCTCCCGGAGGCTGTTCGGGATTTGGTTGATGTGGCAGGATTCGGGACTTTTTGCACTGGGCTCTCCCGCTGTCCTGCCAGTAGGACACTGATGGGTGCTTTGGTAGAGAGATGGTGGGACACCACGAACTCCTTCCATTTTTCTGCCACCGGGGATATGACCATGACCCCATTTGACTTCGCCATACTGACGGGCCTTGATGTGGGAGGTTGGGCCGTCCCATACGATGAGGACATGGGCGAGTGGGAGGCCACCTGGATATATTTATTGGGGGCTCGCCCGCCTATTGACAGATCTTCAGGTAGAGTTCGATATACCTGGTTCTCTTCTCATTTCAGGAGAGTGGAGATGGAGCCCGAGACTTGAGAGGAGGTGGCGCAGTACACCCGCGGATTCCTGATGTTCCTCTTCGGGACCACCCTGTTTGCCGATAGAGGGAACACTGTCGGGCTTTATCTGTTGAGTGCTCTGGTGGACCTATCACAGGTCAGTAGATATGACTGGGGTGGTGCGAGCTTGGCCACTCTCTACTGCTATATGAGTGCGACCTCCCGCAAACGGGGGAACATGGTCGGTGGCTATTGGAGGGCCTGGGAGGTACTTTCTGCCCTCTTGATTTACATTTCTGCTTCTCATTACTTGTACATTGCACACACGGCGCACTTTACATTCTGTACCTTGCACTTTACTCTCAGCATTTTGTATTTGCGTTCTGCACTCAGCATTCTGTATTTTGATGGCTATTGCTCTGTTTTTCACAGTTATGGGTCTACACATACTTCCCGACACTGGCTCCGGAGCTTATAGTGGAGGTGCCCCTCACGACCCCGTATTCACTCGTATTCGAGGGCCAGTACCGCCAGTACCGGCCGAGACCTCGGGAGTCTCTTCTCTATTTACGGCAGTATTTTGACACAGTGCGGTCATTAGAGGTATTTCAGAACTCTCAGTTCTTCATGCTTGAAATCTTGCACATTTACAATTTCTGATCAGCTTATGCATTGATTATCCGCAGATCATATGGCAGCCTTGGGCGCCTTTGGGTAGAGACCTCCGATTCCATTTTGCTGGAGCATGGGGTGCCTCTCAATATCGGATCCTGTTCGAGGGGCTAGTTGGTAGGGCCTGGTTTTTGGGGGACCGCTTCTTGCGTCAGGTATGGGGTTACCCTGAGCAGGATGTTCCTTCAGTGCCTCCAGGCGATATGCGGACCGCTGATAGGTTCTCTCCTCAGAATGTCATTGATGCCAATGCACGGTACCGATGCCTCCCTACATCTGGAGCAGCGGGAGTATGCGACCCTACCGTCACACCTACTTGATGCCTCCGCTAATGGGAGTTCGTACCCCGACGAGGAGGCCCGCTGGCATGCCCTCATCGAGCAGGGCTCAGACTGCAGATGCCCCTTCCACCAGCAGGGCTGGCACATCCAGGGGTGGGGGTGGATTGGTTCCCCTGATTCCTCCGACTCGTCATCATCCTGGATGGCCAGATATGCCGACTAAGTTGATGGGATGGCAGTACGGGACTACCTCCCTGATTCCGATTCCGATTCCGATAGAGCCTCTGATGCCTGGCCACCGATATGTCAGTGACCCTGACTCACCACCGGTATGTTCTACTGTTTTCCGTTCATCACACAGATACTTTGGCATTTGTTTATTCATTGATGACTTGAGCTCGTATCTGCAGCCACCCCGAGAGTACATGGACGAGGTGCTTGAGATGGTAGCCTCACTTGAGGGCATGGTCCTGCGGAGGGAGGCGCAGTTGTCCATCATGGGTTTCCAGGTACCCTTTAGTTTTCTTGCATTTATCATACTTCTGATGACATGCTGTTCTTGAACATCTTACTGCATTGATAGGTTGTCTGTGCAGAGCACATCTGACACACACCACATTTATGCACTAGACCTGCATACATCCACTCTGTGTAGTTTGCTTGCATCTGTATCTGATATACATGTTTTGGCTGATGTATTCAAACTGCATTCTTCATTTTCAGATGCCTCCGGTGTATGCTCAGTCACAGGCCGAGCCATCCAGGCCTTCCGAGGAGCTGGGCCATCTAGGCCTTCTCGAGGAGTTGGGAGAGGGGAGTCGTCTCACGGACGAGGCAGACGGAGGCGCACATCATAGAGGAGGAGCCCAGCGAGGAGGAGGAGGCTGCAGATCCCCAGTCAGAGACATCTGCTGATAGAGAGGGTGGCTCCAACCCTGGTTCCGGGAGTGGCGGTGAGGCCGAGGATGATCCCGAGGGCGACAGCTCCGACTCAGATGGCGCTGGTGGTGCAGAGGCTGCTTCGCAAAAGAGGATGAAGAGGGCCTCATATTCCTGCTCTTGAGAGCATTGATGCAGCTGTTCCCTGTTTTATTTACCTTTTTGCTAGTAGTTGTAGCGCATTGTACATTGTTAGACAGTTTTATTTTCTGTAAAACTTGTACCCTTGTTGTAAAAAGGTGTTGTAACAAAGGAAGCATGATGAAATGAAACAGCTTTTTGAAAAAGTGTTGTATTTTATGTTCTCAGCATCGCATCGCATCATTTTGCACAAAAATGAGATTTGAATGGAAATGTGCATTGTGTATTTACCAGGTCAGGTAGTGAACCGACACAACAAACTAAACAACCTAACTTACTAACAAACAACAAAACCTTAGCAAGTTTATAACTCGATAAACAAAACTAAATTGATAAGTAAAGAGTAACAACTCAAATACACAAAACTTGACGACTCGATAAACAAAACAGCTCGACCAACAAAACGACAACTCGATAAGCAAAACAACAACTCGATAAGCAAGACTAGACAACAACTCAATAAACAAAGTGTATTTCGGACGATCTGGGTGACAGAACGCATCCGAAACTGAGGGAAATTGAGGCCTCCGACACTCCCGATGCATGGAAATGCTAGGAACTTCCTTCCATAGGGTAAAACAGGGCCAAAGACCCAATTTGCAGCATGGCCGGCCACCTTTGGGAACTGGCCGGCCAGCATTTTGCATTGGAGAGGAGAGGGGTGGCCGGCCTGCCAGAAAAGGTGGCCAGCCGGCCACTTAGCTCAGCAACCACCAAATTTTTGGCACATGCCCCCGAACAGTGCCTTATCTTCTTTAAAAGCTCTAGCCTCGTGGTTGATTCATTTCATCTCAGTTTTGCACCAAAATGGAAGCGTTTCTCGTCGAAAATCTCACAGCTTGGATCGCTTCTCTAGATGGCTCGAAAAAGTTGAACTTCCGGGGTTTCGGCTTGAATGCACTATTCACGCTGAGCCGTACTCCGCTGCACCTTCCCTTCCTTCATGCCACGGCGAGGTTTTGGAACCCGGTGACACATGTTTTTTGCTTCGGCGGGCAAGAGGTATGTCTAACTTTCGAAGATTTTCAAGTTTTGATGGAATCTGAACGTTATGAAAAGATTTTGCCTCAGTTTCGCTTTGGCCACGCCCAAGCTTTAGGACGGATGTGTGGGTTCACCATGCATGATGCTCGGTCTCTGATCTGCAACGGGGAACTGGATGTCCTCGGCTTGATTCATCGCTTTTTTGTGCCGGTGCCCGTGGCAACCATTATTGGCAAGGTTTTCGGCAACACGCCATTTGCTTGTGCATGCTATCTCACTTTCTGCTTGTCCCGGGCTTCGGTGGATCTAGCATTCGTCTGATTGAAGTTGTTCAAGGCTTGAAAGAAGGAAAGGGCTGCATCGCCATGATATTGGCCGAGACGCTGATGGGCTTGGATGCTTTTTATTGCCGGGAGACGACCAGATTTGCGGGGAGTCCACTACTACTGCAGGTAATGTTCCCCACCCAATCTCACATATATATTGCTCACATCACTCGACCCTCGAGCTCAGTTTTTCTCACAATACCCTTGTCTTACTTTTCTCTCATCGTACATCTCTCTATTCTTTATTCTCTCATTTTTCATCCCTCCCCAGGTATGGTTGATGGATAAATTGCAGGTTGTGGACTCTTGCCCAGCCTACTCAGCTCACGGCTACTTCTTTTGTCAACGCCTAGTCGATGCTTCTGACGAAGGGTGGTGGTTCGACTGGATGTGCAATTTGTCTGCAGATCGCATTGCTTGGCGCTATCCTTGGCTCAATCTCCCCGCGATGAGCTATAGCATGTCCCGGCTAATCGGGATCTAGTTGATTGGTCTGACCCACTGTGTGTTCTATTTTCTGTTCCGATTCCTGCGTCAGTTCGGTCATGATCAGACTTGCCCGCCAGAGGGGATAGAGTATCCTACCGCATTCCCAGTTCGTGGCGCACAGCTTGCCCGGTAGACCACAGCTTGGAGGACTAGAGAGCTTCTAGCCCCCGCTCCCACTTTCAGTTGCACTTTTTCTGACGAGTGCTTGGATTGGCTCAATGAAGAAGCACAGATTGGGCCCAGCTTGGCATCAGAGGCTTCTACCAGCTCTGGGAGGGGGCGCAGGGACACCTGACTTATCTATGCCCCGGATTTATTGCTTTACTAGTACTTTCAAGTTTTCTTTATGAGTGTAATAAAAAAGCAACTTCAATTTGTATGCAAGAGCAGAAGAACTCTGTTTTGAAATCAATGAAATTGAAGGTGGTGGGTACCGAAAATTTTCCGCTTTGGTCCAAAAATGGTCTTAGTTGTAAAAAGATTAATTTGAACAACTTTTATTAAAACTTTTCAAAACTATTTTCGATATGGATCAGAACTGGACACGCCTGAGATCTGTCGCTGAGGTGCACAACCCCGGACCCCTGAAACTGGAAAGTTGCCCCTAGTCTACATAGTACCGCGGCACTGCACAGTAACGGAAAGTTGCCCCTACTCTGAGAAGCACTGCACCGGAGATCACGAAGAATGCTGATGGACAAAGATGACTGAGAGGATCAAATGGACAAAGTTGATCGAGGAAAATGTTTATGGCTGAACTTTAGGATGAAGTTGCCTACGTATCCCAAAGATGGGAATCAAGCCTTACGTAGTTCAGGCCTGGGTTCACTTGGGTATTTTCACTCTCCTTTTACGTTCTAACTTTTGCCAAGGCCACCCTTTGCGGGTTTTCAACCTTGCGAGCTCAGTTTTTATAATTTCAAATTTTTTGTGCTCTGAGTTTTGCCTAGGTCGCCCTTTCGGGTTTTCGGCCTAGCGAGCCTTTCAAGGGTAATATTTCTTCAACTTGTCCATATTGATCGGTTGTGAGAACTCTAAGCCATCTAGATCCATCAGAACCACAGCTCCACCTGACCAAATAGACTTAATGATGTAGGGACCAGTCCAATTGGGTCTGAACTTGCCCCTTGGGTCGTGGATGGGAGCTCGGTTGTCCTTGAGCACCAAATCTCCTTCTTTTAGATTCCTGGATTTAACTTTCTTGTTGAAAGCTCGGGCAATTCTGCGCTGATAACCTTGAACATAGTACAGTACTTTCAGTCTTCTCTCATCAAAGAGCATGAGTTCCTCAAACCTGCTCTGCTGCCAATCTGCTTCGGCTATTTGACACTCAGCCAATACTCGCAATGACGGAACCTCAATCTCGATAGGTAGAACGGCCTCCATTCCATAAACCAATGAATACGGAGTCGCCCCAGTAGAAGTTCTGATTGAAGTCCGGTAGCTCCACAGAGCAAACGGAAGTTTATCTGGCCAATCCCGGTAGGTTTCCACTATCTTCTGCAGTATGTGTTTGATATTCTTGTTGGCGGCCTCAACCGCTCCATTGGTTTGCGGCCGGTATGTGGATGACTTATGAAAAGTCACGTTGTATTTTTCCAACAAGTCAATCACTTCCTTCTTGAAGTGGGAACCGTTATCCAAAATTATCTCGTTTGGGACCTCATAGCGACAGATGATGTTGTTTCTGATAAACTTCGCAACATGTGAAGCCTTCAACACCGCATAGGATTGGGCCTCGACCCACTTCATGAAATAATCTATCGCGACCAGGATGAACTCATGCCCATTTGACCCCTTCGGAGTGACAGCTCCGATCACATCAATTCCCTAGACTGAAAATGGCCATGGTGAAGTCATATTGTACAGCTTGGACGGCGGAATGTTCATGCGATTTGCATGAATTTGACATTTGTGGCATCGCCAAACAAAACCGATACAATCCTCCTCCATGGTGGACCAGTAGTAACCCTGTTTGAGGATCTTCCGTGCTAGCATTACTCCGTTCATATGCGCACCGCATTCCCCTCCATGGATGGCCTCTATTAAGTGCTTCGATTCTTCGGCATCGACACACAGCTTATGCATTCCCAGATGACCTCTCTTATACAGCTTACCCCCACAGATGATGAACTGAACGGCCATTCTTCTGATTGCCCCTTTATCCTTGGCATTTACCCCTGATGGATATGCTTCCTTCTCCAAGAAATTCCAAATATCGTAATACCAAGGGTTTTCGTCTTGAACCTCATCTATAGCAGCAATCGTCTCATAGGCTGGCGCAAATTTCTAGTCAATGATGACTGGATGCATCCGGACTCCGAACGGGATGTCTATCATGGAAGATAGAGTTGCTAAAGAATCTGTGAACCTGTTGTTCTCTCTTAGTAGATAAGCAAAGTTTAGCTTCTCAAACCGAGGAATTAACAAATCCGAGGTCTGGTGATACATCGTCATCTTTTCTTCTTTGACTTTCCAGTCTCCTTTTGCTTGAGACACAACAACGTTCGAGTCCCCGATGACGTCCAACCGTCTTGCCCCTAGTTCCAAGGCTGCTTCTAGGCCGGCAATGCATGCCTCATATTCTGCTTCGTTGTTCGAGACTTTGAACCGGAGTTTGAAGGCTAGAGGGATACGGGACTTGTCAGGTGCTATCAGCAACACTCCTATCCCATACCCGTACTGGTTTGACGTTCCGTCAAAGTACATCGTCCAAAATTCGTCATCGATATGCAAAATGGCCTCATCTGGGAATAAGTACTCAACTGCTTCACCCCCTTCCACTGGATGATCGGCTAAGAATTTCGCTACTGCTCTTCCCTTGACTGACTTGCGCGTTACATATTTCAGATCGAATTCGGAGAGCAACAGCAACCAACGAGCTAGCCTACCCGTAAGTGCTGGTTTCTCGAAAAGATATTTGATGGGATCGAGTCGTGAAACCAACATTACGGAGTGAGCTAACAGGTAGTGCCGCAGCTTCCTGGTAGCCCATACCAAAGCTAAGCAAGCCTTCTCCAACGGTGTATAGCGAGTCTCATACTCTAGCATCTTCTTGCTCAGATAGTAGATAGCTCTTTCCACTTTGACAACCGGAATTCTCTGATCCTTTGAAAAAACTTTTGCAAGGTGGTGTAGTGGCCCTCTCTATCTTTGGACTTGATAATCATGTCGTCCATGTACACCTCAACCTCTTTGTGGATCATGTCATGCAATATCGTGGTCGCGGCCTGTTGATAAGTAGCTCCAGCATTCTTTAACCCAAATGGCATCACTCTGTAGCAGTATGTCCCCCACGGGGTGGTGAATGCAGTCTTTTCCCGGTCTTCAGGTGCCATCACTATCTGATTGTAGCCGGAGAAGCCATCCATGAACGAAAGCAAAGCATGCCCCGCTGTAAAGTCCACTAACTCATCAATATGCGGCAAGGGAAAGTCGTCCTTCGGACTGGCTCTGTTCAAATCCCTGAAATCCACGCATACCCGGATCCTGCTATCCTTCTTTGGCACTGGAACAATGTTGGCCAACCAAGTCGAGTATTCGGATACCAGCAAAAATCCTGCATCAATTTGCTTGGTGACCTCTTCCTTGATCTTGAGAGCCCAATCCGGGCGGATCCTTCTGAGTTTCTGTTTAACGGGTCGGGCCTCGGGGTCAAGAGGGATCCGGTGCTGTACAATCTCAAGATCGATCCCAGGCATGTCTTCGTAGGACCACGCAAAAACATCTTTGAAATCTTTTAATAAAGCGACTAAGCGCTCGCGTTCCTCCGAAGACAACGTGGACCCGATCTGGACCAGCCGCGGGTCCTCCTCAGTACCAACATTCACAGTAGTGATTTCATCAACTAAAGGTTTAACAAATCTTTCCTGCTCTTGTTCAATTAAGCATTGCAAAACCGGAGGAATTTTGTCCTCGTCGTTTTCATCAAAATTTTGAAAGTCTGAGTTAATGCAATAAATCAAGGGCACAGAAAAGTACTCAAAAACCACAGCTACTTGATTCTCATTAAGCACATCCAAATCGTCCGATTCTTCGGTTACAACAGACTCAAAAGAGAAAGAAAAAGACGACCTGGACAAGACTGTGGCATCCGGGTTATCATCCCCAGGATTACCAGACTCAGACTCAGTCGAGCTGGAACCTGATTCCGACTCACAAGACTCGGTGGAATCAGATTCCGGCTCACTACCTGACTCGGTGCTGCTGGACAAAAATCCCTCTTCATACTGCCAAATGAGAGAGGGTGCGATAGATGCATCCAAAATAGTTGTTGGTAGGCCCACAGCCGTTTCATTCCCGATCACGCACACCGAGAAGTTATCCCTCAAGCACTTCTGTTCGATCGGAGGATCTGAAAGTAGACATGCCAACGCTACCCCCATTCCACTATCGGTGTCCTCGGACTCCATTTTCTTGCTCTGCTCAGCCTCAGCTAATGGGTCCGTCTGCTCTTTGGCAATGTCATCCCCGAATAATTGCAGGTCAAAAAAGATCTCAAAACCTGGTACGCGCTTCATCTCCGCGTTCAACCATGGCTCTGGGAAGCCACAAACTGGAAAGTCCTCCCTCTCCCGAACGAAGCGTCCGTTTAGGGTACCCTGAATGGGCCTATGCATCAGCTCAAAAGGCTTCCCAGCCTACTTTGCTCTGGTTCTCCCAGCTATTTCCTTTCCCTTCTTTATCCAATCCTCTTTGGCAGGCAGATAACCCAAGCCAAAGGTATGGGGGTTGTGTGGCACTTCGGCTAATGCTGCGACGCCTTTCCGGCCGCTCTTTCCCAATCCCATCCCGGGGATGTGTTGAAGCTTGTTCATGAGGTATACAGATTGAGCACTGATATACAACCCCTCATTAACAGCCATGATGTTTTGCACAACCCGAGCCTCAGCTAAGGTAAAACCCGACATAAACACATCCTCCATGCCGTGCTCAATTTCCAGGATTGGTGTAGACACCTCTAGCGGTGGATGGATCGATGAATTCCCAAAAATGATGGCTATTCCCTTCCCATGGGGGTATTTCACCATCTGATGCAAAGTGGACGAGTCGGCCTTCACCTGGTGCAACCACGGCCGCCCCAAAAGCAGATTGAAGGTTGCAGGAACTTCTAAGACGTGAAAGTCTATTTCATGCTGTCCCGGCCCAACCTTGGTCTGAATTTTCACTGTTCCCATGACTTCTCGGCTCGTGTTGTCATATGCCCGAATCACCTGGGCTGTCAGCACAAAGTCTGCGGTCTTTAAACCGATGGCATAAGCAATTCTTGCCGGGCATACATTGATGGCGGACCCTGTGTCGACCAACACCACGGGTATCCACTTGTTCCTACACTCCACAGAAAATGTAGAGTGGCTTGTTATGACTCGCACCCTCAGGTGGCAGCTTCTTGTCAGAGAAGGTTAACATCGGGGTAGCTCCTCCCGGGAAAACTAAGCCCACCAGCTGTTCGGGCGTGGTGTTTATAGAGAGCTTGGCCTTGTCCATGGCCGATAAGACAGCTTGTTTGTGTACTCGTGATGCATAAGCAGTCCCCAGATGGAGATGTCTGCTTGTATCTTTTTTAATTGCTTCAGTACAGCCTCTTCTTCGATTTGCTTCTCTTTCTGTCTCTCAGCTTCCTTATCCTTCCCAGATGCCTCCGGCTGGTCTAGGTGCAGGGGCTTGAAATACCGCCCGCTTCTTGTCATATGATCGACCTCACCGATATACCAGGTGTCGTCTGGTTGATTGCTCCCCCAATCCTCATCTGTGTGGGCAAGACATAAATCATTGTCTTCCCACCACATTCCGTCGACAGCCCACAGACACCTGTCCGGCTCCGGTATGATTGTACTCGCAATACTTTCAGCCCTCATGCTCGCAGCATCTTCTGTTCTTGTGCCCACAGCACTTTCGGTCCCCACGGGGGCTTTAGCTTTCCTGATTCTCTCAGAATCCCAGATCTTTCTTGTTCCAACTGCATCAGTACAGCTGTTTGTTCAATATTCCCTGCATTCACAATGCCCTGGTCCTGAGCGAAATTCTTAGTACCGGCGCTCTCCGGCAATACAATCTGACTTCCGGCCTTTCCGACCACAACTGATATTCTCGCCCCTGCCGGGCCCTGTTCCAACTGAGATTCTTCGACGACGTCTGGTAGGTCATCAAGCCACCCAGTAGCCTCTGCCGATTTCTCATAATCAAACCAGTTGACCGCCACGTCCCCTGGATCTTGGTCGTTGAAAAACTGGAGGTTGGCTAAGTCCTCTTCCACAGCCGTCAAATCATCTGTCCCTTGCTCAAATCCATCCCCTCGGATCACGCACAGCTCTGCCCTCTCTGGCAATTCAATATTTGGCTCAAACTGTCCTGCTGGCAGAATGTAATCACTTGGATCGTAGGCTTCCCCAGCGACACTCCCAGACTGCTCAAACCCTGATTCAACAATTCCATCCTCCTCTGAAATCTCCTCTGTTCTGTCTTTTCCAGTCACCACCATTGGCTCGGGTTGGGTTCTGGAGATGTCCAACATGCACAAAAAGTCAGTGCAGTCAGGAAGGAGCACCTCCGGCTTAGGTAGGTGGGAAGGAGTGATATAGATGCTAGGATCATAAGGCACGATCCCAGTCTGGATAAAGTTGACTCTTTTGGGAGGTGGAGCATGGTTGTGTGTAGGGAGCGGGTTAGTTGTGACGTTGGGTTTTTCTAGAGGCAGGATCACCTATTTGTCAATGAGATCTTGAATCTCATGACGTAGTCGGAAACATTGGTCAGTGTCATGACCATGTTGTTGGTGATATGCGCAGTATTTGGCTGGGTTGTGAGAGGGGGGGAGTGGGTTTGGTAATGGCCTCGGCTCCAGGGGTTTTAGATGCCCTTTCCTGATTAATACCCCTAGAGCCTTGGACAGGGGCATATACAATGGGGTGAAGGTTCTTTGGCCTCTGGGTTGGTATTTAGTGGTCTGTGTATTGCTTCCGGATGCACCGGAGAAGCGTGTGGCTGCCATGGGTCTTGGAAGGGGATGGGGAATGGTGGTGACCATGCTCACCTCCGAAGCTCTTGCAGTTGCAACGCCACTTGGGCCTGCATTGTTGTTGCGGTTAAAGGTTCTTCTGGGTTGCTCTCTATCTTGGTCAATCAGACCCTATTTTATTGCATCTTCGATCTGTACTCCCATCTCGTGCAGATCAGAAAAGGTAGGGAAGGGGAGCACGATCATTTTCTGCATCAGTTTTGGTTGGAGATTGCGCACAATCATCCGGATTTGATCTTTATCAGTGGGCCTTAGGGTCATCATCGAGGCCTTCGCCCTCCACCGGGTTACAAATTCCGAGAAGCTCTCTTTAGGCTCTTGCCTTATTGTTTCGAGATCACGGGTTGTAATCTTGATTTGAGTGTTGTAAGAGTATCGCGCAACGAAGGCCTCAGCCATCTTATCCCAACTCCGCTTGACATCGTCCTCTAACTTCGCGTACCAGATAGCAGTCACACCTGACAGGGTCCGGCCGAATAGTGAAAGCTTCTACGGTCTGGTGAGGCCCATTGGCCGTAGTATGTCTGAGAATAACCGGAGGTGGACCATGGGATCCCCAGATCCGTCGAAGCGATCGATCTGCAGCATTTTGAACCTATCCGGCAGCGTCACAGCCACATCGGTATATCCGTCCTCGATATCCGGGATAGCCTTTACCCCTTGGGATTTCTTGAATAGCTTCTCGAGTTTGCTCAACTTCAGTGCTGTAGGGTCTACTTCGAACTCAAATGGAGAGTCCGGGTGGTTAATGGGTGTATGTGCTTTGGATAATTAAGGTGGAAGCGGGGGCGGAGCTGGCCCCATTGGAATGTCTGTGTCCTCCTGGATGGTATGGACATTTGGCAAGATGTTCTGAGCATTTGGCAGGACATTCTGGGCAGTTGGTGTCTGCTCGGGTAGCGGGACCCCTGGTGGGGGAGGAACTGGATGTGAGGCTAATGCTCCGGCTTGCTGCTGGAGTCGGGTAATTAGCTCTGCCTGCTGGGCCATGATTGTGGCCTGCTGTTTAGAGAACTCTGCTTGGCGGACAGCGTCCTCCTGCATTTGCTTCATACTCTCTTGGAGCTGGCGCATCATTTCTTCCATTCTAGCCATGTTCTGCTGATCCTACTGACTGACTGGTATGTGTATCTCTATGGCAGAAACTGAGACCTCAGCTCGATTGTTCACTGCTAGGGTAGACCACTGCTCTGGTAACCTCTACTCAGACACACTGCGCTTTCTCGGCCTCCGTCTGACAACCGGGGGTAGATAATGAAACACTAGTTGTCCGTCAACCAGATCCTCAGATCAATTGAGTCGGCGACCTCTTGTCCAGAGTGCTTGGGGAATATCTGCTTGGTTTGAAGCAATTGTGCTAAAACTACCCTAGCAAAAAGAGAAATAAAGCAATAAGGAAATAAATAACCAGATAAACGAACAACATATCAGCTTAAAATAAACACACAACACACAGCTGAGCATAACAACACACGGTTGATAAGCTGAATACACATTGTTCTCAAACACTGATCATTATCCCCGAATCACTGTCCCCGAAAAACTGAATCTGATACCCGCAGATAACTAATTCTCAAACACTGAACTGATGCCCGCAGGCCTGATGCCCAATCTCGCAAACTGATACATGCATTCCTGTAGAGACGCACTCTAAAAGCACATAACAGATAAGTGAGAGCCAAAACACCCCTATATTGGGGTAAGGTTTCCCTGTCCTATTTTGTTAGGAACTAGGGTTTCACTATGCACACAGTGGTTTCAAACAACCTATAAACGGGTAAGCAACCTGTTCTAGCTGGGAATGGTCACTATGGATTCCGACTATGCACTAGGTCGAATGGTAAAAAAGGGTGCCACGGTAAAACCGGGGTTTGTGTTCCCGTCGTGGCAGAGCTCGCAACCGGTCAACCTTATGGCACGCTTCACAAAGCGAGCCTCCAGCAAACTGTTCAGGAATAGCATACGGCAAACACGGTGTCCTAGGCGCACCAATGCACATGCAATGCAAAGAAACACATAAGTGTAATCAAAACGAGATATCATGAGTTCGAGTTAAGTTCTCCAAATTCCCCAGCAAAGTCGCCAGAAACTATAGACGTCCCCGAACGTCCCGGGAGGGAATCCCCCCCGTTTTGTTCATTTGGGCTCACTACAGTTCAGGACTTAATGTTACGGTCCTGTATCTAATCTCGCAGAGTGCAATGCAAGACCGATGAATCATCAAAGAGTGCAAATCTGGCAAATCATTTTTGAAAACAGATTTTTTGAAAGAAGTGCCAAACATGGACTGCTTTGCTAGATACAGAGTCGCCACCTAAATATTTTATTTTGGGAAAATTTAGGAAACCCTGACTCGTTGCCTAAGGCCACGTGTCCGTCATCACCAAAGTTGCCCCGGCTCAGGAACTTGGTGTCACGACCCAAACCCGCCCCTATAGGTTTAGCATTGTAACCGGCCAGTAATCCAGGGATTACCGAAGGCCTCTGAACAGATAAGTGTAAGATAAGGGGCTGCGGAAGCAATAATACATAATATAGTTGTCCAATGAGCTGTGTTGACTTATATGAAACAGAAAAATTAAAACTTTATATGCATATCCAATAGTCAACCATACATTATACCCACACACATTACATAATTTTAAGTACAGCCAACATAATCAAATCAAGTCTAATATATACAGGACTAATCAAAACTTGAATCCAAGACACTTCGGGAACCTCTACGTGAGGCGCAATGGTTGGCTGACAACAGAAACATAGCCCCTTACAAAAACCATCGGGCTTGCACTCCAGAATGCTCACCTATATACATATATATACAAACAGTGAGCTAAAGCCCAGTGAATAACATTAAGGTAAAGAGGTTAGTGAACGAATTCCGAACATTTTGTACGTACAGAACATATCATAGCATAATCATAGTCATCTCATATCAGAACATAGTAATGGCATATCCCATAGAACATATCGAACATATCACATAACGTCTTCCGACTAGAATAACCGGTTCCGGATACCGATTAAACACATATCACCACAATGAAGTGGCTAACGAGATCTCGTAAATGTCATGGACCCGCATTTTCATGCCGTCCCCCATGACTTGGGACTATCTATGGATGCCATAATAGATTTCAAACTTGGAATGTTCGTTCACAGAAACATATATCATTTCAGAAATCATAGCATATCTTATCTCATTTGAAACATAGTTTCATATAAACGTATCTTTACGATAACGTTACTCACAGTGGTTCCAGTAAACGATCAATCAATCCTCGAGTCTTGACCTACAATCACAAAACACATAACACAAGCATGTCTTATCATTATACATTCAAGTGGCCATTAGGGTTTAGCTTTCATTACATTGGTTCTTATTCTTTCTCATACAAAATAAACCGGTTTCTTATTTCGCATATTCTTTCATTACTAAGCCCTTCTTTTCCAAATAGATTGATCTTTTACTTGGCTTCTTAAACAATTACCACTAAATCAATGATTCATTCTTTAACTAACTAATCTATGTTGATTAGTAGCCTATTATTCTTTATTGAGTCATAAATTGCTAAATCATTTATTCAAAAATCATTTATTCAAAATCATGCCCCAATTACCAAATTTAGTTTGAAATCATTTTCTCCATATCAAGCCAAATTCCAACTCAAAATGATTAACTTCTAACTTAATCTCCATAAATTGAACATGGCTTCAAACTCTCATTTTCTTTTTAGTTACATAAAATTGATTTCAAGCTCTTTCTACTTTTCTTTCAAGCATGAAATTAAAGTCATAAATTCCTTAGGAAATTATTCACATGCATGAAATTGACATCAAAATTACTAGTTTTATATTCTTATAAATTTTCCAACTAATTTCCATAATCTTAAACTTAACTTAATTTATAGCCTCAATTTAATTCATAACCATAGATGTCCCAAAATATGTTTAATCTCAAATTACAAGTATGGATTAAAATCTAATTATAAAATCAACACTTTATCTAATATTAGGATTAATTCTAATTTTCCATAAACTTGATGTTTATAAAACATTCCCTTTTTCTCTTCAAAATATGAGATTGAATTAATCCAAATTTTCCATAATCTATGAAGCATGTATAAAACACTTATCAAAAATCCAACTAATTCTACATTATCAAGCTCAAATTATAATTTGACTTTTTAATTAATATCAAAACTCAATCCCAAACTCACAAGCTTTAAAATATGGATTAAAGTTCTAAAATCTTGAAAATCCACAATGCATGTATGAAATTTCATTTCAAAATTAAGCCAACTCTAGATTGTCAAATTGTAAATCATAATTTATTTCTTGATTTAACCCAATTTAGATTTAATTAATTTTTCTTCATACCTAACCCAAATTTAATCTCATAAATCTTTTTACACATGAATTAAATCTAAACTTTGAAATTCTAGCATGCATGCAAGGATGGATCTCAAATTTAGTAAAATTAATCTCAACTAATTAATTTTCAAATTAATTTCCATAATATTCCACATGCATGTAATCCTTTTCAATTTATCTTTTATAATTTTGAATCTAATTCAATTACACCACCCTTATACTAATTCCTTTTTATTTACATGCAATTGAACCCAATTTCATTTTGATTCTAGATGTTAGGGAAATTATTTACAAGAATTAAGGTAGAAATTATTACCTATTGTTCCTACAAGATGAATTCTTGGGCCTTCCGTGGCTACTCTTTACATTCCTCTATGCTCCTAATTTCTTCCTTTTGTTCCAGCACACACACGAAAAAACAGAGGCTTTCCCTCCCTCTCTCTCGGCTCTTTCTCCCTCTCTTGAACCCACAGCATATATCTAACAAAGACCAAAACACTTCTCTTTTTCTTTTTGAGTTCATTGACTCTTTCATCACAATATACATATTTCTCACATCCCTTGTTTAGCCTCATTACACGTGCACACACACACTCTCATAGCACCTCCAGCACAACACTTAACATGCACACACCCTCAGAATTTTCTTTGCACACCCACACCCAAATACACCATCAATTCTAGATTGTTTCATAAGACAATTTATGCTTAGGATTTATTTAATTAAGCAACACTTAGTCTTAATAAATTTCAATTAGCACATCAGTAGATTAATTATAACAAATCATAGATCTCTCATAATTTAATTAATCTAATTGATTTCCATTAGAGCCTAATTAATTATATTTAATTTTATTAATCCGAATCAGATTTTTAATCAGACTCCTAAAAGGCTCCAAATAATAAATCAAACTTATTTCCAACCTCAATTTTGGTTTCTTGAATCATTTAGGTCTTTAATTTCTGATCAGACTCCAAGTTTCCGTCAATAAATCACATATCCAAATTAGACACCCCATAACTAAATTTAATTCGCAATAAACACAATCCTCAATCCTCATAATTTAATAAATCTCCAATTAGGGCCTAATTAATCAAATCTCAATTTCACTAAACTGAATCGAATATTTAATTAAACTCCCAAATGGGTCTGTAATTAAGATTAAATTGATTCAACTTCCTAACTTCACTTCCTTAAGCCATTTGGACCCTTAATTTTTAATTCCAAAATAAATCTTCAATCAAATCATATACGAGTCAGATTTCACAATTCTCACAAATCCCAATTAAATTATAATACTCGACAATTAAACTCAAATCCTCTTAATTAATCAAGTACTAATCCTTATACGTGTTGGGGTTGTTACACTTGGGTACGATTGGGGAAGGTCACTTCGTGAGCATCCCCGCTCGCCCGATCAAAGATCGGCCTCTACTAACCATGATATCTAGTTTTGAAAACATTATGCGTTCTTATTCCGGTTGTTAGCCTAGATTTACTATGTGATGTGCACAGCATACAAGTATAGACTGGATCGCCTGAATTGGAGCAAAACATTTCATGTTTGTTTAGAAAGTGGTTTGCTACTCGCAAGTAGGCTAAAAATGCAGATTTTGCCACCCTTGGGTGGGCTTAGAAAAGATGGTTTTGCCACTATCTAGTGGGCTTAAAGCTCAAGGTTGATGATTTGTTCCAATCCAAATAACCCAACCTTCACCCACAGGCATTCAGACAGATATATCACCTAAGCATATAGCCTCATGGTAAGCATGCTATCATGGCAGTCACTCACACACATGCAAGGATGCTAAAGCATAAAAACTTACCGAGTACTCCAAGCCAAAACAGAAGCTATGTTAGAAATCCATGCATGATCCTAACTATACAGAAATGCCTAATGCAACACATGCAAAAATGCAACTATAGCAGGCTTGTCTATTCTAAAATGGCATGTGAAATGCAACAGATAGCATGTATTCAATTTGGAATTGAAAATACAATGCAGTTAGTATGATGCGCCGAGCTTGGTGCATGCAAGACAGATGAATGGATGCAAACATACGAGCATAAGTATGCTAATTGAAACATGCCCTAATCTAACCATCATAAGCTAGTAAATAAAAGGGAGAAAGAGGTGGGGTTGGAAGACATACACACACTCACGCACATTTATTACAATGTTGCCCTCGCTCGGAGGGTCCGAATAAATAATACAGTCCGAATAAATACAAAACCTTAATTAATTAATAAATTAATCTAGAAAAGCAAGTAAATTAGCATGCAATCTATGGGCCGCCTCAGCTCTGTTCCGAATGATGAATGATGCATGCTTGAGTTGCCCGGCGCGGAAATTCATTGCGATGCCCCGATTCGCCTCTGTTTGCAATTAATGCCGGAATGCTGTGCGAAGCTCTAGAAGGCTGCTGATTTCTGATTTGCTGCAACAGAGAGCAAGAAAGGAGCATGGCAAAGTATTTTCACATATGTATGCACACCTCGATCCTCGTACCACCAATCACGCATCTCGATGCATGATGGCCGAGGAGTCAAATTGCACGACTCAATATGAAATGAATGCACATGAAAACACAACAAGACCGAGACTCCATCATGGTTAATCCGGAGTGTTAGTGACCGGGAATTGAGACACGTTTCGTCACTTTGAGTACGAAACGTCCCTCGTTTCCCGTGCTTGGGCTAACTCCTATCCCAAACATAATGCAATATGCATGACATGCATGAATGCGACTAACATACAACCTAACATACGCAACGCTATTGAAATGGCATACACAATGCTCTAACATACAACCTAGCATACACAATGCTATGGACTAAAATGGCATACATAAGGCAATATGGGCTTACACCAATATAAGTGGACCTCAGCCACACTCACATCAGCGGCCATAAGATGAAAATGAGACAACCGAAATGCGTACACACATGCACGCAAACCGAGGACCGAACCTAAGGCACAACATGCAACTCTAACAAGGCATGGCAAGGATGAAGCATGACATTCAAACATGTAAATTTCAGCACTGAAACATGATGCTAAATGGTCCCGAATCATGCAAATATGTCATATAATGCATGCTATAGGCCCCGAAACTCAAAACTAGGCACATGTATTGAACCATAACCATGCAAAAGCAAGCATTATTTTACTATGAAGCACAAAGATAGAGCTAAGGCAGTCCCAAAACATGTACATTACTATTTTAAGCATGGCCAAAAAATGCTAACATAATGGGCTAAAACAACATGCAACATTGGCTAGCAAGCATGGTTTACATGGCATGTATATGAAGCATATGAGAACTCATCAAACCAGCCAAAAACAGTGAATAAAACATGCCAAAATATGCCCAAATAACCACTGAAATGCAGCCAACATGTGCAAAAATGATGAGCTCCTTTGAAAGGGCATGCAAGGGGTTACTCAACACATATATGATGGACACTTAGCATAGCAAAACCAACTCTGGAAATCAAATATGACAGCCCTAAAACTCACCAAAAAGGGCCTGAAATTGATCAATAAAGCATACAATGAAAGGTCCTCTTGAAAGGCCTTGAGGAGGGTTGTTCCACACATGCATGAGGGACATAAAATATGGCCAAAAGGGCATTGGACAGAGCTAAGGTAAACCTCAAAATCCTCAGAATGAGGCCTGAAACATGACTTCAAAGCATGCAAAAAGGGGTCCCTTTGGAAGGCCAACAAGACCACCAAACAAGACAAGGAGAGAGGGGGTCAGCCCCCTCTGATTTTTGCTCTCAAAAATACATCTAAGCCACTAAAAATCCACTGGATTTCAGTGGCTAAGAGGCCAAACCATGGCCAATGCAAGTGCTCTAATGCATAGCCCTAATCATGAAGGGATGAAGCATGCACAGGGGGAAGATGGGCCCAAAAAAGAAAAGAGACCTTAACCAAACTTGAAGAGGAGATTAAAACAAGATCTTTTTCAGTTTATGACAAATCTCGAAGATGTTCACAAGTAAGGATAAAATATGATGCAAAAATAGCCCTAAAAGAGAGATAGAGGGTAAGGGGAAGTAGATGACCTCAAACAGCAAAGTGCCCTTAAACAAAGTTGAAGAGGAGCTCAAAATAAGACACTTTACAGTTTAGGTCGAGGCCCAAAAATGCTTGCAAAAGGGGCTAAGATATGGAGCAAAAGAATGCAAGAAAAGGGGAAATGGAGACTTACCCTTGTAGCACAGCAATGCAGCAGCTTTTGGTCCAAGATTGTGAGCTCTCAACCTCTGAAAATCAGCTTCAAGGGGCTGGAATGGTGGGAGGTGGTAGGCTAGGAGTTGTAGTGTAAAATGGCAAAGAATAAGGGTGTTTGGAGGCTTGAAGTAGAGAGATGGAGGGTTGTATGTATATCTCTTAACCAAGAATGTTGAACCCCCCTTGCAATGGAAGAAGAGGCCTCCATTTATAGAAGAGAGGGGCTAAAGCTTCTTAAAGAAGCTTTAAAATTAGGTTAAACATCCTCCATACACGTGTATGGAGGATGCAGTAAATGGCAAACAGCTGGCACAGCTGGAATACACTCAATGAGACAAAGCTGGTCGACCAGCTCAAAAGGGTCAGGGTGGTCGGCCGACCACCTCCTCTGGTCGGCCGACCAGGGGTCAAAAGGGTCAAGCAAAATTTCTGGTCGGCCTACCCAGAAAGGTGGCCTCCCAAATGAGTAGAACACTGCCCTGTGGTGAAAAACTAGAAAATGTGGTTCAGGAGAGAGAAAAATCAGCTTTTTAGAGGGGTTCAAAAGGGTCAAGAAGAATTACTGGTCGGCCTACCCATATTGGTGGCCTCCCAGATGAGTGGATCACAATGGTGGTGTGAAAAACCAGAAATTGTGGCCCAAAAGTGAGAAAAACCAGCTTTCTGTCAGAAAACCGGCTTTTGGAGAGAGAAAAAAGAGAAAACTGGTTTTTCAGGGGAAAATGTAACAACCCTCGTTACCGATTACTGATTAATCACTGACCACTGATTTATTACCGATCACTGTAAAATGGAGACTGCTTATGACTGATAATTGAAACAACTGAAATGCTGAACAGACTGACTGAAAACGGGAACTGAATTGACTGAGTATGCCTATTGTATTGCATTTCCATCTGTTCGACTGTTTAATTATCTGTTCGTGTGTTTACGTTTGAACTACTAATTGAAGGCCTTATCGGCGGCCGAACTAAAAATTGTTTAGTGTTCCATGATCATCATAATTTATGTGATTTTATGGCATATTTAATTGGAAATTGATTTGGTATGATTTAACTGGATTAAATTAGATTAAAATAAGCTAAACACATAAGTGGACTTATTTACACCTTTGCCATCTAGTGGGCTTTTGTTTAATAAGTTATTTGAGCCTTATACACACTTGAAACAAACCTTTTCCTCAGCCATATTCTCTAGCACAACCGAATTTAGAGGGAGAGAAGTGAGAGGTTTGAGTGTTCTTGAGAGTTTGGCTTAGACAACTTGAAGAATTGAAGTATAGATTGCAAATTGAGCTTCCATACCTCTAATTCAAGGCTTAGGCAAGGTAATTGAACCTCTCATTGTTGTATTTAAGGTTGATTCTTGCAAGGTTCATGTCAAATTGTAGAGCTAAGGCATGTTTTAGTCCTAGCATGTTGTATTATAGCTTAATTCATGCATGCATGTGTGAATTGTTGAGTTGTGAGTTGATTTCATGGTCAAATGACACATGCATGTTCATAATTATGTTTAAATCCATGATTTCATCTAGTCCTTGAAGCAATGAGTTCATTAGAGCATGATTTGGAAGCTTGGAAAATTGTTTAAAGTCATGCATGTTCTATTTGAAGATTGTTCTTGAAAATGGGTTTGAAAATGGTTTTAATTGACTCACCCTTGGGCTTCGAATTCACAAATTGAGCTTTGAAACTTGTTATATATTGAGTTGATATGTGTATTCCAGAATTTGGGCCCAAGATGTCGAGTTTAGAGTGGTAGAATGCTTGGCTTGAGCTTGGAAGGCAAATCTGGAAATTCCAGATTTGGCTTCTTCGCTCGAGCGAAGGATTCCTCGCTCGAGCGACCACCGTTTACTGAGCCACGCTCGAGCGAGCATCGCGCGTAAAATTTCAGCATCCAGTACTTTTGCATTTTACAGACCGCTCGAGCGAAGGATTCCTCGCTCGAGCGAGGCCTTTGATTTTGCAGGCTCGCTCGAGCGAAGGAAGGCTCGCTCGAGCGAGACGCCTAATTCAGCAACTTTTGCAAAATGTTTTCTAAGTGCATCTTTGCATCCTCATTCCATTCTAGGCATTCTTAGGCCTAGTTTAAGACATCTTATTGAGGATATAGATGTAGAACACACCGAGACAAATTAGGGATTAAGTTATTATCTTTCCCAACTGTATAGCTTAGCGTGTGTTCATCCTGTCTACTGTGTAGGGTTGGCTTCCGAGGAGACGCTCTAGCTTACTGTAGCCCAGAACTCTGTGAGTAACAACTGTGTAAAGATATGTTCAAAAATGACTATCTTCTGAACTGTCTACTGAATTGGACTGTTATTGAACTGGTTACTGAACTGTTTACTGTCTACTGAATGAATGTATGTCCGATATCCTGAATTATAATGTGGCATCCTTAGCAACTACTGTTCACTGTTACTCCCACCGACGATCTATGAACGGGTGGATTTGTCTAATGTGCTATCGACGGACTATGAACGGATAGCCCCACTGACGGTCTATGAACGGGTAGATTTGTCTACGGTTTCCATGTTGGAACCACTACTGTTTACTGGTTGATTGGCCATCAACGACTGTTCGGTCTTTTAGACCTACTGTACTGCTCGGTCTTTTTAGACCTACTGTTTACTGTACTGTTATGCTTATGGATGTACCACGTATGACTGTTTACTGTACTGAACAACTGATAACTAATTGAAATGACTGTTTTCAATATACTGTAAGGACATTCATTCCTAACCCCTTTATGCATTATGTTATTCACTAGGCTTTAGCTCACTGCTCATATATATATGTAGGTGTCCAGGTACCAGACTGCAGCTAGGAGCGTCAGGCAAGCTTTAGTTTTGTCAAGCCAACCACTGTGCCTCACTGCGAGGTTCCGAGCCGGCCAAGCTATGGCTTAGGGGTGTTTAGTTTTCCCCCTTCTGTACTTTTTGGCTAACTGTATAGACTGATAGTACTGTACTGTACCGTTTACTGTAGCGTTAATAGGGATTAGGTCCCTGTTCTGATTGACTGTAAATATTGTGCATATTGTTCTATACTGAATGTGTAAACGTATGAAAAATCTTTTTGCATACAGACTGTCACAACTCATTGGACATTGTTTAATTACTGTATTGGCTTCCGCCAGGCCCTGTACTCTGTTTTACTGTATTACTGTTAAGCAGGCCTTCGGTAATCACGGATTACTGCCCGGTTACGGTGCTAAACCCATAGGGCCGGGTTTGGGTCGTGACAGAGTGGTATCAGAGCGATACTTACCACGAGTTATACCGCACACACGTGTCCAAATGAGCTATAGGATGTCCTAGAAAAGAAATTAGGGCATTGCATGAGCATAAAAAGTGTGTGTGGTTATGACATGACTGAATATATGCTAATGTGATAAACTGTTTAAGTATGCAACTGTTTATGTTTATGATTACCGTACTGCCTATGTGAACTGAAACGAAATCTATATGCATACTTAAAGAAGTTAAATGGAATAACATGTAATGTTAATGTTACCACCGACTGTGGAAATCTATAAGAAAATGAACGTGTGAAAGTAAAGGGTCACGTGACCGTACCTGAATTGAAATGAAGGCATACACACGTCTGATATGGAATGAAATGTGAAATCTGTAAGAACCTCTCCTGTACTGCTAATCACCCTGTTTGTGTGTAAATAAGGGAAAGGGCGAGGAATGTGGATGAAACTGAATCTTCCGACCCGAGGATCAATAGGCTAAAGAGAATGATTGAAGCCTTAACCGAAAATCTGAGATAATAAGGGCAGACTTACGTGCCTGAACCAACTGATTATGAACTGATGACACTGATACAGAAACCTAAATAGACTAAAACCACCGGAATTTCTGGGGGGTACCAAATTACTGAAAACTGAGACTTGGGTTTAGAAACTGAGAAAATATGTGAAGCTTTCTTTGAGAAATACTTTCCCTAATGCATCCGAGATAGGAAAGTACCTGAGTCTGAACAACTTGAGTAAGGTGATAAGACTGTGATCGAATATGAGGTAAAATTTACCTAGCTCTAGTTGATAGGCACCCCACATGATAGATACTGGCTACAAAAGACTAAGAAAAAAAAAAAAAAAACTGAAGGTGGGCGTGACCTAGATGTGTTTGACTAAATCGACGTTTTTGAACCGTTAGAGTATGTAGATGTCCTGGATAGAGTATAATGCCTGAGACAACGTAGCAGCATTGAAATATCCAAATCAACATCGTCAACTAAATCAGAAAGAATGAAACAAAAGTAACAGAAAGTGAAAATGACTGACACGGGTCATACCTTAAAGAAATGAAATTGTTTATACAAACGTTTGTGTGGGAATTGTATATTCCGTAACTTGGTATAGACTGCGAACATATTGACTGAACTAATTGAACTACTGGAATTATGAACCATACACTGAGAATTGTTAGGACTTCTGAATGGCGAGAACTTGCTGCATTAGGTCCTTGTATCGTATTGCAACAACTGATTGTGAACTGTCAGATGCGACCTTTCGAACTGTAATAGAACTGTCGAGCAGGGGAATACCTTATGATTGACCGTAATTCGAGAAATTTGTATGACTATGATTTGTACTGAACTGTTACGAATGAACGGACCCTCGAGCTCGTATTATACACGCGTATATTAAATTGAACTATGAGAATATTTGGACATTGAGGAAATTGTTGATCCATGAAATATGTGGGAACTTATTTTGTGAAATGTTAAACCATAGAGTCTCATGCCTTTGTAGAATGACCTTGAAAGTCTGATTGGAATCACGTTCGGCCAACGTTGCTTCGAATCAGAAATTCTTGGTAAATTCCATGGGAATGAATAGGATACCCCACCAGTGTCCTTATCTGTTTGTGTGTGAGACTACTGACATTAAGAACCCATATTGATATGTAAAGATGAATTTCTGCTTATGAATTTGTGAACGAATGTCTACATGGAAACTGATGTTGAATTCACACCTGTATATATATTTCCATGCTTGTAATACTGTTAAGACTGAGAGGGATGGACTGTGGATAATGAATCTTTTGCAATCTACTGTTGATGCGAACTATAGGTACGACACTGTAAAACCTTATGTTAACAATTACCTATGCTATGAAGACTGTTAGACTTATGTGCATATCTGCATACCTTTGCTTTAAACTGGGTGGACGTATGACTGGTTATCTTAATTATCACATCCGGATGAACTATTTTGTATTGTACACTGAACTTGTGAAATCTGTATTGGGACTGTTAGTAGATTCTGAACATGCACATATATGACTGTACCTTTGCTCGGAATGATTGATAAATTTGTTTGATAAGTTAACCGTTGGGACTATGACTCCGGGATTGTGTGACTGAATAAAGACCTGAACGATAAACTCTTGACTGTGAATTGTGATTATGGAAAATTGACATGACTGCTTGATTGAACCTGCGAGCCTATGCCTTAATGACTGTATGACTGATCTGGAACCCTCGTAGGGCAACTCATTATTATGTGTCACCGAGAACCTCGTGTGATGTAGTACTGTATACCATATGCCTTTATGAAAGGTTTACTTGAAAAAAAAAGGGAGGGGGCTATATTGACTGTGATGCTTACCTCTCGATATGAATAACTGCATGCCTGTGCATTTGCCTGTAAACTTATTGGGAGGAACACATTGTATATGACTTGTACTGCTTTGCTATGAATTGTAATGGTACCGGACTCTGATATAAGTTTGACAATTGATGAACTCAGACTGATTGTGAAACTACTGACTATGTACCGAAATGACCGGAGTATGAGCTAATGTTAACTGATCTGGAAATGATAATAATGGAACCTTGATCTGAACTAATCTGATGGAACTGTGGGTTGATGAAACCCTTTTGTGTAACTGATGGAATTTCTGTTTGATGCTTACGCTTCGAACTTTTACTTGATATGATTGGACAGAACTTACATCTGAAATGACCTTGTCGAACTTTCATCGATTTGACTTGAGAGAACCCTTATTGAGAGAGCTATTATCAGATTGCTTACAATGTGGGGAAAATTGGGTATGTGGCATGTGATTACTTACCCGGTATTACCGTTATAACCATGAACTTGTTTGACCAGGAAATGATTGTTTTGGTGATTACTGTACTTCAGAACTGATGGAATCTGTTGACCACAGACTGGTTTTGATCATGAACTCTGACTGTCTGGGAGTATATGTAATCTGTATGACTACTTTCGTATTGACATGTGCTATGACCGACTTCGTGGGGACTGGAACTGATGAATGGTAAATGAATACTTACCTCAGAACTCTGCCTACTGTTATGGGAGTAATGTACAAATTTGCCTTATGTCCCCAATAACTCCCGAATGAACCGGACTGACTGTGATGGATTACTGGACTGAGAACCAAATTGAACGAAGACCAAATGAATGACTCAGTAGTGAATGAATCGAAACTCTGTAACTTAACGGGGGAAATTACTTATGAAACTGAGACCGGTGCAAACCTATAACCCCGATAAGTACTTGATATAAGTAGTGCGAATACTACTATACTGCTACTGTACTGTTACCGTATTGTTACTGTATTACTACTGTATTGTTACTGTTACCGTACTGACACTGCTACTGTATTGTATTGTTACTGTATTGTCACTGTACTGATACTACTACTACTGTATCTGCTATGTACTACTGTGCAACTTTATGCATATTCCGTGTCACGAAATAAGTTTTGTTTCGAAAATGCTATATGCTGTCTACTGAATGATTGTTTGATCCCTGTTATATATATTCGTGACTCTTAATATTATGAAATATATGTTAGCTGCCCGGTATCGGAAGTTCCTTTATGGAACGTATATCTGTCTGTACTCTGTTACCCGTACCGGAGGCCTCGTTATGGGGGCTCAGTTTCTGTACTGTTCTGTTCTGTCACTCGGATTCGGGATTCCGTTATGGAACTGGCTTTTCATAACTATCACGTAACCGTATCTATTCTGCACTGTATCTACTATACCTGTATGTGTTCTGTTCTGTACTGTATTCGTCCTGTACTGTATTTGTTCTGTGTCTGCCATGTCTATATCTGTTCTATATCTGCCCTAGTAGTGCTAATGAATGCGCCTTCTATACTTAAGAAAATGAAAATGAACATGTGTTTGAATCTGTCCTTGACCGAAATCTGACTGTGCATAGGATTCTGTTTTAATATGAGCCCCAATCCTCATACGTGATTTCTGATTCCGTTTCTGTGCATTGCTAAGATTGAGATTGGGCCATGAACCTATTTATGAATATGATTATGCTCCTGTTATAGAGTGAAAGCTACCTTTATGATAGGCATTATCTCTGTTGTCTTATGTTGATTCGAGTTTGGAGGACCAAACCCTTTATAAGGAGGGGAGACTGTAACAACCATCGTTACCGATTACTGATTAATCACTGCCCACTGATTTATTACCGATCACTGTAAAATGGAGACTGCTTATGACTGATAATTGAAACAACTGAAATGCTGAACAGACTGACTGAAAACGGGAACTGAATTGACTGAGTATGCCTATTGTATTGCATTTCCATCTGTTCGACTGTTTAATTATCTGTTCGTGTGTTTACGTTTGAACTACTAATTGAAGGCCTTATCGGCGGCCGAACTAAAAATTGTTTAGTGTTCCATGATCATCATAATTTATGTGATTTTATGGCATATTTAATTGGAAATTGATTTGGTATGATTTAACTGGATTAAATTAGATTAAAATAAGCTAAACACATAAGTGGACTTATTTACACCTTTGCCATCTAGTGGGCTTTTGTTTAATAAGTTATTTGAGCCTTATACACACTTGAAACAAACCTTTTCCTCAGCCATATTCTCTAGCACAACCGAATTTAGAGGGAGAGAAGTGAGAGGTTTGAGTGTTCTTGAGAGTTTGGCTTAGACAACTTGAAGAATTGAAGTATAGATTGCAAATTGAGCTTCCATACCTCTAATTCAAGGCTTAGGCAAGGTAATTGAACCTCTCATTGTTGTATTTAAGGTTGATTCTTGCAAGGTTCATGTCAAATTGTAGAGCTAAGGCATGTTTTAGTCCTAGCATGTTGTATTATAGCTTAATTCATGCATGCATGTGTGAATTGTTGAGTTGTGAGTTGATTTCATGGTCAAATGACACATGCATGTTCATAATTATGTTTAAATCCATGATTTCATCTAGTCCTTGAAGCAATGAGTTCATTAGAGCATGATTTGGAAGCTTGGAAAATTGTTTAAAGTCATGCATGTTCTATTTGAAGATTGTTCTTGAAAACGGGTTTGAAAATGGTTTTAATTGACTCACCCTTGGGCTTCGAATTCACAAATTGAGCTTTGAAACTTGTTATATATTGAGTTAAGATGTGTTTTCCAGAATTTGGGCCCAAGATGTCGAGTTTAGAGTGGTAGAATGCTTGGCTTGAGCTTGGAAGGCAAATCTGGAAATTCCAGATTTGGCTTCTTCGCTCGAGCGAAGGATTCATCGCTCGAGCGACCACCGTTTACTGAGCCACGCTCGAGCGAGCATCGAGCGAACATCGCGCGTAAAATTTCAGCATCCAGTACTTTTGCATTTTACAGACCGCTCGAGCGAAGGATTCCTCGCTCGAGCGAGGCCTTTGATTTTACAGGCTCGCTCGAGCGAAGGAAGGCTCGCTCGAGCGAGACGCCTAATTCAGCAACTTTTACAAAATGTTTTCTAAGTGCATCTTTGCATCCTCATTCCATTCTAGGCATTCTTAGGCCTAGTTTAAGACATCTTATTGAGGATATAGATGTAGAACACACCGAGACAAATTAGGGATTAAGTTATTATCTTTCCCAACTGTATAACTTAGCGTGTGTTCATCCTGTCTACTGTGTAGGGTTGGCTTCCGAGGAGACGCTCTAGCTTACTGTAGCCCAGAACTCTGTGAGTAACAACTGTGTAAAGATATGTTCAAAAATGACTATCTTCTGAACTGTCTACTGAATTGGACTGTTATTGAACTGGTTACTGAACTGTTTACTGTCTACTGAATGAATGTATGTCCGATATCCTGAATTATAATGTGGCATCCTTAGCAACTACTGTTCACTGTTACTCCCACCGACGGTCTATGAACGGGTGGATTTGTCTACGGTTTCCGTGTTGGAACCACTACTGTTTACTGGTTGATTGGCCATCAACGACTGTTCGGTCTTTTAGACCTACTGTACTGCTCGGTCTTTTTAGACCTACTGTTTACTGTACTGTTATGCTTATGGATGTACCACGTATGACTGTTTACTGTACTGAACAACTGATAACTAATTGAAATGACTGTTTTCAATATACTGTAAGGACATTCATTCTTAACCCCTTTATGCATTATGTTATTCACTGGGCTTTAGCTCACTGCTCATATATATATGTAGGTGTCCAGGTACCAGACTGCAGCTAGGAGCGTCAGGCAAGCTTTAGTTTTGTCAAGCCAACCACTGTGCCTCACTGCGAGGTTCCGAGCCGGCCAAGCTATGGCTTAGGGGTGTTTAGTTTTCCCCCTTCTGTACTTTTTGGCTAACTGTATAGACTGATAGTACTGTACTGTACCGTTTACTGTAGCGTTAATAGGGATTAGGTCCCTGTTCTGACTGACTGTAAATATTGTGCATATTGTTCTATACTGAATGTGTAAACGTATGAAAAATCTTTTTGCATACAGACTGTCACAGCTCATTGGACATTGTTTAATTACTGTATTGGCTTCCGCCAGGCCCTGTACTCTGTTTTACTGTATTACTGTTAAGCAGGCCTTCGGTAATCACGGATTACTGCCCGGTTACGGTGCTAAACCCATAGGGCCGGGTTTGGGTCGTGACAGAAAAGGTGGCCTCCCACCGTACTACCACCTTCCTAACCATGAATATAAGGTCCCCACCAAAAATGGACCAAGACGGATGTAAAACGGAGGTTCGGGGGCCGAAACGCGCAGCTTGGGGCCCCGAAAACTGACTGTTAGGCACCGGAAGTGGCGTATGACCACGAAGGTGGTCTCCCGGGCCACAGTGTCCCTCGAAAGGGAGGAAATAAGGTATGTGCCAAAAACCAGAGCAATCGGAGGTAGTTAAGCGTTCCGAACCGAAGCACACGGCCGACGGCTCCGAAAACTGAAAACTGGCCTCCAAACGGGAAAAATGGCCTATGACCACAAAACGTAGCCTACGGCCATTGAGAGATGGTCTACGAGACCTCTCCCTCCCATTGGGAAGAGAAAACGGGAAAACGGGACCTGGTTCGCAAACCGAGGCAAAAAAATACAAAAGAGTCCGGAAGTCCAGAGACAAGGCTCGCAGCCGAGACTCTGAAACCTCAGAACGAGCACAATATGCAATATCACCAAGCGCTCAAACGGTGACGTCTGAGTCTTAAGGTCGGTCAAAAATGGGGTGTCTACAGTAACTGGGGTCTTTGGATATAGATCTTAATACGTGATTTCGCTTTTGAATCTTAATGTAGTAATGAGGTCAATAGATCTTAATATGCTTCCACTAGTGTTTTCAATGAGAAAAGTGATGTTTATTCTCATGGAGATTATAATTGGGAAGACCCCTCTAGAGTACTCAATCGAAACTGAAGTAGAGGTTGCCAGTCTTTAAAATGCTTCATTTTCTATCTCTGCTTTATAATTATATACTAATGCAGTGCAAAATGAATCTCCAATTACAGGTATACTTGATAGACTGGTTAAAGTCTATGGTTGCCAAGCAAAACTTTGATCATCTTGTAGATCCTAAGATGCCTGAGATGATTTCATTGAAGGAACTTAAACGAATCATTTTGATTGCTCTTAGATGTGTTGATCCGGATGTCGAAAATAGGCCTAGGATGGGAGATGTGATCCATATGTTTGAGCCGTGTGACTTGCTACTCAGTGATGTAATAGCCCAAATTTCATGTTCCAACTTATTATTATAGTTTATAATTCTTCTAATAGTTCCTTTTTGGATGGTTGGAAGTGAAATGGCTGCAAATTTCGAAATGATTGATAATATATGTATTGTTTTGTTTATATACATGGTATAGGTTGCACGGAATACATACAGGTTATGGACAAATTAAAAAAAAAAAATTTAATATCATGTTTTTGGCCACTAAATAATTGGTAGCCAAAAAGGCAGTAAATATTTTTAGTGACTAAATAGTTGGTAGCTAAAAAAAATAAAATGAATAAAAAAACTTTTGGCGACTAAAATTTTAGTAGCCAAATAAAAAAAAATAGAGTTCAGGCGACTAAATTTTTAGTAGCTAAAAAAAATTACACTTTAGGCGACTAAACATTTAGTAGCTAAAAAAAATAAGACGAACAAAAAATCTTTTTGGCTACTAAATAAATTAGTCGTGGAAAATAAATTTAGTTTTGGCGACTAAATGTTTTAGTCACTGAAAATGCGATGTAAATTTTTTTTGAAAGCTTTTGGCAACTAAAAGATTGGTCGCCAATTTAGCCTATCAACGACTAAAGTTTTTTTTGTCGCCAATACCTTTACTTTTGGCGACTACTTGTTTAGTAGCCAATTTAGGACTTTCGGCGACTAAAATTTTTTTAGTCGCCAATACCTTTGTTGACCGTCTTTCTGTGACCAAGTTGGCGACCAAATTATTTAGTCGGGAAAACCTTTTGGCGACTAAAAATATGACTTTTGGGGACTAAAAATTTAGTCGCCAAAAGTGCAATTTCTTGTAGTGTATGAAGGTTCAAAGCATGTAATATTAATGAGCAAGCAAACATTCCATAAACTTAGTTTTTCTAAAAAGAAAATAAATTTTAGAACAGAAGAGTTACCCTTTTTTGAAATATCTAAGGAAAAAAAGAGACTACTCACACTTCATATTAATATGTAGTATACTTACAAAGATTATGCTACAGACTTTGAGATTCTGGAATACCTTGAACAGTTTGAACACTTAGTATTTTTTAGACAAAGGCTAAAGTAAAGGAGTTGGAGAAAAACTTTTGCAACGAATAATGGGGAGAATTTTTTCATTGCTTCTTCCGTTGGCATGAATGCCAATTTATACAATACAATAGAATGATAAAAACAAAAACCCAAGACCTAGACTTAATGCCTACCTCAAACTTATGACCAACTTTTTACAAAAGTCTAAAGACCTAGTCAAGCCTAGTCTACATATAATGACATATAATAAATACAAGGACTTTGTGCACAATTATATGTATATTTTTGACAAACTTCCTACTACTCTAAACACAGATAAAAACAAATAAAGGGTTAGGATAATGATGCCGGGTACTGCTTTGGACCCCATCGCACATCATTCTATCCTCCCATCTTGATAAAATTTTGACACATGTAAGGATTCTCATAGCTTTTCTTTAATGGAGCATGGTGGGGTTATCTGCTCTATTAAAGTAATAAGTGAAAGAGAAGTCTTACTACTGACAAACACAAATAATTACAGTAGTTGTTGTCATTTTTTGGCGTGAATTTTGCTGATCGTTGAAGAGAGGGCTTATCTTCTACAGATTTTGTTTTGTTCTTCTGAGTATCTTGGTACCAATAATTGATATGGACATATGGATACTTGGATGATGGAATGAATCTTCAAGGCTAATCTTCCATGGATGCAAAACAAAAATTCAAAGAGTCAAAAAGGTCTAAATCCCAAAAGTCCAAAATGGTAAATGAAATATGGACTTTGTGACTATAATACTTTTAAGATATTTAAAGAGTCTAATTTGTGACTATAATACTTTGTGACTATAATACCATTGATTGATTTTCTGAAAATGATTTATTTATTTGTTTTTAATGAATTTTTTTTATATTTTAAAATGTACATATCTAGAAAGTTTAATATTTATTAAAAATATATATGTAATTTTAATAAATACATAATAATGTTAAAATGTACTGAATTTTTATATAGATTTTTTGTATTTAATAATTTTTTTAAAAAATATATAACAATTATATATTTTTAAATATATCTAAATTAAGTCTATCTAAAAGGTAAAAAATTATATAAAATATTTACAAAATTTACTAAAATTAAAAATACACGACAAATAAAAATTTAATTTTCAGAAAATCAAACTAAACAAAACAAAGTTAAGATTCTGAAATCTTTTTTTGTATTTTATTTTATTTTTTCAGTTTTGCCTTCAAAACAATGAATAATCAATCCTCCTATTCCAGTCAATTTAGCACTTTATCAAATGTATTTAAAAATTTATAAAATATTAGAGTTTTCAAATGAATTATTAAATATTTTACAAAGTATTCATATGGCATCTTATATAATGTGAGTATTTAGGATAATATTTAATAATTTAATTGGAATTCCTGATATTACTCTTAAATTTAAAAATATTCAAAGAACTCGAATAACTTGGATTATTTTGTGTTTTACTTCTTTATCGTCATTAATTCCATTAAAATTAACATTGTTTATATCGCATATGCTCAATTTGACAGCTAAAATGAAAAAAACACTAGCCGATAACAAAACACAGTATAAAATGATGAATATACATTTTCTTCATATTATTTCTTGAAAATCCTAACTATAACCTTAATCATTTTTATTTTCAAACCTAACATTAACCGCTTTTGCCATCTGGTCACCTTCCCACCACCACCAAACAACCTTTCTTCCTCACCACCAATCATCTCTCTTGCCATCCCTTACCACTCTACTACCATCAAAACACCACAATTTGTTCAATTATATGTAAACATAGAAATGTGATTACTAAGTTATAAATTATGTTAAAATTATAAATATTGTTATTCACAATGCCATATTTGACAATGGCTGATGAAGGAATTTTCATAAAATCTATATATAAAATAAAAAAAATCATATATTATTCTTTATCAATAGAAGGCTAGAACAAATGCCATGCATGCTTTCATCAGCCTATAACTTGAAATAGAGTGAAAGTTGCTTTTTATAGTGAGAGTGAGATAGTAAATAAGGCATTCGTTGGTGATTCTATACCAATTGTATAACAATAATACTTCCTTCATTATGCATACAATTGTGGTGCCACTTTCTATTTTAGGCCCTTTAAGAGCTCACTAATGCATAACATAAGGCTTTTCTTGAGTTTGAACTCTGTACATATAACAATCAACTAATTATAGCAAAATAGAAGATCCATACAACTAAATGCTTAGCTAAAACAATTCAAAAAGGGAAAAGAGATTCCAACAACAAGTGATGTCTACTGTAATGTAGCACCTAAGTTCAACATTCAAAAAGTCTTTTTAACTTCAGTTGCGTATTTCAACTCTACTTGCCAAAACATGACTTATTTGAATAACTCTAAGTATATTAATACTAACAGAATTTGTCAATAATTTATAAATTGTATCAAATATTTCTTACCACAATTTAAGATAACGTCAAAACTTAATTGTGGGAGATTGTGCATACCTTAACTAATTTTCAACAGAGACAAGCATAAGAAGACACACGTGGTGACGAAAAATTTACACTTCAAATAGTGTATCATACTTGACAATATGCCTTTTTTTTCAATGTGGAACATACATACCTTTTAACACTCCATAATACAACTATTAATATTTATGATCATGAGATAGAATGATTAAAAAAAAAATTCAATTGTTGAATTAAGAATGTTAAGCTACTATGTTTTGTTATTCCCACAGTGGATGTGTATATGTGTAAATAAATGTATAAATAAAAATAAACAACAAAATAAAAAATAATTAATTCAGAAAATAATTATATAAATTAAATTCCGAATCAATTGCTTACAGAAAATATAAGTCGAGGTTTGTGTTGGACCTAATCTCCTTAAAATAAATTTCGCCCCTCGCTTTGGTGTTTCAAGATTTAACGATGTCTACTTTCCAGGATGCAACGACTATCTACTTGATTTGCAGCACTACAAAACCAAGTCTAGCGAACCAAACAATGCTACAACTCTTTCTTCTTTTTTCTTAGAAACTAAAATGGTAGACAGATGTAGGAGCACAAAGATGAACTTGAAGAAGAAAGACAAAATGCTAAAGAAAAATTGGATACCCAGAATTGTTGGAATGGCAGGGTATATATAGGAGAATAGGTTGCTTTTCCAAACAGGTGCTAACAGATCGGAAACCTATTCCAACAGATTCAATCGGTAGAAAAAAACCTATTCAAGTGGATTCAACCAGTATGAACCTGTTCGGGATCTGTTCAGGTGAAGGAAAAAAAACTGGACCAATTTATTTTGAATTTTGAAACCAAAATTAAAAATAAATAAATAAAATATAGATGTTTTTGGCCCAAAAAGATAAGTATTGGGCTAGACAAGCCCAATCCAATCTCACACCTCATACACACGCACCCATGTCCGCGGTCCAAGCCTAGTCCAGTCCACCCGACTGGACGGACGAACGGACGGTGGCGGCGCATGCGTGTGGTTTTTGTTTTGGGTCCAATAGGTCTAACCCACTTTACCCATAACCTCCTTCTACAAACTTGGGTATCCCTTGGAGCCCATCCCAAGTATTTCAAGCTAGAGTTTATATACCCATATAAATCCTTAACCTTTTCCAATGTGGGACAAGGAAATTTTACAAATGTGTTGGAAACCCACCTAAAGCCATATCCACGAATTCGAAAATGTGCGTTGAATTCTCATTCATCCAGAAATGGTTTTGAGCAACCAAATGCACAATGTTATTCATTATGTGGCATTAAACACAAACCCAATTAGAAACATTAAAAATAACACTTGGGTCCTACCTTAATTAATGCTCAAAGTTAGCAAAAATTAAGGTTTATACAAAGCCATTTTCCAACAATCCCCCACATGAATGGAATTCATGATAATGGACATGCAACAAAATGCAGACAAAGAAAGAGTACATTAAGAAGATACACCACATCAAGATAGGTAGCTTTTGACTTTGAACCTCCTCTAGTGAAAGCTTATCGAACTTGCTGGCTAACTAGTGGACGCGATGCCTTGAACTATTCAGCTGTTTGTGTAAGTCAACACAATAGACTACACATAGTATCTACAAACATAGTTTGGTTCTTACAGTTGTGTTCATTTTGGCCCTGAACAACACCCGGTAATTCATGAGTGCTCTAGAGAATTTAGTTTTCTCAATTCTCATAGAACCGGCCCAGTTCACACTCATATAGGTGACTTCTTATTAAGAGTATCTTGTCATACCCTGCTTGGATGTCCAAACTATAAGAATCATTAAAAGCAAAGCTTATCATACTAACGCTGCAAGTATCACTCTTCTTATTATAGAAATGAGTAGGAGAAAAACCTCCTTACTAATACGTGAAGTCATCCATAATTCGGTTGTCCTTTTGAACCTAGATCTTGGGATCTCCAGTCAACTAGGTTGGGTAGCCATTATAGTGACTTTTAAGTAATAGACTTTAATCATATTCTCCTCGATAAATGGTACACTTGCTATTTGGCTAGTCCTTTAGTCAATAGATCCACAATATTCTCCCTTGACTTTACATATTCTATGAAAATTATTCCATGTGACTGCAAATGCCGAACAGTGTTATGTCTTCGGCAAATGTGTCGAGACTTACCGTTATACATATGATTATGTGTGCGTCATATTGCTGCTTCACTATCATAGTGAATGTATATAGTTGGCACAAGTTTAGGCCACATTGGAATGTCTTCTAAGAAATTACGAAGCCATTCTGCTTCTTCTCCTATTTTATCTAATGCGATAAACTCATATTCCATTATCGACCTTGCTATGTATGTCTGTTTGGAGGATTTCCAAGAGACTACAACACATCCCAAGGTAAAGACGTATCCACTAGTAGATTTTGAGTCTTTTGTATCCCATATCCAATTTGCATCGATGTACTCCTCAAGTACTGCTGGACATTTGATATAATGTAAGCCATAATTCTGGGTATGTCTTAGATACCTAAGTACCCTAATTATTGCTTTCCAATGATCGGACCCTAGATTACTTGTGTACTTACTCAATTTGCTTATAGTATAGGCTATATCTAGCCTAGTGCAATTCATTAAGTACATCAAGCTTCCGATTATCCGAGAGTACTCTAATTGTGATATGCATGCACTTGTATTTTTTGACAAATAAAGACTAATGTCAACAGGTGTTTTAACAAGACGATCGTCATGCTTTCTAAATTTCTCCAGAATCTTCTTAACTTAATGAGACCGAGATAAAGCATATCCTTCAGATGTTTTAGTAAGTTTTATTCCTATAATTACATCTGTTACTCCCAGATCTTCATGTCAAACTTTTTGTTTAACCTTTTCTTTGTGGATTTAATCATGTCATTATTGCTTCAAATAATAAGCATGTCATTCACATAAAGACAAACTATGACATAGCCTTTGTTTGTGCTTTTAACATAGACACATTTGTCACATTCATTTATCTTAAAACCATCCAAAAGTATAGCGTGATCAAACTTTTCATGCCATTTTTTCGGAGCTTGTTTTAATCCATAAAAGGGATTTGACAAGTTTACAAACCTTTTTTTTCTTGGCCGGGAACTTGAAACCCTTCCGGTTGTTTCATATAAATTTCCTCATCTAACTCGTCATTCAAAAAGGCTGTTTTAACATCCATTTGATGTATCTCCAGATTATACAAAGTTGCAACTGCAATTAGCATGCAAATAGATGTTATTTTTGTCATTGGTGAATAGGAATCAAAATAATCAAGGCCTTCATTCTGCCTGTATCCCTTAACACCAAGTCTCGCCTTGTATTTATCTATTGAACCATCTGCTTTCGTTTTTCTCTTGAATATCCACTTATATCCAAGAGGTTTACACCTTGGTGGACGATCCACTAGTTTCCAAGTATGATTTTGCAGAATTGATTCAATTTCACTACTTACAGCCTCTTTCCACAATAGAACTTCAGGACTTGACATTGCTTCCATGAAGTTTCGAGGCTCATTTTCTAACAAGTATGTCAGAAAATCTGGACCAAATGATTTAGAGATCCTAGCCCTCTTGCTACGTCTAGGTTCATCTGCTTCATTATCATTTTGGTCTTCACTACTACCTATAGCAGTATCAAAAGTTCTTTTATTTGAACTTCTCTCTTCAGCTTTGAGAGTTTTAAACTTTTCAGTCTTCTCATAAGGAAAATGTGTTCGAAAAATGATGCATTCCTTAACTCAATAATAGTGTTTACATGTATATCAGGATTTTCATATCTATAAACTAAAAAACTGTATGCACTATTATTATTTGCATAACCAATAAACACATAATCAATGGTTTTTTGTCCTATCTTAGTCGTTTTTGGACTAGGGACTGCCACCTTGGCCAAACACCCCCACACTTTGAGGTAATTGTAGGTAGGTCATCAACTTTTCTATACTTCATAAAGTGTTTGATTGATTTTCTTGTGGGGTACCCTGTTAAGGATAAAGTTAGCATACAAAATCGCCTCCCTTCACAAGTTCTGAAGTAACCCTGAACTAATCAACATGGCATTCGTCATCTCTTTAAGAGTTAGTTCTTTCTCTCAACAACTCCATTTGACTGATGAGAATAGGGTGCAGTAGTTTGGTGAATAATACCATGTTCAGTACAAAATTCCTTAAATGGTGCATCATACTCACCACCTCTATCATTCCTCACTACCTTAATAGTTTTGCCAAGTTGATTTTCAACCTCAAGTTTATATTGCTTAAAAGCTTCTAAGGCTTCATCTTTACTTCTCAATAAGTAAACATAGTAATATCGAGTGCAATCGTCAATAAAAGTAATAAAATACTTTTTATCTCCTCTAGTTTAAACAAATGTTAAATCATAGATATCTATGTGAATTAAATTTAGAGGTTCAGTACTTCTTTCTACTTTAAATGATGCCTTAGTGAGTTTTGCCTCAACACAAATCTCACATTTATGATTAGAATTAAATTCTAAGTTTGGCAAACATTCTAAAGAAACAAGTCTACACAAATAATTAAAATTAACATGTTCTAATCTGCCATGTCATAAAAAATAAGACTCAGCAATATAAACAGAATATGTGTTCTTATTATTAATAGCCAAATTTGGTACAATAGTTAATACATTGAGCTTAAAAAGCCCTTCATTCATGTAACCCCGCCCCACATACATTCCACTCTTGAAGAGTACAACCTTATCAAATTCAAAGACTAATCTAAACTCATTCTTGATCAACAATGTTCCAAAAATCAAATTCTTGTGAATCTCCAGCACATGGAGTACATTGTTAAAAGTGAGTTCTTTCCCCGAGATCATTTTCAACACAATCTTTCCTTGTCTTTTTATAGTTGATGTAGAGGAGTTTCCCATAAAAAGTTGTTCCTCATTTTCCACCACTTTGTAGGTTGTAAATATCTTCTTATCTGCACAAATATGACGGGTTACTCCAGTATCCACTCACTACTCCTTGGGATTGCCCACCAAATTTGCCTCAGAGACTACTGCAGAAAGATTGATGTCTGCCATTCCATCGAAAAGATAGAAATCCTCAGCTATGTTGGCTTGTGCTAGTTTTTGCTTGAACTTCCTCTGTTCTTGCGAACGTGACAATCTTTAGCACGATGTCCATCTTTGTCGCACACAAAACACTTGTCTTTGAACCTTTTGTTGAACCTGTTGTTGATTCCTTTGTTGATCTTACTAGTGGATCCTTGTTTGGGACCATTGCCATCATGCTTTCGCTTCTTGTCGTTGAACTTTGACCCTTGTCCATGTTCCACAACATTTGCTTTAGCCTGCATGACACGATTTCCTGACTTCTTGTCGGAACCACGGTTGTCCTCCTTAATTCTGAGTCACATTATTAGTTCTTTTAATTTCATCTCCTTGCGCTTATACTTTAGATAATTCTTAAATTCTTTCCAGGATGGTTGCAATTTTTCAATAATTGTCGCTACTTGGAAGATTCACTGGGAACCATCCCTTCCGCATGTATGTCATAGAGAATTAATTAGACATCTTGAACCTGGCTAATAGCCATCTTGGAATCTATCATTTTAAAATCCAAAGCCGACAATAAATTTCTTTGTACCGGCATCCTTTATCTTATATTTATGATCTAAAGATTTCCACAGTTCTTTTGCAGTACTTTTAACACTATACACATTGTACAGTGTATTGTCCAATCCATTGAGGATATAATTCCGACACAGAAAATCACCATGTTTCCATGCATCGACTACGACAACCACTTGCCGGTCAGTTTCTCCATCGTTCAGTGCCGGAGCTTTTCAGAAGTGAAACGAACCAAATTCAATGTCGTCAGATAAAACATCATCTTTTATTGCCATCTTTTAAAATCATTTCCATTTAAATTTTTCTAGCTTCTCCCCATGATTTACTAGTACTGCTGAAGTCATCACTGGCATAACGAGTGTGAGGGTCGGAGTACGAACAGTCTCAGTACTGTTTGTTTCAATATTCATATTTTTGACGAAATAATAATTTACTAATCACAAATTTATACATAATAGAATTTACACATAAAATATACAGAATAATATTTTGTAACAAAATTCCAATGATAAACAGTATATGACTACTATGTTATCAAAGAAATTATTAAACAACATATTACTACTATTTAAGAAATTAAACAGTATTTAAGAAATTAAACAGCATATGACTACTATTTAATTTCCTAAAACAAAATATTCGTTTGTCTAATACACAAATAAATAAATAAATAAATAAATAAAGCTACTTTAAGATTGTTATTCCCACAGTGGACGTGTATATGTGTAAATAAAAATAAACAATAAAATAAAAAATAATTAATTCAGAAAATAATTATATAAACTAAATTCCGAATAAATTGCTTACAGAAAATATAAGTCGAGGCTTGTGTTGGACACAATCTCTTTAAAATAGATTTTGCCCTCGTGCCAGTGCTTCGAGATTTAACAGTGTCTACTTCCCAGGATGCAATGACTATCGACTTGGTTTGCAGCACTACAAAACCAAGTTTGGTGAACCAAACAATGTTGTAACTCTTTGTTTCTTTTTCTTAGAAACTAAAATAGTAGACAGATGTAGGAGCACAAAGATGAACTTGAAGAAGAAAGACGAAATGCTAAGGAAAAATTGGATGCCCATAATTGCTGGAATGACAGGGTATATTTAGGAGAACAGGTGGCTTTTCCGAACAGGTGCCAACAGATAGGAAACTTGTTCAGACATATTCAATAGGTAGAAAAACCTGTTCGGGATGGATTCAACAGGTATGAACCTGTTCGGGATCTGTTTAGATGAAGAAAAAAACTTGACCAATTTATTTTGAATTTTGAAACTAAAATTAAAAATAAATAAATAAAATACAAATGGTTTTTGCCCAAAAAGATAAGTATTGGATCGGACAAGCCCAACCCAAACAGACGGACGACGGTGTTTGTGTGGTTTTTGTTTTAGGTCCAATGGGTCTAACTCACTTTACCCATAACCTCACCCTTCTACAAACTTGGGTACCCTTTGGGGTCCATCCCAAGTATCCTAAGCTAGAGTTTATATACTCATATAAATCCTTAAACTTTTCCAATATGGGACAAGCATATTTTACAAATGTATAGGAAACTCACCTAAAACTATATCCACGAACCCGAAAATGCACGTTGAATTCTCATTCATCCAGAAATGGTTTTAAATAACCAAACACAGGATGTTATTCACTACGCGACATTAAACACGAACCCAATTAGAAACGTTAAAAATAATGCTTGAATCCTACCTTAATTAATACTCAAAGTTAACAAAAAATAAGATTTATACAAAGCCATTTTCCAACATGTTTGGTTGAATTAACTCTCCCATAATGTGTTCTCCTTATGCATGAAACATGACAAATACAATCATAAACTCTTCCACTTAATTGAGCTCAATGTCGTTAATTGGCATTTATCCCTCTCTTAGAGTTGCACCACCTTTCTCCTTTCACCTTTCCCCTTTCCCCTTTCCAATCTGTAACTATCTTAATATTTATCATCGTCTTAAAATATTATATTACATGTTTTTTTTAACCATTCAAAATCTTATTGATTTGACTATAACTCATATGGATGTATGTAATTTTATTTTATTATATTTTTTTAGGTCAAAATATATAATTAGATAAAATTAAAATCAATTTAAGAAATTAAGATGCACTTTGTCCTAATTAAAGCTATGTTTGGTTTTGATTTTTTGGCTAAAAAAACACAAAAAAACAAAATTAGCTACATAAATCAATAAGACAAAATGTCACATTCAAACCATAATCATTACATTTTTTCTCTCACAAAAGTCAAAAACAAAAACCAAACGAGGGTAAAAAGGCCAAGCTAAAATAGCCAAAAAGCTAGGCTATTTTAGCTATTCCCAAATGAAGACTATTACATGAGTTAATTGGAGTACTTGAGAATATGATTGGGTTAAAATAGCCCACTAAAAAATAAAATAGACTAAAATAATTAATAAAATAAAATGTCATATCTAATTTATAATCATTTTATTTTTTCTCTCACTTGAATAAACTACAAAAAAAATTAAATCACTTACCAAACACAATTATTTTAATCAAATTAAAATAGTTCAAAAAATTAAATAACTAAAGTAGTTAATTTCACAAGCCTTTATTAATTTAACAAAAAATATATATATAAAGAAGGGAGTGGCCCGGTCCAACTACAGGCCCACTGTTCAAAAAAAACTACAGGCCCACTATCCACAGATCAAAAAGCAATCACACTAAAAAAAACCCGAAAGTTACCGGATTGAACCGTTCGAAAACCTCAAACCCTAGATAGTACCTCGAATTTACCAATCTATGACTTTATCGCTCTGCACCCTCTCTCTCTCTCTCTCTCTCTCTCTCTCTAAGCATCTTCGTGTTTCCTTCGCCTAGGGTTTTTGTTCAATTGGATTCTCTCATCTGCAGGTACGATCGTTTCCTAGGTTTTCCAACAGTAATCAGCGTTCGCGAATTAGATTTATAATAAGATCGTATAATTTGTATTTTTTGTTTATTGAAAGACTCTTCGCTCTTTGGATTTGTATCCGATAAACTATTTACTAGATTTTTTTATTTTATTTTTATTTTTTATAAATTTTTTATGTGTTGTAACCTTGTTTGTCTGAAACTGTTGTCTTCTCACAGTTCTCTTTCTGTCTCTCTCAAGAATTCTTGTTTTGTTTAACTGAGTTAACCATCTAAATCTATTAAAGTTCTAATTTTTTTTGCAGTTTCATTAATGGGTCTTATGAATTTTATACAAATGCAGATCCTCTCTTTTCTACCTCTCTTGACTATGAATTTTTCTGTTTCATTGATAAGAATTTGTGGGATTTGTTGTTTGGGGTGACTGAACTGAGACTAATACAATTAGTATTCAATTCTATAAGATATTTATTATTATACAAAAGATTATAAATCAAACTTTGGTTTTTTTCTTTCCTTTCCGTTTATTTTGATGGATGGCTTGTTTTGAAACTTATTTTTGGTGTCATCAGGAGGCAATTATTAATATAGAAGAATGGGTGAGACTGGGAAGCGATATCGTTCCCATAGGGACAATGATGGAGATAGAAAAAATCAGAAGAGACGGGGAAATGATAGAGATGACAAGGGTAATGATGAACTCATCATTTATAGGATTCTATGCCCAGATGGGTTTATTGGGAGTGTGATTGGAAAGAGTGGGAAAGTGATAAACTCGATACGGCAAGAGACAAAGGCCAGGGTTAAGGTTGTTGACCCGTTCCCTGGTGCTAAGGATAGAGTTATATTAATCTATTCCTACGTGAAGGATAAAGATGAAGTAGAGGTGGATGACGAATTCGACGATGGAGAGCCTCTTTGTCCTGCCCAAGATGCTCTTCTGAAGGTGCAAGCTGCAATTGCAAATGCAGTGGCTTCAGTTGGTGATTCGGACAAGAAGTGGAAAGACAAGGAAGAGTGTCACATTCTTGTTCCTGCCAGCCAGGCTGCCAACATTATTGGGAAGTCTGGGTCCACTATTAAAAGACTGAGAAGCAAGACAAGGACAAACATTAAGATTACTGCAAAGGATGCTAGCGATCCCACTCATTCATGTGGAATGGAGTTTGACAACTTTGTTGTGGTTAGTTATTTTTTTAACTTGAAAATTATGTGGTATGTGTATATATTTATTTGCATTCAGTTGCTTTAATGGATTTGGATAGTAGAATGCTGAATTTTGAAATATGATGCCTAAAAATAAAATCATTTTGCATGCTATCTCTTGTAATGTGGCCAGATGTTATAGTATCTGAAGAACCAATTTTTTTGTGTTGTTTTGTTTTTTTTCTTTTGGTTTTTTGGTAGCCTGGATTTTTTTTTGGTATGGTAATTGTTTACTGTGATGTAAATTTTGCCATTACCAATGAATAAATGTCAATACAAACTACAAAGGATATATAATTTGCATATACTATTGGAGAAGAGAGAAGGATGACCTTTTTAAATGTTTTTCAACTTTTTCATTACTAACACTCTATTGGTCCTAATGGTGGTAGGTTGTTAGATATGCTTTCTTAATAGATACCTTCCTCACTCAAACAACAAAAATATTAATAGATTTTTTCACCCAATGGAATTTAGAAATTGGTTATTGATGGTTGTACTTATATTTTTTGCTGCATGGATTTAAGGTAAGTGAATAGAACAAAATATTCTCTGCCGTAACTGCTATGTACATTGCGCAATATTGTGCGATATATTGCAATTTTTATTATATAGTGAATTTCATATGAACTATATGTGGAAAGCCATTTGCGATCCATCATATATCGCAATCTTTTGTGATTCAATCACATGAGCAGCTGACCTGGCCTAGTGGATGGGTCACCGTACTCCCATGCTCACTGGTCGGGTTCCATTCCCCACCTCTCCTTAAACACTGCGATGTTACTTGAAGTACTTCTGTTCTACCAAAAAAAAACATTAATAGACCGCAATTCTACTCTTAAAAATCTCGATATGTTGCCATATATTTTATTCCATGCTCAATACTTGTGCACAATTGTGTTTGCAACACAGATGTGGCCTTTCAGTCTCTATTTACATTGTTTTCCAATTATTTGGACTTACTTGTTTTGGAAATGGCCTGATATTGGTAAAATTTGTGTGGTTTATGAAATTTCTATTGCAATGTAAATAGGTAACTGGTGAGCCCGATGCAGTGAAGAGAGCATTGTTTGCAATTTCAGCTATCATGTACAAGTTCAGTCCAAAGGAAGAGATTCCCCTTGACACCAATGTGCCTGAAGCCCCTCCAAGCATCATTATCCCTTCAGACGTTCCTATTTATCATGCTGGTGGACTCTATCCAAGTGTAGATCCTATTGTCCCATCCAGATCTGTTCCTCCTGTCCTAGGTGCTACACATGTTCCGGAACTTTCAGGGTATGCTGATGCAGGGAGCACTTGGCCTGTTTATTCTTCTGCCCTTCCTGTAGTTTCTGGTTATGGTGGTACATCAAGATCAGAGGAGTTAATTGTGAGAGTGCTGTGCCCCTCTGACATGATTGGCCGTGTTATTGGCAAGGGAGGGGGTTCAATAAAAAGTGTGAGACAGGCCAGTGGTGCTCGTATTGAGGTTGATGATAAGGCTGATCGTGATGAATGTATCATCTCCATCACCTCAACAGAGGTATAGCTTTCTTTCTGCTTCCTTTTTATTTATATTCTGACTTCTTTGTCAAGTGCTCAAAAGGTAGCAGGAGGACAGGGAGAAACTGCTCTGCCTCTTGATTTCCTCACTGTTTTTAACTTTGATTGGGGAATTGTGACCCAGATCAAGTTGCTACACACACACACACACACACACACACACACATATATGTACATTTAGATCATCTCTACGTGCTATCATGGGTTTGTAAAATACCTTTACAATAAAACATGTGTTTATAAATATTTGACACTTGATGGTTGTGTTATGACTTCTTTAACTTGCTGAGGCACGACTTGTGTTTCTTGCAACTCTAGAGTGTTTGATGCAAAACAGTGTTATTTTTTTGAAGAATTGTTTTTGACTTCATTTATTGTGCCCCATTTATTTTTATTTTGATGACTGTATGTAATGGCATCTAAATACCATCATTTATCTGTATCCATTTATTTAATGTTGGATCATGTTCTGAGTTGTTGGGTTGGGAAACCTGCTGTTGAGGGTATTCTTCATTCGATGTGTCTTGATATTTTTGCACCTCTTTTTTTGGCAGTCCATGGATGACATGAAATCCATAGCAGTCGAAGCGGTTTTATTGCTGCAAGGGAAGATAAATGACGAAGATGATGACACTGTAACTATCCGGCTTCTTGTTCCATCTAAAGTTATTGGTTGTATAATTGGAAAAAGTGGTTCAATCATAAATGAGATCCGGAAGAGAACTAAAGCTGATGTCCGTATCTCCAAAGGCGAGAAGCCTAAGTGTGCTGATTCCAACGATGAACTTGTTGAGGTATATTTCATGCTGTTTCCATAAGCTTTTTAATATAATTGGTATTTTTGTGTAGTTTTACCTTGCTTTCCATTGACGTGTTTTGTTCTGCATTCAGGTGGTTGGGGAAGTTAGTAGGGTGAGGGATGCACTTATTCAAATTGTTCTGCGGCTTCGAGATGACGTCTTAAAAGACAGGGAAGGTGGTCATAATACTTCTGCTGGTGCCGATTCTATGTATTCTGGTGGTACTGGTTTTTCTATGCCTTCAGTTTTGCCTAGCGTTCCCCCAGTTGCTCCAATGGGTTATGAACAGAGAGCTGAATCTGGGAGTGGCTTAGGCATGCTTTCTTCAGGCAGCCTCTATGGATATGGATCTTTATCAGTATGTCAATGTTGCGGCATTTAATTTCTTTGTTATTTCCTTAGTGTTATGGTCATTTGATATTTTTAGATCTTGTTATTCATTTTTTTTTTCCAGTTACAAGTTTTCTTTGGTACATTAATGGCAATGTGCTTGCTTATTTTTCTATATTGTTTTAATATTGTTACTTTGGCATTGTTTCCTAAAACTGAAAATTAACTACTGAAAACTTTAAAAGTTGAGTTTTTTAATTTGAAAAACTGTTTGGCATCTACTGAAATTTATGTGCTAAATAAATTTAATCAAATTGTTTGATATGTTAAAAAAGTAATACTTTGAAATTGTGGTGTTGCGAGACAGTGGTTGTGTAGTAAGATAGTTGCGGCAATGACAGTGGTAGTGTTGGCATGACGGTTGTGGTTGTAAGGAAGTGGTGTGAGGTAGGATAGAGTTGGTGAAGATGGTGGTAGTGGAGTGAGTGATGGCGGCAGTGGCGGTTGTGTGGTGTTAGTGATGGTGGTTTTAGTGATGAAGTGATGGCGGAGGTAAAGGGGTGGCTGTGGCGGTAATAGTGGAGTGACAGTGATGGCGGTGATGTTGTGATAGTGTTGGTGGTATATGGTGGTTGTATAGTGGTGGTGCTATAGTGGTGACAATAGCAGCAGTGGTGATTGTGTTGATGGTGAAACATATTGTTTGTCTCACCTATGAAACATGTTGATTGTAATTCTTGACGATTGGATGCATTTTTAATGAAACATGTTGTTAATTAACTTGTCAATATCTCACCTCTGAAACATATTGTTAATTATTTCATCAATGTGTGGCCTATTGTCTAGTTTTTCAGATGTCAAGTTATTTTTTGTGGGATTTATTGTCTGCTCTTTTTCCTGCATTGGTGTTTATGTCAGTATTTTATTATTTAATTTTTTCACTGTTTTGTCCACTTAATTAATTTTTTAACTCCACCCCTGTTCTTGTGGTTCTTATTTGAGTGGCTGTTTCTCTTTTGATAGATGGGAGACAATGGCTATGGATCTTTGTCTTCATACTCGTCAAAGATGTATGGAGGGTTAGTATTATTATGGCCATGAGTTTTTTACTATATTTCCATTCTAATCTGATCCTGATGTCTTTATACCATATATTGTAAACAGATTGCCGCCTCCATCAACTTTTGAGATGGTGGTTCCTGCACATGCAGTGGGTAAAGTGATGGGTAAAGGCGGGGCTAATATAGCTAATATCCGTAAGGTTGGTTCTTTCTTTCTTCTTTTCTTAATCCACTTAAATTTTGGTTGATTATCTTTCATACGGAGGGAGCTCACATTTTGTTTGGCGGTCCATGACTGACATTCATGGGGATCGTAAACTTGAGGATTAAATCACTATATCATTGAGGCAAATATCATTCAATATGATAGTGGTGCCATTAACATCATAGAGGGGAGCTGGACTAATGTGCTCGACATCTAATTTGGTTGATATAGGGCATAGAGTCGTAGATTGAACCCTATAAAATGTCTCGACCTTTTTCGTGTTCGATGCCAATACTTTAGTCTGCTTCAACTCTTGTTTTTTAACCGTCCATCAGATTTCAATCTGAGATACATTTGATGGCCAATACTTTAGTTTGCTTCAACTATTGTTTTTTAACCGTCCATCAGATTTCAATCTGAGATACATAATTGCTTCTTGACGACTGATTATCTATCTGTTGGGGAGGTTACTTGGGCCCATAACTAACCTTGAACTCTCACTTTGATCAAATGACATTCTCACTTGCACTTGTTTCTCTTCCAGATATCTGGAGCAGTTGTAGAGATCTCTGAATCCAAATCTTCCCGGGGTGATCGTGTGGCTCTAATATCTGGCACATCTGAGCAGAAGCGTGCAGCTGAAAACTTGATTCAGGCATTTATAATGTCTACCTAAAATACGAGGATGCTTCTTGGTATTTGAAGGTGAATTCTGGTTTAGATCATGGAGCATTCTCCCTCAAATGTTTACTCTCTCTAGTTCCTTTAGGTCATGTCTTGGACAGGGCTTCATTTCTAGGTTTTGTCTGTTGCAATCCTGTTTCTTTCGTAACAAAGCCTATCAAGATTGTGCCGGAAGATTCACTGCAGGCTCTATTTTCTGCGGATATAGGTTGTCTATGTTGCTTAATCGATTCTTCATCTGCGGCTGTCTTAGAACTGATAGGATCTTTTCTCTCCTTTCATAGTGTTTTATTAATTCTTATCCTTGGTTAGTGTGGATTCCATCTTATTTGCAAATACTGTTTTGCTCTATAACTTTGATGTTCGTGCCAGAGTACTTTCAGTAATAACCATAATTGTCGGATTCATAATACATGGATGTTTTAATTAGTGTTGCCATACAATCCTCTTATTCTCATCTTCTTGAGAAGATATCCTGTCTGATGCACAATGAAATGAACTTGGGTTCTAAACTCTTTTTCTTGTTACTCCCCTGACTTGGTTGACAATTACAGATTAGTTTCACAGAAAAGGTACACCTCAATTTCTTGAACTAATGACTTACGCATGCTATATGGCATTGTCCTTTACCCCGTCTTTCTTCTAATTTGAGTTCTGTGCTTGACCTGTTTATATGAAGAATCTACTGCTAGAATTAAGTCAGGAGAATTGTCGTTTCTTCAAATTCCAGCTGATGCTTTGTCTTCATTGGGATTCCTTTATAACTTATGCTATCATGAATCTTTTTTGGAAATCTAATTCTGTGATTCCAAAAAAATCAATAAATGCTTTTTATCTAAAAACTTGTCAGGATTGATGGCCTTCTAATGGTCTTTTAGAATTTGTCTATTAATCCTGCCAACCTTTTCCATTCTTAGTTGACTGTTCAATAGAAATTGCGGCTCACAAGAATATACTTAATAGTCCTTGGTTATTTTGTGCAAAGGAGCTTTCCACCTAATTTATTACACCTCTCTGAATGAACATCACTGCTGCCTTCTGGATTCAGCATTGGAGCTCTTCCTTTTTTTTCCTTCTCTTTTTCTTTATATATATATATATAACCACCACTCTTATATTTTAAAGTGATTGGGTTCCCAATGCCTTCATATGCCTTAGTTCTTTGATTCATAAGTCTCTATTGCTTTGGTATTAGGACCAAAAGCAAAAAAAAACAAAAAAAAAAAACCCTTGAAGCATAGAAGTTTTCTTGGGTTTTTCAAGCAGCTAGTCTGGTTTGTGGGAGCTTCTATTGGTGCAACAAAATTATCTCCTATTCATCCCTAAGTGTGTATTTTTTAATTACAATTTTCTATCCCTTTCTAAAACTACCATTAAACCCACAAACACTTGAAACCCAATTTGCCTGCACAACCATCTTTTACACCCCTCTCCTTTCAAACCCTAACTCTATTGCACCACCAACCACCACCCTCGGCGCAGCTACTGCCACCACCTGACTACCAACAGCGACTGCTGCCACCTCCGACGACCGCAATGCCCCTTCCCCTACCGGTGATCCCCCCCTCCCACTGCAACCCCCCTTCCCAACTGCAAACCCCCCTGCAACTCTCTCCTCCCTACCCTTCTCCCGTCCCGTCCTTTTTAACATCCCACCCATCCCCAACCCCTCCCCCTCTGTTTGGTGGTCGGTCTTTGGATGAACACCATTGATTTGGCCTGAAGAAAGCAAACGAAGGCCATTGGTTCAGCTTCGGTTGTCTGGACCTGAACATTGGCATTGAATTGGTTCCATGAAGCCGCACAGAAGCCATGGTTCAGCTCTTGTTATCTGAACTTTTTCTTCTTTTTTGAAAATCCTAGATTTTCTTCCTCTCCCCTCTGAAAATTCTATATATGAAGTTTGGGGAGGGTTGGGGGGCTGCAGGGTGGTTGCCACTGGGGTGGGCGAGAGCTGCAGAGGGGGTAGGTCACTGGGATTGGATAGAGCTGCTGTGGGTCGAGGCTGCTGGTTGGTGGTCACTGGGGTAGGGGAAGAAGGTTGGGGGTGGGAGAGGGCTTGGAGGTGGTGGCGAGGCGGCTGTGGTGGTTGGCAGTGATGGTTGAGGTGGGTGTGAGGTTTGAAAGGTGCAGGGGTGTAAAGAGATGAATGGAGGTTAGTAATGAGGGTATGTTTGAAATTATGAGAGGTGAAAGGAGATAACATGAATATTGAATTTTTGATGGGGTGTAATTAAAAAAAGTGTAAGGAGATCATTTTGTTGTGTAAATAGAAGCTCTGGAATAAATATCCATTATACCCAACCCACCCAACCCAGTCCAACTCTCTGTTTCACTGTACTTGGTGTGTTTTCTTCTGTCATATTGCTACTTGTCAATGCATCTTTTTGGTGTGTTTCTACTCTTTGGACCTTGCTATATACTTGCCTTGCCGGAGATAGCTTAGTTGCCATTGTTCTATACTTCCTATTTAATTAAGATAACAAAAAATACCTATCTGACTTGCCCTCCTGCTTAACCCGATGACTCTATCACTCTGTTATGAACTACTCTAGACTTTTGTCCATATTTCATGAAAAATATCTCGTGTTTCGTTCCCATTCCCATAAGAATGAATACTATGGTTTGCATTTCGAATAGGCATGAATACAACATCTATAGGATAACTTCGGCCTTGAAAGTTATTTGGACTTTTTATACGATATCCCCGATTCCTCTATCTATTGTGTCTTCAAGTGGGTATACGGCCGTTTTGGAGGGATTCTTTTGGGGGGTTTTGCGGTATCTCTCTAACTTACTACTTTAAAGCTTAATGTCCTGTATACTGGGTACGAGTCTGTTGACTTTTTTGAACTAAGGATATAAGTTTGCAGCCTGTCTTCTACATTTAGTAGTAGTATTTCCACTCTCTGACCTAGTATCTATAGCATATCTCTAAGAAATCAAGCTGAATATAGTCTATCTTCAGTCATTTTCTTAATGAACAGCTGTTAGAAAGATCAGTTACAGACCCATAACCCCATCCTTTTAGTGTTACATCTGAACTTAGCTTTAGTCTACCAGACAAATATTCTTTGTGTAGTGAAATGTTGGTGATGACATCTTTCTACTCCAGAAAAGTTATGCTTGCCGTTAATATGTATCAAGGCATCAAATGATACTCTGTTTCTGTATACTCTTGTGGTCTGTTTAGTGCGTTCGTATCTTTCTTCTTGCACCATTTCCCTGTGGCATATGCCTGTATCAGTTTATCATTTCAGAACTTAAGTGGGTGTGTTTGGAAACATTGTAGTAATGCAGTGGTTGTGGTTGGTTTTTCTTGTTGGGTGGTGGGGTGTTTGTGCCGCAGTTTTGGGTGGGGGGACGGAATCGGTTACAACATGGTTTTATGTAGTGATTAGCACAGAGGTAGTGGCAGATGTGGCTTCTTCTGGGAAAAAGGTGACTGGAAAGATTGATTTATGTGTGGCCTTATGTGTTCGGGTTGTGTAAAGCTTTCTTGTACACTTGAATTTCATTATTTTTGGTTTGCTCTGGTTTTCAAGCCTCGGTGGTTTGAGTGATGAGGTTGAGAGGGGTTATAAAGTGGATTTGGAGTTGGAAGCATTTTGGAAATAATTTTTGCTTTTGTTTATTTGAGGATGTGTAGGGATATGGTTAATTATCTTTGAGCTATCTGGAATATGAAAAATGGTAACAATATATATTTCTGGTGTCATTTTTGGTTTTGCGTCACTTCATGGGTTGATGATCCTGTGTTTTGTAATAAAAATCAAAACACGCTAGTGCAAATTGAGTGGTTTTAAATGCTTTGTGGAGAATTATTAGAGAAATTTATTTTATTTTAGCTGTTTCAATTGGATTTATAAGGTTGTCGAGTGGAGAAAAAGATTCATGTAAGACTTTTGATTAGACTTAAGACTTTGTTTGGTTTGGTTTAGTTTGGTTTATATGGATTTATAAGGTTGGAAAACCAGTTTATATTTGTCAGTTATGGCTTTGTTTAGTTTGTTGTCATTCTTTCATATTTTCCCCTTTTTTTGTTTGGTTCTTTGGTCTTTTCCATTATGTTTTTGGGAAAATTGCAAATAAGTGGTATTTTTACAAAATATTTACAAAGTTATGGAAAAACGTGTAACTTTAATTATTAAAATTGATAAACTGTTCCATCTATTCGTAATTTATTTTGGAAGCTTACACTGAAGTGTAATTTACCCCATCTTTTTTCTCTCTTCTTTGCTTTTTCTTTCTTTGGTCAGTGGAGAGAAATATTTGATGCAAATATATGATACTGTGTTGTCATCGACCAATAAGAAGTCCCATATAGTTGCATCAAATATTTCTGTGATGTCATTTTATGATACTGTGTTGTCATTTTATTGTTGACACCACGTATTCATTACACCCAATATTTGTTAGAGGTTGGGCAGCGGATGGGGTAGAGCGGTCACTTGCGCGGGCTCGCGCTCTATATATATATATGGGTTAGTTTGGAAAGTGAGTCGGTTTTTTAGTTATTTTAGTCTGGGATTAAAAAGTCTTGTTTGGGAAGAATTTTTTAGTTTTTTTAATTTTTGTGAGAGAAAGAACTTAATGATTATAAGTTGAATGTGATGTTCTGTTTTATTGAGCTAAAAGTTTATTTCGCCTTTTTTGACTAAAATAGTCTTAAATCCAACCCAATACTTCTTCCCAAAAGAAGCTATATATATATGTATAATATTCTTTGGTTTGTTTAAGGGAAAAGCATGGAAGGTATAAAGGAAATGTGCTTTTCTTTGTAATGGTTTTTTTGAGGACTTTTCTTTGTAATGTTACGATTGCATTTCTAATTTTCTTTTGAAGTTTTGGGGCAGTTGTCAAGTTTTTTATTTTTTTGGTTCGAAAGGGTGACAATGGTTTGAAAGATTATAATATTTTTGTCTGCCAACCTTTCTATCTACGAGTATACTTGTTTGACGCTGTTTATCAGTAACTTTTCCATTGAGTTGCACATGGCGACGGTGAGTGGTGATTATAGTAGCGTGTAAAACGAGAAAGTAGAAATAGAAATAAAAAAATTTAAATTTTAAAATAATAATTTGTATCATGCTAGTTTCTCTTCATTCCTCATCTTTTAATATTTCTTTATACTCTTTTTTATGTATTTTAATTTAGATTTGCACTGGTGATTCAAAATGTCTATTTCATAAACTTTGCAATGATGTTATTTATGTAAAAAATTAATTTTATTGGACAATTATAAATTTGAAAATAAATCACATTTTTGTTCTATAAAAAGTATGAAGAGGTTTGAAGAGATGAGATTTGAAGGAAAAATTATCTTCCCAATACTCATAAGGGTAGAGTTTTCATCAATTAAATCACACCAAACTCAACCTTATCCTGGGGAATGATAATGTACAGCCTGGGGAATTGAATCGGCCCAATCAGATGATGGTCCCGTTTGGTAGAGTTGTGGGAAAATGATTATAATTTATAGCCTAACAGTTTATAGTTTATAGTTGTGAACATAAGTTGATTTTTGACTTATAAATTAAACTTCTTCTTCCCTACTCAAAGAATAAGTTGATTTTTGACTTATAAAAAGTTATAAGCTGTATTGTTAAGTTGAATTAAACACATCAAAATAGCTTAAATTAAACTAAAAGTTAAAATAAGTTAGAAATAAGTCTTATCAAAGAGAGCCGATGACAAATTAGAGGCTATGTAGTGCAAAGATGGAAAAATTATTTATTAGTTAATCATGGGATATCAGGAGTTCATGCGGTTATGTTTTAGATTAATCATAAATTTTCATGTCTCTCATTTTTTTTAGTTATTTAATATAGGGTCCTGTTATGGTGTGCAACCCTTAAGGTTGCACACCATATGCAACCAACACAAAGAGTATAAGTGTAAGGTGTAAACATAAAACAGAAGGCAAACAGAAAGATATAAATGAGTTACATACCGTGTGCCTTGCACACTTAAGAAAAGTCTTTTAATATAAAATTAGGGATCTTCATTTTCTCCTTTACAATACATGTGTCATGTGGCGCTGATCAACCAATAACTTTTAGCAGAGGTGTACGCTGTCACTTTCCGATGTACCAAAAAAAGAGAGGTGTACGCTGTAGTATTGTATCCAATTCTATCCTATCATATCATCTATTGGATTTCATACGTGTACTCAACTGTAAACTCTTCAATCAAAAAATTTTTAAAATCATATCATGCAGAAACTTTATAGAATTATTATATAAAACTATAAGTATTATTGATCTCAGTGATTCTATGACATAGATCTTATCCACATTTTTTCAAAAAAATAAAAATAAAACTGCAGCCAAATCTATATTATTTTTTGTTTTCTTTAGCTTCTGTATTTAATTTAATTAAGCTTTGTTCGGAATGTAATTTTTTTAGTTTTTTAAGAAAAAATATGTAAAAAAGATAAAAAGAATGAAAAAGATTTTTAATTTTATTATATAATTTTTTGACTATATTTGCCAAACGAATAAAATTAATTGCATTTAATGCAAGCAGTATGAATGGGATCATTTTACGAAGTTTTTTTCAAAAAAAAAAATATTTTATTGAAAATAATTTTACTTTTCATAGCAGTGCAAGTGGGCGAACATAAAAATTATATTTTACTTTATAATTTTTACTGGACCTTTATTGAAAGTGCATTTATTTTAAATTATTATCATTGAAACACAAAATGTTCAGGATTTTATTTAAAAATAAAAGCTCTTCAATATTTTTTTATCTCAATCCAATGCAGAGTAGGATCATTTTTAATGGTAAATATCAAATTTAAATTTTATTGTCAAATTTTAACTATACTATATGATCTTATTTTAATACTGGCGTATTTTTTTTTGGATACAATCATCATCCCTGTCAAAAATTTCATGGATATATCAAAATTTGACAATTTCAATAATAATTTTATTGGTGCACCCAACTACTATAATATATAGTTATGGCAGTTCTATCAGCAAATTTCACTGAAATGAAAAAAAATTAGTCCATTTTGAGTAACAAAAAACAATACGGTTATTATTGTACTATTTTTGAGATAGGATTTTTTAAAATCTAAATAGTTGGTTTGAAAAATCATGTTTAAAGTTAAATTCTGAAAATATATTTTAATTAATTTGTCATGATTTTTTTAAAATCATAGTTTTAAAACAAAATTTCAAATTAAAATTTTAGAAAAAAGTTTAAAAATAAATTCAAATTTACTTACATTTCAGAGATAAATAGGATGAATTGCACTTATTTCTTTTAAGATTTGGAAAAAAAAAAAAACATAGTTAATTTAACATTTTGGACAAAAGTACACCAATCGTAAGACTAAATCAATTGAAATTAATGCAAATAACAGATAAATATTGTAATAAACAAAGACAAATACATGTGTCAGTAAAAAAGTGATAACAATAATATTTTTAAATTAGTGTTGAAAAAAGCCAAACAGTTATTTGAATTAAAAATTCAAGAGAAACAAATGTAATTGGGTTAAAAGCGTGGGACTAAACCCAAGTTTGGGAAGTTTAGAATAAGTGCACTTTTTGATTTTTTTTGTATTATGTGTAGAAAAAGTAGAGAGGAGATGTTGATTGATGTGACCTAAAAAAGATAAAAAGATGAAATAAGTGCACTTATATTGGGTACCCAAACAAGGCTTAAATGTGGGCTTGTTTGGCATTAGGTTTGTTGTTCGAAAACGCAAAAATTGTCACATCATATATATCAATTCTTTGTTTTACAATTATTTATTCAACACAAAAATTATTCAGAAATAATTTCCAAATGGGATCACTCTTTTTTTTGTTTGGTTTGAAAATTTCAAAAATAATTTTATGAATTTTCAATCTATATATATATGTATTTAAAATTTTAGATTTACTAAAATCTATATACATTAAAAGTATGAAATCTATATATTTTTAAAAAAAAAAAAATCCATTGAATACAAAAAATATAAAAATTCAATACATTTTTATATTCGTTGTATTCAATGAATTCGTAAAAATTTTTTATAAAAACTTTATACTTTTTGAGTAGATATAAATGTAAATTAAGAACATCAAAAAAGTAATAGTAAAAAAATTAATTAAAATATTAAATAAATTCACAAAAAAAATACAAATGAAAAATTTTAAACCAAAAAGAGTAATCACTCTACTTGGTTTTGGTTTTGGTTTTTAGAATTCATTTTTCAGATAATTTTATTTTTTTATTTTTCTTTTTTTTTTTTGTTTTTATTGAATTTTTTTAAAATTTTAAGTAATTTTTTAAAAAAAATTTAGACACACCTAACATAAATATACTTAAAAAAAATATAATTTGTGAAAAAATTCTTTAAAAAATTTACTAAATACAAAAAATGTTAAAATTCAATATAATTTTCTTGTTTTTATGTATTTATTAATTTTTTAAAATATTTTTTCACAAATATTTTACTTTTTAAATATATCTAAGTAAGGTGTATCTAAAAAAAGTAAAAAAATTGTTTAATATTTTAAAAATATTGACTAAAAATAAAAAAATATGAAAAATAAAAAACTCAATTTTTAAAAAATTAAAACCAGACGCACTTAAGTATTTTTTGTGAGTGTATTTCACTATGGCTTTGGTACTTTATCATAAAATGTATAATTTAATCATAAAATTTTATAACGTTAATCACAAAATGTATAATTTAATCATAAATTAATATAGCAAAAAATATTATAACCAAAGTCACAAAAATATTTTATTACTCTAGTTTGTGACGAATAATAGTACTTTTTCAGTTCCAAAATATTAGTCTCTTATTTCATTTTTCATTATCTCAAAATATTAGTCAATTTTAAAAAATTAAACACAAAAATAATATAAATTTCTCAATTTACCATTCTTTTAAATTCATTAATAATATAAAAAGTACAATTATGACATTGATATTTTCATAAAATGTATTATCAAAAGATAATTTTAAAAAATTAATTTTTTAAAATGTAATAATTATATTAGGGGTTGTTTGGGTTGTTCTAAATAAGTACACTTTTTGACTTTTTGGACTAAAAAGTTGAGAAAAAAAATATCACTTTTTGACTTTTTTGAGTTTTTATGAAAAAATGTGTATTAAAAAATTATATAAATTAGTGTGTAGGAGAAGATTAGAGTGGGAGTTGTACGGCTGTCATGTCTGCAAAGGTGGAATAGATGCTAAGAAGTAATTGTCTACTTTTTGGGCATTGCACTAAACGGTGCAGTTCGCCTCGTGAGAGCCATCACGGGTCCCGTTTTGATAATCTGAATCGTTTAATGTGTAGAACTCGTCGAGTACTATATGTCTATAAAAAATTACGTTGATCGAATATCGATAGCTATCTAATCAGAATTGTTTTTTTTCCAACCGTTAATTATAACACATTTATTTTTTTATACAAAACTGATTTGATCATGTAGTTATCGATATCTGATCAATGTGATTTTTTACAGACATATAGTACTCGACGAGTTCTATACATTACGGTTCAGATTATCAAAAAGGAACCCGTGATGGGCCCCCACGGGCCGAATAGTAGTGTGTTAAAATTGCACCCCAGCTGTACAATTTTTGCTACACAACGCAGCACAGATCTGAGACTGTCAGATTGATGTGTTGTAAATTTGTGTATAAAATTAATTTTTTAATATTTTTTTTGATGAATGATAATAATTTTTTGACTTTTTATCTTTTTCATGCCATGTCAAGCGTAGCCTAAATTCTTAAAAAAAAGAATTTAGGGTGTGTTTGGTTTGTATTTGTAGAGTAGTTTTTGAGATAAAAAAAGTACAAAAACTTGTTTGGTTTGCTTTTTTCTAAATATTCTCTTTGAAATAACTTTGATTTTTTTGTAGAGTAGTTTTTGAGATAAAAAGTATAAAAACTTGTTTGGTTTGTCTTTTTTCAAATATTCTCTCTAAAATAACTTTGGTTTTTTTTAGAGTAGTTTTTGAGATAAAAAAGTACAAAAACTTGTTTAGTTTGCCTTTTTGTAGAGTAATTTTTGAGACAAAAAGTATAAAAATTTGTTTGGTTTATTTTTTTGTAGAATAATTTTTGAGATAAAAGTACAAAAATTTGTTTAGTTTGCCTTTTTTACAAGGAAAATGTTTGAGGGCCACAATTTTTGTGGTCACAATGGCTCAAAACTGCCAAAACGATGTCATTTTGGGTGCAAAACATGCCAAAACGACGTCGTTTTGGCAGTTTTGAGCCATTGTGGCCACAAAAATTCTGGCCCTCTAGCATTGTTGTTTTTACAAATATGTTTCAAAAATAATCCTGAAAATTGGATAACCAAACATATTTTTGAATTTTTTTTTAAAAAAATCTATTTAATTTGATTACTCTTAAAAAAATATTTATAGAATATATTTCTAAAAAATTCTCTCGAAATCAAACCAAACAAGCCTTACACTTTGGCCTGATGGAGTAATAATAATAAAAAGACTCGAGATTGTGGCCGCGGATAGTTTCTGTTGGATATTGACATATCGGGGGTGTTTGGTAGGGCTTATTTGAGCCAGCTTATGGCTTCTGGCTTTTAAAAAGTTATTTTGGACTGTTTGGTTAAACTTATTTCAAACAGCTTCTGATTCTAACAGCTTATTTTAAGTCAAAAAAGCTGATTCTGAGAAGCTGCTCACCCCTTGCTTCTGATTATCAGCTTCTGCTGTGGACATATTAATTCACGGTTATACTCTTAGATTTTTTTATTTTTTATTTTTTTAAAAATAAAAAAGACCCAAATGGACTATAAAATATTATTATTATTTTTTATAAAAAATGTAGATAAATAGTGAATAATAAAAAATAAAAATTAATTGAAAAAACTACCTTATTTAACAAACACTACTCAGCAACTTAAATCTATAATCCAACAGCTATACCAAACAGGTTAACAGCTTCTGATTAAAGTCATAATCTATAATCTGTATAATCTGTTAAGCTATAAGTTATAATCTGTTTTAACAGCTACACCAAACAGCACCATCGTGTAGTGAGATGAGAACTTTGGGAAATGTAGCTGACACTTGCCTTTCATCGCATAAAAACAACGATCGACAAAAAAAAGGATAATTACTCGAGAGAGAGAGAGAGAGAGAGAGAGAGAAGGAGAAGTGGAATTTCATCGAAGAAAGTTGAGCAATCGGATGTACAGAAATAGAAGTGGTTGAAGCATAAAAAATCGTCATCAACAATGGCTTCCAAGAGGCCTTTGCAGAGTTTGTTCAACAGAATTTGCAGGGAAAGTAGAATTATTAGGAGTTTTGGTGCTCTTTCTGAAAAAACCATGCCTTCCTCTTCTCAACACCTCATTAATTTGGAATATGAATGCAGTGCCCACAAGTAATCCCTCTCTCTCTCTCTCTCTCTCTCTGATATCTTTTTCCATAAAGTCTGTATATGGATACACAATTTTATGTTTGTGTTCGTAAATTTGTATTTTCTTTTTGGCATCTCATATTGGATATGATGTTTGGTTTGGATAGAATTATTGATGGCTTAGGATACTTCTATTTTAGTGGTGCTTGGATTGAGTGATTTGATGAGAAATAAGTAGTAAGAAATTAAGCGAAAGAGAACTCTTTTCTTAATATGTAAGTTTATAAGTGAGGTGAGAAATGGTAAAAATTTGCGAGAAAGAGAACTATTTTATTGGTTGTTTTGGTCCCTATACTTTCAATTTTGAGCTTAATTTTAGATTTTGTGTCAATTAATCCAATTGATAATGTTGTTAGTGTTTTTATACAAAATTATTACTGAATTAGTTAAAGATTAATCCACTGAATTATTACTGAGTAAGTTTATAATTTTACCTTAAAAACATGACATATGCCACTTATGTGAAATACTAAGAGTTATAATCAATTAGACCAAATTGAGACAAAACTATAAATTCAAGGTCAAAATTGAGCCAATTAAAATTACGGGAATCAAAAGGACGAAAATACAAGGACTATGGTCGTAATTTGTCCTAATTGATTTTATAGGTTTTATTTCTCATCAAAAGTGGTGAGAGATTTTGTGAGAAACAAATGGATATTTGGTGGTGAGATTTAGTGAGAAACAAGCTGATTGGTTTTATTTCTCATCAAAAGGGCCAGTGTTGTATGTCAGGCCCTTCCCCATTGCAACTTTAGAGATCTAAGTTTTGCTTATTTGCAAAGATATAAAATTGAAAAAAGTTTGCATAATGTTAAGCTGATATTAGAAAAGCTAGAAGTTTCTTGAATTATGGAATTATGAATGATGGAACTCAAGACTGTTAAATCAATTAGCATAGCAAGAGCAAAATTAATGGAAAGGGGGAAAGCAAACTCATTTCTTTGTGATTTAGCAACTTCAATTAGTTCTTGGCTCTTGCTTGAATAAAGTATTTCTACTCTTTCTAAGAAACTGTGGCTAAGAAACTATTATTTATGGTTGCTTATGTTGAGTTCTATCTTTTGAACTTGCATTACTTGTTTCAGAGAGTTGTGAAATATAAAATATACAATTGTCTACTCACATTTGTTTTGAAGTTTGGTTGGATGCATTCGTGCTTAGAACTCAAATTGCAAAATAAGGTTACTACAGGACAAAGAATCCAGAATTATAATACTTACTTACCAGTCTAAAGTTCCTTCATCATGTATATTTTCTGAAACAAGATCAATAAACAAGAAGCCAAAAAAACCATTGGGAAAAACCCTTGTGAAGACAGAAAGAGGATCCATTGTACTTGAGCTTGCAACTTCAGTGGAGTACTTGTCATTCTGATTTGCTGTCATCTGCTTTCTCTGTTAAATTGTGAAGGAAGAAACATGATTGAAACACCCCTTAGCTCATTTGAATGACCTCTTCCTTATTCCCTAGAACAGTGTAACTTTTATGCTGATGCAATTTTCTTGGAGAAAAAAGTTTCAAATGGTGCCAAGTTTCCCCTTCACTTATCATTTTAATAATTTTTTCTAAAACATCATGTACTGTAGTTAGCTTTTGTATTAGAAGAAAATATTGGAAGAAATGCATAATATGGTATACTACCACAAACTTATCAAATATATATAGGATACTACCACAAGCGATAATTTGACAGAAGAATAACAACTTTCCATACCAAAAAGAAAGAACGATTTATTGCTATAGATAAGCCAAGCTCATTGTGTCTTGTATATATTGTATGCGTCTTGCTAACAAAGAAAAAGACAAAAATAGAAAACACAAGGCACTTTTCACCAATTTCAAAACACTTTTCATTGATTTAATTTTTTTTTTTTAAAAACATTTTCACCATTTCCAAAATGCATTTTACACAAATTCCAATATTAAAGCTTGCCACAAGGCACTTGTTAGCATTTGCATATGAAGCACGGACACCTCTCTGAAGGTTACGTATAAGTGTTCGACACATGTTGGACACAGACAGGCGCCGGACACGCTCCAGACACGTGTCGGACATGCTGGAAGGAGTTGGACACGCTGTGGACACTTTGGGACACGCTAAGGACTCGCAAGTGACACGTTGAGGACACGCTAAGGACACGTTGAGGACACTTTAGGAACACGCTGAGTACTATTTTTTTCAAAAAAATTTCTAATTTGTTTGCTAAAATAGCATACCTAAAATTGATAAATTTGGTGAAATTAAATATTTGACATAAAATACATATTAAATATTTAAAAATATACATATAATAAAAATATATATTTTCAACGTGTTCCCAATGTGTCGTGTCTTGCATTTTTTAAAAATTTACGTGTTCGCGTGTCCGTGTCGTGTCGTGTCATGTGTCCGTATTCATACTTCTTGGGGATTTGCCATGTTGTATAACATCCATCATTGATGTGGGTTATTTAATGTGTCTTGGTGGATTTTTACTTATCTAAGTCACTTTTCTGGCTGAATCGCAGTTATCACCCCGTTCCCATTGTATTCTCTCAAGCAAAGGGATCATCTATATGGGATCCTGAAGGCAACAAATATCTTGATTTTCTCTCAGCTTACTCTGCGGTTAATCAGGTGAGATTCAGGGGCTGTTTATTTTAGTTAGTTATATCTTCATATATACCTTGTCAGAGAACCAACTGTACTGGATGTATCCTTTTGCCTACCAGGGGAGGGTTTAACAAGTTCATCTTGGGAGGCCAATGTAAATAGGAAGGTAAAATTGAAAAAAGAAGAAAGAAGATGAAGTGTTTTTAAAATTATATGCATGCTAAAGACACCTACCTACTTGAGTAAGCTATACTGATATTAGATTGATATATGCCCAACTGAAAAAGTGGTTACATATGACATTGAAATTTCACTTAAATTGTCAAACTTCTACAATTTTCTGAGAAAATTGGCCATCGGACTCTAAAGCTTAAAATTTGTAGAAATTTTCAAATAAGTTAAATGACAATAAAGAAACTTGAATATATATATATGAGATTAAAAAAAATGAGAAATACAGGTTTTATTTTAAAACAAGTTTGCAGCTGAGGGGAAACTGAATTCATAAGCCATGCCTACTAGATGCGATTCAAAGGTTATGATTGTGTGACCAAATTTTCAAAAAAATAATCTCGACTATGAAATGTTTCTATTATACTTGAATGAGGTATGAACTGTCAACCATTTAGACACCATGATTACATTTTGTGTATTCCTTTTTTTTTTAATGGGTATCCATAAAAAAGAAAGAAAGAAATTTTTTGTAAGGTTAGTCTAAAGATTGTAAAAAGTTAAACAGGGTTTCTGAAACGATAAACTCATAATACTCATGTTGTATTCTAAAGCAAAAGCACTAGCTAATCTTCTTACACATTAGCTGTGGCGCTGGGGCAGTAGTTGTTGATTCATGATATGTGTTGTGTGTTGTTTTCATATCTCTCCATATCATGTACCTCGACTTATTTATTATGTACTTTTTAAGATTTTTTTTTTACCATCTTTAAAATAGGTAGAGAACAATTATATATACAAATCACAAGTATCTTGCAAGAGTGGAGGATTAAGTAGCATGGTCACAACATGCCATTGAATTGTTCTCTATAGTAATATTTTGATAAAAACTCTCTTTAGCGCTACTTTTTCATAAAATTTCCAAAAAAAAAAAAAAAGAGAAGAAATTGAAGAGTGCTTGTGTCTTGTGTATCTGCACTGCATTTCCACATGCTTTATGGAGATGTATAAATTTGCCTCAGAGAGGGCAGTGTATGGAAGTTTGTTGTAGGAAATGAATACTTCTGAAAGGAATGTTTGTTCTTTACATCTGTCTTGATACCAACATGTTGATAGAGCCCAAAGGCGATGAAGAGATCCATCTATAAACATTTATAGCTTACACTTGAATGGACTTATTGTGTTGGTTCACTTCACTTTTTTTTATTGCATTGCATAGCAAACGGAGGTTAAGTTTTAACTTTGTAGCTTCTTTCTGCAGGGACATTGTCATCCAAAGATTATTAAAGCGTTACTAGAACAGGCAGAAAGGCTCACTCTTAGCTCTAGAGCCTTCTATAATGACAGATTTCCAATATTTGCAGAGCATCTAACCAGCATGTTTGGTTATGAAATGGTCTTACCAATGAATACTGGTGCCGAAGGTGTAGAAACAGCTCTGAAGTTGGCAAGGAAATGGGGCTATGAGAAGAAAAAGATTCCCAAAGATGAGGTACCAACTATGTGTTCATCCCAGTGTCTTGAGTTAAAAACAGACAAAGAATATTCAAACTTTTTGGCTTGTGCTTCTTCAAATTTTTATTATTTATTTATTTGTTTTGGAAAAGGAACTCAAATACTTGATTTAGGTGTACTAGTTATGATAATCATTTATAGAAAGTTCCTTGATCCGTCTCCTTCTTTATCTTAGACACCAAATGTCTGTTTTAAACATGCCTAAAATTTCTGGAGTCATGTTGGTGGAATCTTTAATTTCATTTAGCAATGTATTTTTTTTCTTTATTTTCATCCGTTTATACAAATTTCTGGGGTTCATTAATCCAGATAGCAGTCTGCATTTATTGTTGCATTGTTTATTGGGTCTTGCAAAACAAGTGCCCATAGGGCACAAGGAAAGACAAAAAAGGAGAACACGATGCACCTTTATTAAATTGAATACACTTTTCATTGAAATCACTACACTTTCTAATCTTTTCACCTATTTTCAAGACACTTTTCGCCCCAATTCCAATATTAAACAATGCCTCAAGGGCATTCGTTAGCATTTGCCTGGTTTATTAGGGTTATTCATAAATCTCTCTTCACCTACTTATGTTCCACTTAGTCTAATTATTTTCTTATGCTCTAATAAGTCCTATGGTTGACATAATTACCAAAATACCCCTAATAATAATAAGGTGAAGCGTGCATTAATGTTCATATTGATAGTGTGAATGTTTCATGATGTGAATATTCGCACTGCCAACGTGAACATTCACATTGTAAAATTTATTTAATGTGAATGTTCACATCACTAAGTTGCTAAGGGTTCAAAAAATATTTGTAAGGGTAAAACTGTTCATAAAATACCTTAAATATGAGAATTAGGATTTGGTAAATCAAATATCCAAAATAATAAGACTTATTAGAATACAATAATATCTTATAGACTAATTGGGATACAAGTACTTGAAAGAGGATTTTCTAATAAATTTCCCGGTTTATTATGGCAATTACTTTTTGACATTTTAGCATTTAATGTTTGTTGTTGGCTTGTTGCCAAGTAGTATAACATCCTATTTGCACTATCGATTTTTTTATTCAAATAATGTCTTTCGCAGGCTATCATTGTCTCGTGTTGTGGCTGCTTCCATGGTCGTACATTGGCTGTTATTTCTATGAGCTGTGACAATGAGGCTACTCGTGGTTTTGGGCCCTTGTTGCCTGGCCACCTCAAAGTTGATTTTTGGTGATGAAGTCGCTCTTGAGAAGATATTTAAAGGTTTCTAAACATGGAATTTTGTCAATTATGATGATATTTTTAAATTACAATGAAATATTTTGCACACAACTTTGGGCCTAAGAAACCTCGTTCTTATGATATGCCATGTTATGTCAACTTTGGCAGATTAGAATATGTATGATGCAAATATATTATTTCACTTTCATGGTATGCAGAAAAAGGAGATCGGATAGCCGGATTTCTTTTTGAACCTATCCAAGGAGAGGCTGGGGTATGTGTCCTTGGTAGATCAATTTGGAAATGTGCTTTTATTTTATATTTTGATTCAATCAGAGCAACAAGCAATGATAGGATAATAATTTATATATTAAAATTTTTCGCTTCTAGCCAAACTGGCTCATTATTTTAGGCTACGTCTTAGCCATTTTCTTCAATCTCAATAGAATATATATATTTTTTATTTTTATTTTTTGTGATATACTGTTTGGAACAATTTCTATGGAAGTTTGGCCTGCCCTGGCTGGGGCATGGATGTATAATTTAGTGATTTATTTTCTGTTTCTTAATTTCTTTACCTTTAGATAATTTTATTTCACATACTTTGTTGTTAGGTTATAATTCCTCCAGATGGTTATCTAAAAGCTGTCAGAGATCTTTGTTCAAAATACAATATTTTAATGGTTGCTGATGAGATACAAACTGGCTTGGCACGGACAGGAAGAATGCTAGCTTGCGATTGGGAAGAAGTTCGCCCAGATGTTGTAGTAAGGCCTTTTATCATATTAGATTCGTACACCCCACTATTTGATTTGAATGTGGCTAACTTTTAAGTTTTAACCCTATTGTTTATATTATATCTGAAACCATATCAACCAAGTCAACTAAATCTATCGATAAATATATTTTAACTCTTTGCTTTAGCAATTTTCTTTGGTAAGACATTTGCTTCATGAATTTGGTTTGCAAGTTGGTTCCTTCTCTGTAGATGTTTTATTTATTTATTTATTCCTTTTCTACATCTTGAGGTATGGATCTTCTCTCCAACACCAAGAAAAGGGCTTAGTTACAGGAAGAGAGAAATTTCAATGTGGCCAAGATCTACATTTCTTATTTTATTTTCAGTTCTGTCATCATGTTTCATAAATTTCAAGTTTAAAACAGTTATTTTCAAGAGGTTGTTGGGGGCAACTATGTAACTTGATCCGAACCAAGTGGTGAAAATCAATCTAGGATGTAACTATCCTCAAGTTCGGCCCGCCAATTACGCTAGTATGAAGAACTTTCATTCTTTTATACATGTATTGACATCTCAAGAAAAAAACCTATTTTCTCGGTGTGTGTGAGGCAATATTCTTTCAAACTTTGGGTTACTAATACTATATGAAACCCTGGATTGTCGAAAGTATCTATGAATATTTTATTAACAGCTTAAATTTGCTTCCATGCTGTAAGATAACTTATTTTATGGTTACATTGTTCAGATACTAGGAAAAGCGTTGGGTGGTGGAGTGGTTCCTGTAAGTGCAGTGCTTGCAGACAAAGATGTTATGCTTTGTATCAGGCCAGGAGAGCATGGAAGGTCAGACTTATGACTGCCTCACTTTTATTGATAAATTTGTTGGATCCATTTTCGTTTCCCTGCCACTGAATTTGAATGTTGCTTACTTAACAAATTACAGCACTAAGCTACCAAGACCTATCTTGATTTTGAAAAGTAGCCAAGTACCCAAACCGCAAACACGGTTCAATCACAGATAGACTGGTTACAGCTTTTGTTTGTAGGTGTGGTTATTATTCCATTTATTTTGGGTTATTACTGTGTCGTAAGCATAGTGTATTGGTACATAGAAACTTCGAATAAATCTTTGGGGTTCATTTCTCTGCATGATGTGTTTGACTGGTTCAATATGTCATGCCACCTCTGGAATATAACTTGGTGGGGGTGGTGGGCCAGGTCTAGTTTGGCTGCTGCACAATTGAATTTTGAGAAGTCATACGAAGAGAACTCAACAAATGAAAGAACAAGTTTTTGGATGTCAAGCATACATTGTCTACTTTTCTTGTTGAAGGAAATAATGGCTATGATTTAGCTAGAACATTACATTCCCCCAATTAGCTAAAAAAGAACAAGCTGCTCTTTTTCTTTTAATTTTTTTAGTTTCCCAACTCAATTTTGATGCTAAGTAGGGATAAAGTTCTGGTTCTAATACATGAATTCCCTATTGAATCATGCTTTACTTGAACAACATGAATAGACTCATTTTAGCTTCTAATATAACTGTCACTTGATTCAAAACATTGGACTTGTAGTAGCTCTTCCTGACCAACACGAAACCGTTCAAATATGATATTTAGGAGATTATAAGGTTACACTGTTATGTTCATCAGCTTATGTGGGGAGGCTCTGTTTTCACACACAACTCTCTCTCAGTTCACATACCATTTTTCATTAGGAAGTGGATTTCTAAACAAAACTACATGGTTCAGAAATCAACTTCCGAATGAAAACCAATAGTTCAGAAATCAACCAGAGATATAGCCGAATCATAAAGTTTTGTTCGGAAGGTGATTTGTGAACTGAGATAATGTGTGTGTGAAATAGAAGCTCCTGTTTATGTCCTATCTGTATTATCTTTTTCACTCTGTCATTCATAATATTGCTACGAGGCTGCATTTTGCAGAAGCTGACATGGTTTTGATTTGACATTGTTATCAGCACCTTTGGTGGAAATCCTTTGGCTAGTGCAGTTGCTGCTGCTTCACTAGAGGTTATCAGAGATGAGCGACTCGCTGAGAGGTATTAATCCTATTCCCTGCTGTTTAGGATAGCAAGACTCAATGCTATAATCATCAGACACAGGGAAACTTGGAAGAAACTAAATTCAGAGTGTGTTCATTTGATTTGATTTATTTATTATTTTTAAGTTTGATTTTCTATTCTATATACTATTAGTACATTGAGTGAACTCCCTAATATTTTAAATGTCAGTTCTTCTAGTTGGCGGAACAAAAAATGAATTTCTTGTGCTTGGCATTCGTAAGTTAACTTTGTCATCAATTGTTTATCTTGTGTTTTGCTCGATTTGCTTGGCTTATTATTGGGCTTGCTATGGTTACGCTGGCATTTAGCTTCACTCAGCTTATTTAGTTAATGAGCTCTAATCTGATGTTCAAGCTCGGCTCATTTTACTAATGAACAACACACATGAATGAGCTTTTTAGCAAGCCACACCCATGCTGTCATGAACAACTTGGTTCATTTACAGCTCTACAGGCTTCAATCTATGGAAAGTTGTTAAACTACTTAGATACACTTAACCCCTTGAGTTTGTGATATTATCACTCCTAGCCCATCATCTGGGAATCTGACTTGGTCTTCCCTGTTCAATAATGTAAATTTGTTACTCTCTCTCTCTCTCTCTCTCTCTCTCTCTTTCTTCACTACTTGTTACTCTGCAGATCGGCAAAAATGGGAGAGGAGCTTAGGCATCAGCTAAACAAGGTTCAACAGCAATTCCCTAATGTTATAAAGGAAGTGCGGGGAAAAGGCCTGTTTAATGCTGTGGAGCTAAACACCAAGAATTTGTTCCCCGTCTCTGCTTATGATATATGTATAAAGTTGAAGGAAAGAGGAATTCTTGCAAAGCCTACTCACGATACCATTGTTCGACTCACTCCTCCCCTTTGCATGAGGTAAGGATTGATGCTTGATGAATGTTTTATGGTTTCAATATGTTAAAATCTTATATTTATTCAGAGGATCATCATGGTTTAGTGACGTCTTCACCGGGCATACCCTGTTGACAACTGTGTCAGTCCCAAGTTTTCAATTGTTCATGCCACTTTTGAAGTGATGCACTGAACTCAACTCAGTGAAGCGTCATACTAAGTATTTGTATTGACCACGATAACCCTTTGTGTTCTCCACTTTTCCCTGGATGTTGTAATTCCCCTTGCTCACTAACACGGAATATAACAATTTAAAAAAAAAAAAAAAAGGATTTTGACCTGGCAACAAAAATGTGACTTTGTTTTATGGAACTAAATACTTCGCATAAAAAAATACATGACAAAAGGAGCAAATTTTAAATGAGAATGCTGAAATGCACGAGTGGCGTGCCGAATTAGATTAAAAAGCATTCATAAGAGACCAGAGATACTGAATGAGGTAAATATAAAAGTTTGTTGACTTTGTTTTGCGCAGTGACATTGTTTTGCTGATATATATCTTGTGCGTTTCCAGTTTCCCAGTGCTGAATGTTTTCTAAATTTCTGAATTTGTCATACACCCGTTCAGTATTCGCATGTTTTAACTGTTAATACTTCTCTGACTTATATTTTGCATGGTCTATAACCGAATTTGTGAGATAGATACAATTAATGGACTGTATGATGAGAAATTAGTATCCGTAGCTTCCTGTTTGTTCTTAATTTTTACCGATTTGATATCATGTGATTTTCTGACCTAATTCGGAACTTTCAGTTTGGAGGATCTCCAAGAGGGCTCAAAGGCACTGCACGACGTTTTGGAAATCGATCTGCCAGAGATGCAGAAGTCAAAGCCGAAAACAGTTCCCTCAACAACCTCAGATGTATGCGACCGGTGTGGCCGAAACTCCTATGATTCATCATAGGAACTCTGAATTACAGCCATATCGTTACCTCTTATATTTTTATATATCGTGTATGGTACTCAAGAGCAGTGTTTATTTTATTTTTTTTTATTTTAATTTTAGTCAGAATAAAATTATGCTGAGACTCCTTCACTAAATTCTGGATGTTATTTCTTATGATTATTTTTCTTTTTATGTTTATAAAAATTTTAAAATTGTGAATAAAATTTTGTTGGGTACCAATTTCCGTTTTCAAAACATTATAGACATATCATAAAATTTTTGTAACTAAAAAAAAAAAGTTGTTATTTATTTTGAAAATACGTTTTCTTTTTTCTTCCACCCCTTTTTAACTATCTCACCTCCACATTCGGCGACTCTCACCTCCAACAATTGTTGTCAATTGCCTCTTCTAACCATTGTCACCGGCAACTGCCTCCTATTTAAATGTCACTTGGCGCTATTTGAATGTCACTTGGCCTCGATTTGAAACCTTGGCTAAGGTCTCATAAATAATTGGGCCACCACTTTGCACTGACGTGATAATGTTACGTCATAAATATATTTTTTTATATTTAATTGTTTTAGATCTATAAAGTGTGAGTGGGTATGAGAGAGAAGGATACCGACAAAGCCTTGGTTGGAAAGTGAGCTATTTTATTAGATTATTTTAATTTTTAAATATTTTAGTAAGTTAAAATTTTTATGTTTGGAAAGATAGTTGGATTTTTTTGTAATTTGATGTGATGTTTGTGAGAGAAAAAATAAAATTATTATAGGTTTGATGTAATATTTTGTCTTATTATCTATTTTATCTTATTTTGTCTTTTTTTGTAAATTTAAGTTTAAAAAGTTTAATTTTAACCTTTGCCAAACAAGACCAAAATGATATTGAATAATTGAGAGAGGGAGAGGGGTTTGATTTTATCCCTGTCAAGTGCTTAGAGCAGGTTGGATTATCTTTTGAACAGAGGTTAAAAGTCAGTTTTTTTTTTTTTTTTTTTTTTACTTTTAATCTCTTTTGATTACATATTTTTTTTTAAAAAATTAAAAAAGTTAAATTTTAATTGACTTTTTAAAATAATATCTTAAGTTGATTCTACTTACACGATGAATTTTTTTATGAAACTTTTTACATATGAAATCTCTTTCGTCGTTTTTATTTTTATACAAGCATGGTTTTTGGAAATTCAAAAATAAACTTTTGATATTTCTTAAAATTGGTTATTTCTAATTCTCAAAATTAAAATTTTAAAACAAAGCATCAAAATAAAAACAAAATTTGCTGTTTCATATATGCATTTACACAAGTTATTTGCATTTTTACTAACTCTCAATTTCCAAACACATTATTTTGTATCTTTGATTTATTTGTATGTGCCAAATAATAAAAGAAAACATCCAGCCAAAAAAAAAAAAAAAAATTCAAAATACAATTTAATTATCTAGCATATTTTTTAAAGTGTTGAGAAGGGTGTGAGTTTACAAGGCATTGCAAGTTGTATCAATATAAGCTAAATAAATGCTACTACCGTCTTCATTTCTGACAAAACAAAAATATTAAAGATGTTAAAAATTTTATTAAATTTTTTATTAAATGTCTTATATAGAAATCATATTGTGTAGGCTCTATATTCATATGAGATATTTTTAGTAAAAATTTTAATAGAATTTTTGGAGTCTCTAATATTATTCTTGATAAAAATCGAACTCCTGTACTATATTTGGTTAGGAATTTAAGAAAAGATTTGAAAAAGAAAAAAAAATTGATAAAATATAAATAAAATATATTTATATTTTATATAATTTTACACACTATTTATTTTTTAAATTTCTTTTCAAATCTCCAACAAAGACAAAGACAGCGCTAAGACCATCTTCAACGGTGCATCAAACCATGCATCAGATTTGAAATTTGATGAAAAAGTAACTTTTTCAAACTCTAATGGTTTCACAAATTTGATATCAAAATAAGAATGGAACAAACATTTCATCAGACTGAGGACAAGCTCTGTATATCGGTATTTCACTGTGCTTGACCGTTGGGGTGGGCCAACCGGATGTTCGGCCGGTTGACCCACCGGTCGATCGGTTCCCTTTCAAATAGGTAGGTTCAAACCGGTCAAAAAAGTTAAAACAAGTAAAAAAAAAAAAAAAATTTAACCTTACCGTTCGACCCTTCCTTTTTAATACACGGTTAGAGCAAGCCATATCAAATTAAAAAAATTAACTATTTTTTACTTAAATTTAATAAAAATTTTAATTCACCGTTAGAGATGGTTTACCTTGTCTAAATATTGCCACCCTCTTCGTCTCCGACGTCGCTGGAGAAATGTCACAAAGCTTGAAACCTTGCCCCCAAAAAAAAAGTTTAATTACATTAACATCCCCTCAGTTGTTAACAAATATTATTTTACACCATTTTTCTATCAATTAGTACTTTCTGAACCCAAAAAGGAAAAAAAGAAAAGAAAAAAAAAACCCTTCTCTCTCTCTCTCTCTCTCTCGCGTCTCGAACTCAAGCTCTGCGTCGATCAATACCAGTTCAAAGGTATGTGTATCTTCTCTTGTGATTCCACTCTTTTGTGACTTTGAATTTGATAATCGTATGCTTATCCCCAGTCATCACTTAATCATGGTTATTGTGCTATATTTCAGTGTTTTACAATCTCATATAGCAATTCAGTTGTTCAGAAATGATTTACTCGATTCAAATCTTGATCCTTTGGCTTTTGATTTGTACTCGTTTGAATTCTGTATCTGTCTGTATTCGAAATTGGGCTTAGGGTTTTACGTGGGTTCTCAGTGCTTGTGTGTTGTTGATTAATTAATTAATTAAGTCCATTTTTTGTTGCCTTAATGCAATGTTTGAATCTGAGATTTGTTGAGGGAAATTTGCTTGCACTTGTTCAAACAAAAATATGATTTTTTTTTTTTAGTTTTCTTCTCATCTTCTTAGTCTAACCAAACAAAAGCAAAGAATTTAGATAATTTGCCTTCTCTTTTCGCTATCTTTCTCCTTTTTACTCAACAAATCCTAAAACCAAACAGAGCATAAACGAGTAAGAGAGGAAAGAAGAGATAATGCTATGAAAAGGGTTGCTATATTTGGCAAGGAACTAAATCCTTTAGGAAGTGTATATGTGTTCTTTTAGATCTTAATTTGGTGCAGAAAAAGTGCTCATATCCTTCTCTCTCTCTCTCTCTCTCTGTTATCTTTCTTCTTTGCTCTCTCTCCATCTCTATCTCCGCCCGATCATCCCTGCCTTTATATATCTCTTGCGCAGATCCCTCCATCTATATCTCCACCGATGGTCCCTGCCTCTCTCTTCCCTCTGTTTTATCTCTCTCTAAACCCTGATGAAGCAAGCAGATGAACAAGACGAAGCTTGAGATTACTGAAATCGTCTGAAATCTATCACGCGTCTTGAAGTCCAGGTATGTTTTTCTGAAATCGTCTTTCTAATGATGGAGAATTGCTTAAAAGTTGATTCAAACTGCTTGAGATTAGTTGAGATTGCTTGAAATTTGTTTGAAATATGTTTGAAATTGCTTGATTATTGTTGTTGTTGTTTTTAGTCTGTTTGTTTTTTTGGTGAATTGTTAAAAAATATTATTTTCTGTTTGGGGGAGTTTTTGCTGGGAAAGGATGAGGGGAGTTTTTGCTGGGAAAGGATGAGGGAGGGAGGGAGGGAAGGAGGGAAGGAAAACAGTTGGGGATGATGATCTGGCGGATTTGGCGTAAGCTTTGGCACTGCTATAATTTCGCAGCCAATATAGCATGCCACTGGAGACCTGTTTTTGCCAACTCTTGCCAAAATTTGGCAATGGCAGCCCACTGTGGATGCTCCAAGTCACGTTATAAGCTTTCTTTTATTTTCTTTTCTCGCATTTGTTTCCCAAACAAGAGGATAGAATAACCCACTATTTTCTCTTCATTTCTCTCCTGAATTATTCAAACAAGGAGAGATCACCATCCTTTCTTTTCGTTTATCCTAGTCTGGCAAATGCATTAGCATGCTCCGCGTTAATGATCTCTCTATCTCAACAAAATGACTCAGATACAGCTCATTTCTTATCATTCAAATCCCTTGCATTGTTTACTACCCTCTTACCCTTTGTCACTGGCACAAAGAAAAAATGAAGAAGGAGAAGAAAGAGAGAGTAGAAACTTATTGTTAATTACATTTATGCATCAATTGTGTATATTATTTCCTAATTTTTCTTATAGGTTTTCAACAGTCTGTTAAAGATCACTTTGAAGGTAAAGGCTCCCAAGATGGACAACATTGTAGATGCTTTAAATAATGCATACCAGGAGTTTGTTGCTGCAGCAGCTGGCGTGCTTGAAGCTAAGGAGAGTTCCGGTGGCCAGAAAACAGCGGTTACTGTTGCTGCTCTAGAAAACTTTAAGCAGTGTCAAGAACTGTTCAGAGTGGCTTGTGATCAGGCTGAAGAGTTCGTGGAGTCTGTGAAGCAAAGGGTAGGGTCAGAGTGCCTGGTTGATGAAGCCACTGGCTCGGTGACTGGAAAGCCAGGGCAGGCCGTCACAGCTGGTCTTCCGCCTATCAGTGCAGTTAGATTGGAACAGATGAGTAAAGCGGTCCGGTGGCTGGTGATTGAACTTCAGCAGGGTTCTGGAACTGCTGGAGGTTCATCGCATCCCCATCCTTCTGCACCTTTTGATGCTAGATTTTCTGAGGATGCAGCTCAATAGGTATACAGACAATTAAAGTCGTCTTTGTTCTAGTTCTTTTTGGAAGTAGATGATATTTTTATTGCATCATTGCAAGATATTATAGTTATGAGTCACGACCATACATTTTGTGCAAACACTTGCATTGTCAAAGTGCATTTAATTTTTAAGTGAACAAGGGTTAACTGCTATTGCTTGTTTCTGAATTTCTTGATGTTTCTAATTTTCTGTTTAACTCCGGCGGGCTGCATTATCCATTACATATTTTTTTTAGAAGTTTCTTACATTGCTTGCATGCCTTTTTATGGTTCTTGTTTGTGTTAGGGTTTTCTTACTATTTGATTTTCATGGTGCTATGATTTAAAGTGCTGATCCTTTGTATTGTTAATTGGGCAAACTTCACTTTACCCTCCTATAGTTTGGGCTATGTGCGGATTACCCCCCTGACATTCGGAAATCACCACATAACTCCCTTGTGGTTGATGGACTAAAACGCACCGTTCTCTTTTCTATCCAAGTTAACAGCTTGTGTAGTTCAAAATACAAAGAGTGAGTTACATTTTAAGACCAAAATACCCCTAGAACATCTTTAAATTTGCAAAGCATGCCATTCTTTTTCCTCATTCTCTCTCTATTATTTATCTTTCTATTCCTTTACTCCAACCCACTGTACCACACTTCCCTAACCTTGCTTGCCACTGCCACTCTCCCCCTCACGCCTCCCATCCCACCGCCTCTCTCCTCCCTCACCACTATGTCCTGTCTCCTCTCACTGATTTGCAAATTTGCAACATACAACTTTGCTACACGGAGCATAGCCCCTTGATTTGGATGAATGCCACAAGTTCGCAAAACACATGCCATTGGTCCAAAGCAAATGCAACAATTCATTTTATAATTCAAATTCCTATATGTGTATGTCTATATATATGTATTTAAGTGTATATATATTTGTATCTCTTTACACAGTTATAAATATAGATGTATATATTTTTTATTTTTTAATAAGATTAAATTATATACACTTTTTATCCATTACAATTGGTAATGGTGGTTGAATTGAATAGATTGATGGTGGTTATTTTTTATTTTTGTTTTGGTAACACTGTTATTTGTTCACATACATAGTATATATATATAATGTAATATGTGAAAAATGCTGGGTTTTCTAGTGTTTTGCATCAATCAAAATTTTTTGAAGCTGAAATTTGTTAGAGTTGGCAGAAGAAAGATTGTGGGATTGAATTGTTGTCATTGAAATTAAGCATCTGAACAGATTTTAGGAATATATATACATATATATACAGATTATATATATATGCAATTTGCAAGTTTATATGTATATATGTTAGAGTTGGTAGCATGAAGCTAAATTGAGTGTTTTGTTGAATGGAAGTGGAAATTTGTTTAATGCGAAATTGGGTTTCGAACAAGGTCGAATTGGGTATGTGGGTGGCTCTGAATTAGAAGAGAGAATTGTTGAAATTCAAGCAATGGCAAGGGATAATGATGGTGTTGATATGTATAAAATGTGGGTATGGAGAGAGAGAGAGAGAGAGAGAGAGAGAGTTCTGGGTATGATGAAGAAGAAGAGAAGGAAGAGAGAGAATAAGGGTACAATTGTCAATTTACAACTTCTGTTAACAGAAGTTAGTGTGCGTTTTAGTCCACCAATCACAAGGGGGTTATGTGGTGATTTCCGAATGTCAGGGGATAATCCGCACATGGCCCAAACTATAGGGGAGTAAAGTGAAGTTTGCCCTTGTTAATTTTATCATTCACAATATACTTTTTTTGCCTATTCTAATTTCCCATTTTGTTTTCAACCTCTTTACGTAAATGGTGAAAAGGTCAACCAGGCTCGTTACATGCTCTGTCTAGATATTGGTTTTAAAATGCTATTACCCACTGTCATGACCCATTATTGGGCTTATTAATGAGGGGTGCTGGGAGTGTGTAGTGGATTTGGATTTGAGTGCTTTAACCTCAGAAGCACGGGTATGAACACAGACATGGAGAGAGATTAAGTACCTTTGAGATAGTCGCTTGTTGATGTTGTCTGGGTCTGGCCCTTGGTCAACACTGGGTGTGATCATGATGGAATCATCCCTCGTTGAGATTGTCGACCAAGTACCTTGGAGATTGTCACTCTTTGCGGTGGAATCAATTGACAACCAGTGATTTAGGGCAGCAAGATCAACACTTCTCTTCTCTTTGAGATGGTCTCTTCTTTGTTTGATTTAGAGCAAGATCGATCGATCAACTGGCTGTATGTAGTTACAATTTGACTTGCCCTGTCCCTTGTTGTTTCCGAATTTGGAGACGTGTGTCCATGGCACACGGGTGTCCGGTGAAAAGCATATTAATTGAATAAATAAACACACCAGCTGGTGTGTGTCTTTCCTGCTGAAGATCTATCAGATTATCCACCATTCAATTTCTTCTCCCCCAGTTTCTTTTTCTTTGTATTCCCACAAATTGGCTGTCAATATTCTTACCAAGCTGCTATGGTGTTCTGTGGTTTTGCTACAAGCATTGACAATCATCATACCACATGTGACATATTGTGATTCTAGTAAACTCCTGCTGCATACATGAAAATTTTTCTCCTTTTTCCTGGGTAAATTTCAACTGCATTTTTTCTGGTTTTTTGATTTGATGCATTTCATATTGTGCAGATATCTGTTTCCAGGGCAAGAGGATGCTGGGGGAATTGTTCATGGATGGTCTGTAAAATGAAGGTTGTAGGTCCCACTTAAACTTAAGGTTGCAAGTCCCATCTTTTGAGCTTAACAGACAGTTCAGTTCAGTCATTTTGTTTGTTTTAATTGTTGAAGATAAACTGATGTATAATGGGGGTGGTTGTTTGAGCTTTTTTGACCTAACTTATAATTTTTAGTTTTCGAAATGCTATTTTAGATTGTTTGGTTAAATTTATTTCAAACAATTTCTGATTCTAACAACTTATTTTAACTCAAAAAAGCTGATTCTAAGATGCGGCTCACCCCTTACTTCTGATTATCAGCTTCTGCTGTAAATATGTTAATTTACGGTTATATTCTTTGATTTTTTTATTTTTTATTTTTTATTTTTTTTAAAAATAGAAAAAGACCCAAATGGACTATAGATTATTATTATTATTTTTTATGAGAAATGTACACAAGTAACGAATAACAAAAAATAAAAGTTAATTGAAAAAGTTATTTCACAGTTTATTTAACAAACATTACTCAGTAATTTAAATCTATAATCCAACAGCTACACCAAACAGATTAGCAGTTTCTGATTAAAGTCATAATTTATAATCTATTAAGTTATAATTTATAATCTGTTTTAACAGTTACACCAAACGGGATCAATGTGGTGGTGACAGTTTTAAGAGGTCAGGAAATGCAGCTCAACTGGTTTATCAAAATTGTGGATACCAGTATTTTGAAGTGTTTAGAAAGGGTCTTCTTCTGTTTTTTCTAATCCCAATATTTTGAAGCCAATGGTGCAATTGTTAGGTTATTGATCATTGGATTGTCAAAATCTTCTACCATCCAAACAAATCAAAGTAAAAATGAGAGATTTTAATGATAATATTGCTTTGTTTGGCGGTTTTAAGCATTTTTTTTTTTAACAAAATCAATTTTAAAATTATATTTTTTTGGTGTTCTAAATTTTTTTGATCCACATACAACACACCTCTCCTTACTTTGTTTTTAATTGCAAATTTAGGGTATGGTTTTTGTAGCGAGCAAATGAATAACTGCCTCAAATTGAAGTTGGGTTTGGGACACATATTTCAATACCAGCTCTTATATGTACCATGAAAATAAGATTATAAAAATTATTATCAAAACATAAATTAAGTAGGGTTCACCTCACTTTAAAATATATATAATAAAAAAAAAATCAAAAGTGATGACTACTTTTAAGACAACATTTTTGTTATCTCAAATTTTTTGTTTCAACAAAGAGGCACACGCTTTTTTAGTGTAAAATTAAATAAGGTAAGGCTAGAATCAAGTTTTATGCGTACACAAATGTAAAGGTTTTTCATTTTTTTTTTTTTAATATATATATATTTTAAATATTTTAAACATATAATATAAGTTTTGAGGGAGACATGGTGGAGACACAATAATGCTAAAACTTTAGGTTGTCATGCAATTATTTATTAAGAGACAAATTCTCTTTACAATTTCAAGAATATTTTAGACACTTGGAAGATCTCAAAGGGTTAATCTCAAAATAGTAATGTTAAAAATTAAATTTTAGTATCTTATAGTGTTAAAAATATTTTAATTTGACAATTCTACTCTAATGGTGCAAATAATCTTTCTTTTATTATTTTTTTTAAAATTTAAATTTCCTAACAAAGTGTCAAATGAAATGTCATTGTCAGTCCATTATGAGAGGAAAAAAAGAAAAAGAGCTTTGTCAACTGTGGATAATTAATTGTTAAATTTTGTGTCAAATTTAGTACAAATTTTTCTAATGCTGCTAAATTTGACAAGAGAAATGGCAGACTAATAGGAAAAAATTATTAGATACTCCTAAAATACAATATGGCATTATCTATATTGAGCAATGAGAAACAATAATATATACTAAATGCAAGTCATGTTCCACCGTAAAATTTTCTATTACGTGATTGGTTTAGAGTCCTATGTAAACAATGTTACATGGTGTTTCAAAACTACTAAATAATCACTTGATTAGAGATGATTTTTAGAAAAATATTGTCAAATTTTAACTTTGGCAGATATTTTAGCGCATTCAATGATAAAGGAGGTGATATTTTGTGTCATGGTAATGTATTATTCCCAAACTCTCACAAATATGTGGATCTCATAAAAATGAATTCCACTTACTTGCAAGAGAATAGAATCTACTACAATGATGTAACCGTTACATAAAATACTTTTCATCCGAGAAAGATGCTCTTATTTGTTTAATAAATTGGGAGATAGTCTTGGCATTATTCGAGGACCTTAGCTGGAATTCATTATTGTATTATGACAAAATAATAATAATAATAATAATAATTTGGCAATGGCTTAGCTGTTTTGTATGGTTAATTAGCACATCTGAAGATGACTTGTTGCTCATATAAACCAGACTTGTAATATAATATTGGTTATGTCATGCCAAATTCTTGGTTAACAACTTCGCTTAGAATGTTAAGGTAGTCAATAAACTTATAATCTATGGATTCAAATTATTGTTGTGTGTTCCAAAAACACTGTCAAAAACTGGCATGGGATGTGGACTTGATCTTGTGAAACGGCAACTTGATACCTTGTTGTGACTATGCCTTATGGCAACACTAGAAAATAAAAGACTATATATATTGTGTGTTATATTTCGGTTATCATTTGATCCAAAGACCTATGGTCTATTTTAGACTCACGAGGACCGATAGATTTTTACTCAACTTGAATGAGGTTTCTAGTGGGCCTAGGGTTTGAAGCTTGGCCCGTCAATCGGCTTATGAGAGGCACCCTTTCTGGTCCACCCAACAAAAAATATGAAAAAGGAAGGAAATCCAAAAATATAAGCATTAATCTTTGCTCATTAGGTTAAACCTGCAAATCAATCCATGAAACCCGTAAGAAGTGGCTCGTTAGCTCAACCCACAATTGGGCAGGGCTTGGGCCTACAATTTTGGTTCGTGAGCCAGCTTCTATAAAATAAAGCCTGTTACTTAGGTCGAGATTATCAGTTTAAGTAGTAATTATTAGTTTTTATATACATAGTCAAAAGTATATAATTATGTGTGAAAATATTTTTAAAAAAAATTGTAAAATTATTTAGGAATGCTTAAAAATACTTTGAAATTTTCAATATTTTCATATTCTCTCTACTTATGATGTATACACAAAATATGCACATTATTTCATCCAAAAGTCATGAATGACAATGTTAACATTCAAATGCTACAATCTTCCTAAGCTTTTGTGAGAACTACGATCAAGTGAAAAATAGAATGGACAATTACGAAGTTATGAAAGGGTAAATAGTTCTATGGTGTAAGCAAAAGTTATAGTCTAGAACACATCTCTCACTTGAATTCATTTATACCTTCATGAATTTTTAATTATTTTCCCTATTTTCTATTGATTTATAATTCCCCTACATTTTTCTGCCTCAAGACATAATTAGCTATGATTACATAGAGACAAAAATTCCTAAGATTCAATACTATGGATGGGTTTTCTTCTAACAACGCATTGGCTAGCTTAGTGTCTTTGTTCATCCACTTAATTGCTTTTTGTCACTTCACTCAATTAATAATTAATTACAAACCCATGCGACATGGTAGTTAGTAGGTGCACGCATCAAATTGCACGCATCAAATTATCCATGTTATCAATTGATGAGACAAAGCATTCATGATCTCATTCTCATTGAAGGCTATAAATTTGTGGGAAAAATAAGTGTACCTTCCAAAATAGGTTGGGGACCATGACCTAGAGTGGTTATGTGGATCATATTTTGGTGGCAAACAATTGGTCATGGGCACTAGCTAGTTGTTCCAAGGACAATTTACCCTTTGGATTCCCATACCATGGCAAAGTTTTGCATACTTTGCCTTGCTTGACAAAGATTTTTTATTGCCTAAATGTTTGTACCATTAACTAAATTCTTTTTGTCGATACTTATTTAGTCAAGTAATATTTAATTAGCAGTATTAGTACCTCAATTGTAGAGGTTTTGAGTTTAAAACCTGTTAAGAAAAAGATAAGTGGCCAGTTTAATATATTTCTCTCCATATTAGTATTACAAAAAGAAAATTTTAATTCCTTTCCACTAATGTACTTTGTTTATGTATTAGTCCATCTTCTCTCTTGCATTCATTTAACTAGGGAGGGACCAACAAGGGTTGGTTTAGTTGGGAAGGCTCCTTCCCTTCGCCCATTTGACTTAGGTTCGAGTCCCGCTGCCAGCAATCCTTTGTTGGTGGGCAATATTGCGTAACGTTTTCCCTGGCCCTGGAGTGGGGTAGCCTCCCCTCCTCCTAAACTTTTTTATGAATCAAAAAAAAAAAAAAAAACTAGGGAGGGGAGAGAGAGAGAGAGTGAGCATGCGTGGGGTATGAAATGGGACTTTGTCTTTCTTTGGTTTGCTTTAAAAAAGGATATGGGTTTGGTATATTTGTCTTTATACTTCAAATTTAAAAAAAAAAAATAATTTACAAATAAAATTTTTACATGGAAAAAAACACACGCTACATAACGTGACAATAATATATTCAAAATAATAAATCATTTTGACGGATTTTTTTGTTTGAAATGAAGGGATATAAATATGTCACATTATTTTATGTACTTTTTTTTATTTGTATAACTTCGCTCAATTGCTAACTTCCTTTGTTGCCCAACTAGGTGTGTGAGCCGAGGAATTTTTCTGCACAATTGGCAAACAAGACATCTAAGTCCATCCATCCTAAAGCCCAAACCCAATTAGGCCATTGGGTTTGTTGAGAGCTTAACACCAAATAGCACATTCGCCGATCAAGAGGTATGCCGAATTAGATATGCTGATAGAATCAGCTTACATCGGTGTTGAGAGCTATAGTGGGCCCAGGTTGTCCCTTTCTGAAGGTGTAGTAAGAAACTAGGCATTGACATTCAAGTAATGATGACAAACAGATCAAGTTACGTAAGAAATATCTACAACAAATGATTATAAAAGGAAGTAGAGTTGAACAAGAAAGGTATGCAATATAAACTCACAAAAACTCTCTTTCACTAATGATGCACCCCTTCTCATACGTGAGCTAACTTTCCTGTCGGAGTGCTAATTCCGACACCCCCAATAAAAGTGTTTCTTGTTTCAGGCATCGAAATGAGGATCAAGTGGAGGACCATTTGGGTAGAAGGAATATTTTAGAACCACTCCTCACACTAGGCATGACAAATTGGCAATGGGAAATAGTGAACATTTCTTTATCCTAAATCAACCATCTAAAAAAAGAAGAATTTTATATTCACAATTAATACTTGCTTTATTCCTTCACTATGAAGTGGAAAAGTAGGAAAGTTAAAGGAAAAAAAATTGTTGTATGCTGAGATCTTAGGTTCGAGTTAATAGAGTGGTATCAACTTATTTTAATCTAACCCTGTTGACTTGCTAACATCTTTCCATGTGACAAAAAACAATATTAAAAATGAAAAAAGTTTTGCTTTCTAATATGAGAAATGTGAAATTTACCATTAGAAGATGACTAAAACATGTCAAGACTTTGGAACTATATATCCTATGAAATTGAGATATTGCCATCTATGTAAAATTAATAGATAACTACCACATGAAAGAAACAAAATTGAGAATACATTTCATATTTTTTTTAGTAATAATATATAAATTCATAAATTTGTCAAAATTTTCTTTACTTACTAATGCAGGACCTATCATATTATTGAAGTCATTTATGTTTCTGATTTCAAAATTTCATTAATGCATGACATATCAGTTAGTAAAATATTTTCCTATTTTAAAAAATAATTGTCACAACGTGATGGCAACAAATGAGAGTAAAAAAATACTAAGAATTACTAAAACTTTTGTGAAAGTAAATTTGCCATTTTTCTTTTGGTGCAACCACGAATGCTACTTCTTTTTTTTGGGGGGGTGGATAAATGCTACTTCTAATGCGAACAAAGATATATCTATATATATATTTTGGAAAATGCGTGAGAGCTCGAATGCGTAGAGCTCGAATGACCCAAATGGTACAGAAAATATTATCTTACCGGTAAGAGAATAAGAAAAAATCCTAAAAAGACGTCGTTTTGAGATTTCGAGTCATTCGAGCCGTTGATATTTCAAGTTACGTAGCAGAGTTGAGATATTTTTTTGTCAAACACACTTTGTTGTATTGTTTACATTAGCAATTTGCCATCGTAAAAAATGTTACTTTTAAAAAAATAAATAAAATAAAATAGTTATTCGTTATGCTTGATTTGGGTTGTCCAAGAAGACCAAAAAGAAGCATTGAGGGTTGGTGGCAAGAATCAAAATTTCGGTATTTTGCTAAAACATTTCAGAAACATAAAGAAAATTATATAAAAATTTAAAACATTTGAAAATGTTTAGAAACAAAAACTAAAACCAATATAAAAGTTAATATATTTTAAATATTTCAATAATTGAGCATGCTGAGGTTTAAGAATATTAGAAGAGCCTAAACAAATAATTTAAATGACTTGTTGGAGAATAAGTTTGCCACTCTAAGAAAAAAAAAATGCAAAAATCTAGTAACGGTAGTTGGGATGGAAAGAAAGTGACTTACTCATGTTTGTTATATTTCTCCCTTCTCGATCCCTTCTCTTTTCCTATCCAGTTTCTCAAAATTTTTAATAAATTTATGAATTTTTTATTTCACAATTTCTGTTAACAATAAGAGGAAAATTAAAACGAGTATAGTTAAATAATTTTTTTTTTTTTTATGAGTTGAAACAACTCATTGTTTCAATATATTTTGTAGAGTTTCAAAGCATTTTGATATATTTGGATAGGGAAAATTCAGGCGTCTTTTGGCAATCCAAAAAAAAGTCATTTGTCTTTAGTGATTTTATTTTTCAAAGTTATATCAAAATTTTTTACTTTTCCGGTCCATCTTGTTGAGACGAATCTAAAAAATAGTTATTTTTGAAAAATTTCAAAAAAAAATAAAAAATAAAAAACCCAAATAAGCCAAAAAAGATTGCTTATTTTTGTCTTTTCATTTTTTTTTTCATTTTTTTAAAAATTATAAATTTCTAATTCGTTGAGCTAAATCTAGAAATCTACTTTTTTTAAAAAATTTTTTACTAAAAACGAAAATAAGTCAAAAAATAAACAAACCTCAAAACAAGCCTAAATAAGAAATTGAAACATTACAACATTTCAATAGAAAAAAAATTTGAAATTTTGATCCTTAACTAGCAAAAAAGAGTTTGGAGTGGCAGCAAAGGCAATTTTTTACTTTTATTTTTTATATGCATATTCAGACCTGTCAGTCAGTCAATTTTGCAACTAATATATGAACAACAATGCAAAATTCAATGCCTAAATATCAGGAAGATGGTTGTTCTTGTTCAACAAAAAATATCAGGGAGATGGAGTGACATAGCATTAGGTGTACGATAACTACAATATGACGCAAAAATATCTAATTTATATAAATTATATTATATTACACATAGTTGGATTTGATGCTAACTCAAAATTTTTAGTTTTAAATGGTAAATTATACCAAATTCATCATTCAAAAAATCAAATCAAACAACACAGTTTGATTTGGTCTGAACTAATTTATGACTTCTGTAGATTTTTTTTGGTTCACCCGTAATAATTTTACATCGAAATTTCGAGCCTCGAATCAATTTTATTTTTATTTTTTTGTGTTAAAAAAAGTTGATAATGTGTAGGAGTGTACTAAGAAATTAGGCACCCATCTCGCACTATCTCAATCTGTGTGATTTGATAAGGTGAGTGAGTTGGACTGAACTAATTTGGTGATAAAATTAATTGACCAGTTACAAAATTGTATGGAATTAACAAAAACTGATTAGTCAATTTTATCACCAAATCAGTCCAACCCAACTTACTCACCTCATCAAACCACGCAGGTTAAATTAGTGCGGGATGTCTATTTTTTTAACACATTCCTACACATAACTACTCTTGCAAAAAAAAAAATTCAAATCAATATAATCCCAAAAAAAAAATAATAATAATCGGGATACTCCAACCACAAAATTTTGAGGCCTTAAGCATTTTTGATAATTTTATATGTTTTTTGTTAGCTGTATTTGTTTTTTTTTTTTTGGAGCACGGTTAGCCGTATTTATTAACAATGTTAAAAGATAACTTCTTACGGATATTTATAATTTTCAAATGTAGAAATTTACATTTTTATTAAATTTGAGTGAACATGTTTGTAATTTATGTTTTTTTATTTTTTATAAAAGATTTTGACCCACCAACAAATTTCAAATTTTGTAAAATTCTTTTGAACACCTGATTTAATACTAAGAGATTGTTTAGGGTTTGCTTATTTGGTAATTTTTTTAACTTTTTACAAAATAATTGTAAAAAAAAAAAAAAAATGTGAATGTGATCCAAATAAATTCATTTATTTAGTATATTCTCAAATAATTCCTAAAATTTATACTCACTTTATCAAATTTCAGTCTTATCCTTGCCTGACACATCATTTACAACACCAGCTTCCAATCGAATCGTTATCTCCAGCTTTGGCCACCGTCTTCATCCCCTACCCTCTCCAGTTTTGACTGCCACCATAGTATATCATTGTTTTGAATTCGATATTTTTTGCAATTAACCTCTTTTACTCTCCTTGGTTCACGTGGGTTGCATAAGTAAGTGGGATCATGGGTAGAGAAGCACCACTGAGGTGACACAGAGACTCTAAAAGCACGATGAAGAGATGTGAAAGATTAGGTAATGGTGGAGAGAGGCAAGGGAGGGGCTAGGGTGACGATTGGGGTCAAAAAATAACTTTGGGGGCGATGGTTAAAGTTGGGAATGAATTAGAATTATGTAAAATTGTATCGATTTGTATTAATTAGCATCATTTTATCTGTTAATTATGGATTAAATTTTAAAATTTATAATCCATTTTCGAAATCGTTCCGTTCTACTATAGTTAATATATATATTTTTTACCCTCTAATGAAATATCAAAGTAAAAATGAGTGTAAAAATATTTCAGATATGAAATTTGTTACAAATTAATAGTTATATATATGAAAAATATTATGTAAAATTAATTTGTATTATATATATGAAAAAATTATGTAAATTAGTATTATATATTGTGCAAATATTTGATAATTTATTAAAATATTCTTCAATCCACCAATCCGTCTAAAATCGCTCAAACCGCAATTTGCCAACTCGCCAATCTATTAATCCGCCATTCGATTTATAATTTTACTCTCAAATCACTCGAACTACACCATGTGCATCTTTAGAATGGATGGGATAGGATGGGCTAAAGTGGTTGGGTCGGGTAAGGTTAAAATTAAGATTTAGAAGGGGGCAAAGGCAAAATTAAAATTTTGTGGGGTTTTTCTTTTATTTTTAGATTAAGAAGAAAGTCTTTATTGCAAAATTGATAAAAAAAAAAAAATTAAAAAAAAATCAGATCAATCTCGTACAGCAATAATAAAATATCTCATAAAGAAATAACAAATTTCTATAGGAGGAAGAATCCTAACCTTCATAGAGTAAGAGAAAAAACCCTCGCAAATGAGGGACACATCCTCTACACAGGGAGGATTATTATAACAAACAATAAATAAATAAATAAAAATAAATCGAAAGCAACCAGATCCAAGTCGCCAAATGCATCCAAAGCTCCATTACAATGTAATCTTCAACTTAAAATCTGAAGACCCCACCTCCACTGGTTAAGATAAAACATTGAGCTTGAGGCGAAGCGTTAAACAACATCGGTCTTCGGATTGTGAGAAGATCTGAAACCAGATCTTAAAGTTTTGGGTGCAAGGGTGAAAGTTGGCGTAAGCCAGACATCATTTTCAGAAGATTGGAAAAAAGGAGAGGCAACACCAACACCGGTGGTGAAAGGCAGATTTGAAAGAGATGAGACAAATCTAGTGAAGGTCGATCCATGGAGGTAGGTAGGTGGCAAATCTGGTGGTGACATGGTATGGTGGTGGCAGCATCGAAAAGGGTTGGAAGAACAAGCTTCTAATATTATTATTAAAAAAAAAAAAAAGGTGGAAGGAGAAGAGAAAAGGCCGACGGTCGGAACCCCTTCCTACCCTTGGCGGCACACCTAGTAAAAGACTTAGGGAGGGAGGCTTAGAGAAAAATGCCTTGAACTTAGAGAGAGTGGCCCTGTTTGGCAAGTTATTTTTTTTAGCTTTTTCGGCTAAAATAGTCAATAAAGACAAAATTTATTAAAATAGTCAATAAAATAAAATGTCACATCCAACTCATAATTATTTTATTTTTGGGTGAAGCACCAATAAATCCCAAAATTTAGTATTGTGAACTGATTAGTCCTTAGGATTTTCAGATGAACCTAAAAGTCCCGTTTTAAATGAAATTACTTAAAACGATGTTGTGAAGACACATCTGTATGTAAAACGAGGGGTAAATATGGAATTTAACATAAGGGGAAATTACACATTTGGACCAAGCTCACTATAGACTTATTGTGTTTTCCCTCCTTCGTGATCGAATCCCACATTATCAGGGATGAAAAGATTTCTTAATTCGAATGTTGATTTCGATAGGCATTGATATGTAATTGTGTGTTAATGTTCATGGTTGTGTTTCACTGAAGGCGTGGTATTTTCTTTGTTCTGAAAGCAGAAACTCTTCATTGTGCGATCGAGGATTTGGGTTTTGATACATAAATCGTTGAATTCGTTTTGGGAATTTTGTTGCACAACAAAGGATGACGGCACAGCAATGTTAGTAATGGTTGTCTGATTTGCAATGGAATTTGGGAATTGTAATTTTAGGGTTTGGTGCTGTGTAGGTAGGGTTCTATAGTAATGGGGTTTGATGCTGATATTTGCTGCAATGTTTGTTTGTTATGTGGTTGTGGCTTTTGTTTAAGATTGTCGTGTTGTTTAGTTTAGGACGTTGATTGTCAGTTTGACAATGTTGTACAGTGTCGATTCATGTATATCCGTTTGATGTGTTTTGATGGTTGAGTGTTTATTTGCCATTGTTGTTTGGGGTTTGTGTTCGGTGTGAGATTCTTTGGCAGGGTTGTATAGTGGCGAAGCATGTGGTCCCGTTTGGTGTTTAGTTTTGGTCAGATGTTTTTTTACCGTTGCACATGTTTGAAATATTCACATTGAGGCAGTGGATTTTATGTTCACCCTACAACATAAAAACACTGCATGAAATCCACTCAGTGGTGTTATTATTTACATTGAAAGAATACACCATGTTTTTCTCATTATACACTAAGAAATATTCACGTTGTTCTAATCGATTTCCTGTTAAAAATAAGAAATCTTTCCACTTCAATTCAATGGATTTATGTGTTAGGTGTTAGTTTGTTTGACATGGTTGTATGGTGTCGAACCATGTGTTTTCGTGTGATGGGTGTTTGTTTGTTGTAGTTAAGTTTTTGGTTGGGCTATTGTTGTGTCATGGTTGAATGGTAGGTGTTCATGTTAGTTTTTAAAATAGTAGAGAAACACATGTAATGTAAAACATTTGAAGTGAATAGGAGAATAAGGTTTGTGGGGTTTAATATCATCTGAATTGTGTTGTTTTCATATGTACTAGTTGCGTTTCCATTTGTTAATGTACTAGTGTTTACTACTTCATGCAGTGTTTTCAACAGTGTTTTCATATGTTTATTTACCATTGTGCTCCATTGAAATATTTACATTGATGCAGTGAATTTGATGTTCACACTACAACATAAAAACACTGCATGAGATCCACTCAGTGGTGTTAATATATACATTGACAAATGCATCATGTTTTTCCAGTTATACACTAAGAAATATTCACATTGTTCCGATCGATTTTCTGTTAAAAATTAGAAATATTCCCACTTCAATGCATTGTGTGAGAATAAGGTTTGTGGGGTTGATGTGCATGAAGTTTGTTGTTTTGAGATGTACTAGTTGCGTTTGCTATGTTAATGTGTTGTTGTTTACCACTGTTTCCGATGTTTGTTTACCATTGTACACTGTTGAAATATTCACATTGATGCAGTGGATTTTACGTTCACACTACAACATGAAAACACTGCATTAAATCCACACAGTGGTGTTAATATTTACATTGAAAAATGCACCATGTTTTCCCACTAAGAGATATTCATGGTTTACGGTTGTTGCAGGAATTTCGCGCCGAGACACATCGCGACGTAACGATGGAGGAATAATGAACGATTCACCCAAGAGAAAATCATCGTCGACGAGATTAGCAGTGAGAAGACAAAGTAAACTGTCATTCAAGAATAAGAAACCACGCTCCGTTGGTGTGAAAAATGAAGTGAGAAGGGCAGTAGTTGACCCATCAAAGCTAATGTATCGGTCAAACATGGCTGGGGTGATTAAAACTGTTTTTGAAGTTGTGCTTGGTGAAGCTCACATAATTCACTTGCAAAAAACCCCGTTTTGGCTAATGATTGACACGATACGAACAAACAATTTGACGGAGAAAACTTTCAAAAAATGTGACGGAACAGTGTGTCGCATTATTCAGACGTACAACCCAGCAGATGAAAAGTTTTACATTGGGGGGAAAGGTATACTTGTACGCAACAGTGATGTCAGACTCATATTTGGGATATAATGTGACCGGGATAAATTGGACTTGACATACGGAACGAAACCTCCCTCTGATTTCATCCAACGATGTTGTCCAAACATTGGATGGATATCTTGTAAAGTCATCAAGGAGCTTATGGTTGAAGCATTGCACGGGACCACCTCTCGTGATGAGGAAAACGTTACGAAGCTGTTATGTTTGTACATCTATGCGAAGCTGTTTTTTGCAACTACCGGGGAGGCTATTGGGTGGGCTTACGTCCGACCCATTGACAAACTAGAGACACTAAGGTTGTATGACTGGACAACAGCAATCCGTAATACGCTGATTGGGTCGTTGAATGATTTCTACAACAAACTTGCAAAAGTGACTGGTTGCGTTGTCGCATTGCTGGTAAGTCATACTTCATGACTCCATGGTCATTTGTGATTACATTACTTATTTGATGCTTATGTTTGAATTGTAGTTTCTAGTTTGTGAGCACACCAACCTAATCGAGCCCGAGCGGCCTAAATTGTTTCCACGATTTTGTAACTGGAATATTGGCAACCTAATTAGCAGGATGAAGTTGATGGATTTAACGTCTGAAGGTGTTTTCTAGGTACGCACTAACCTGCATTTAAAGTTGCGTCCAGTCATATATGCAAAGTTTGTGGTGGTATGACATTTCATGGTTTGCAGGTGAATTGTGAGAAATTGTCCGGGTCAATACTTGAGCGTTATCAACTGAACGCCAATGTTAGTGACATAGAAGGGCAACAAAGTGGTGACCTAAACGTTGGAGTGAACCAAGTTCTGAAAGTGGCGCCGGAATCGGTGTGGGACGGTAATGTAGAATGCGGTACCAAGTTGGCTGCTGCAAGTGCAAGTCTTGAAGGATGGAAATCATGTTCTCCAACTGATGGACACATTGAGATAGAGTCAAAATTGAAAGATACAAGCACGAATACCGAGTCTGCATGACAATCTGAGAAGACTTTATGTGACATTCTTGTAACGGGTGTAAGGGGGCCAGACTTATTCCCGGACCTGCTTGAGCTATCCAGTACACCTGTCGTGAAAAGTAACAGGGAGAAAACAGAAAATGTGGAGCAGGCACTGATAAAAGCATTGGTCAAAATTAAGGAGTTGGAAAATGAGTATGTTAAGAAGGCCGAACGTGTAAAGGAGTTAGAAGGGAGGGTGAGTACAATGGAACGGATGATTGGTGAGCAATGTACCAATATGTTTATGGGGTTTGACGGTGTTGTTCGTGCGAAGGACACTGAAATAGAACGGTTAACAGGGCTTGTTACTGATTTGCAAGCAAGAATAGTAAGATTGGAAAATCAGATTGATAACCATGAGGCGCACATAGTCAGCCAGTCAGTGATGAACGATAGCGCCATCCACCAGACATTTGGTGACTGTTACGTAGGTAATAATTATGTGTCAAACGCAGAATCCCATGATGGCAGCCAACTGTATTCCACATCAACAAACATCGACTTATGATAGAGCAAAATTGTCATTGCAGATTGTGCATCGAGAGAGGACCGTTCAAATATTGGTCTACTATGACCGTCGCTGGGTTACTCGTTAAGTGCAGTATCAGGGAACGATATATCTATACCCGACAAACCCATCATGGCAGACTACATAGGTAGTGCAGTTGGTGTGGTTGAAAGTTGTATAGAATTTGGATTCGTTACTGTTGAGAGCCCAAAAATAAATTCGTTGGTGAGGCGAGTGAAGGAAAAATCGAGACGGGAATGGAAGTTAGCGGATTACGAATACCCCCGTGTTGTTGTCCGTACAAAACAGTAGAAGTATGTTGGTTCAGGTGTTGTGGTTGTATCTGATGACGTGGTTAACGTTGATGATGGAGGTGAAGTGGAGAAGACGTGGGCTGGTTTTAGAATGAACCACAAGCTTCCTGTGTGGAAAATGCTCAGCGCAGAGGAACAGAAGCGTTTGGAGGACGTATACAGAGTCAAGGGTGACGGGTGGGTATTAATTTATGTTTGTGCAAATATATTTTATTGAAACTGAATTTTTTAAGTTATGAATTTTTAACAGTTATTATGTTTTTTGTAGAGCTGTACTATGGGGTGGGGTGGGGTGGGGAGCGATGTACAAGTACGATTCGCAGATATACAAGCTTTAGTTCAACAATTGGGCATCAAAGGCAACGTAAGTAGTGTGGCGGTGGTTGAAATGGTGGTTTGTGGAGGTTGTATTCTCTGAAAAACAGTAATTTATTATGATAAACATAATCATTAACATAGTATGCTGGCACCCGCAAGTGATCGATGTATATGCAGATATACTTACGGATTTACAAACCAGAGCGGCAGCTACAAGTGAATACGTTGACCGATCTTACTTTTACAGCGGCATTTGTGCGGTATGGTAACACAACCTGATCATTCATTTATTGTGTTATGTAAACGTTATAATAGTTTACAATTTCCGTTACCAATGGTTGCGTAGGACATAATGCGAAATCCAAGTGCGGAATCGAGGGACAGATATTTGAAAGTACAATTTAACGCCACAGAAGGGCGTAGATACATTCATTTCCCGATATATTACTCAAACCATTGGCAATCATGGTTCACGATTCCAAATGTGGGACGTGGCGACATTATAATTCAATGCAGCAATGAAAGGGTATCAGAGATCATCATTTCACAGAGGCTTTGAAAATGGTAATTACGGGTTTGTTGTTGTCTACGATTAGTGAATCCCTTTGGTTGTTTGTTAATTTTATGGTGTTAATTTATTTGCAAAAAGAATGGGTGATGGACTACATGAAACGGTTGTTGAAAGAAGGTCCGTTGGCTGAAGAAGTTGCAACTGGAACTATGGATGGTGAGCTCGAGTTGGTCATTGAATGTCCTCAACGAGAACCAAACTCGTATGTTTTTTTATTGGATAATTTTAATGACTAATACACATGGTAGCGCTATTAAAAGTAAATTGTGTTTAAGTGGTTTGTTTGGAACGTTGTTGCAGGGCGGATTGTGGGATTATGGTTTGCTTCATCATGCGCCAATATGTTCACAATGTGGAGATTGACAGGTCAATGGATGGACTGAACCCCAATACATTCTGAGGCGCCTTGGTGAAGACGTTCATGAATGATCCCGGAAGAGGCCTGCGCACCCAAGCTGTTTGATGATTGACGACCTGATTGTTTGGATAGGTTGGTTGAAGACTAGATATGTTTTGATTCCTTCACAATGGTGCAGATGTTTTTGTTTTATTACATTAAGCAGAACCGCATATTTTTGGTGATAGGTTATCTAAATGTTTTAGTTTAGAACGCTTGACAGTAGCATAAAGTAGCATAAATAATTGTGTGCAAAGTCATGTATTACTGTCCAGTAATATATATCGCACATGCCGACTGCATTAAAATGCACTACTCATATTGTGGTTAATTTCGTATTTCGTTATCTTTTTGTTGATGGTTTGTTCTATATGAATTGTTGACATGGTCAAGTATTGGTTTACGTTGGCATTGGTTGGAACAATATTTGCATTGCTGTTTAGCTGAATAGTAATTGGTATGTGTTTGTTGGTGTGATGTTAAGGGATGTAGTAATTGGTTTTCACTTGTTCGAAGTGCTAGTAATTAAAGGTTTTTGACGTGTTGATGGTGTGACCTGATGTGTTTCGTAGGCGATGTTACGTGTCACATTTTAAGATACTTTGTTCATGTCAATTTGAGTATGTTACGTTTACAACGACCCGACATTTTTTATTGTCAACATGACATAGTTGTAGGCTGTCCAATTGAATTGTAACTCACTCGTCAATAATTACAAAACTTTGATACATGCATTACAACCCAGCCTCAAAATGCGACTACTTGGTGGCCATACCCAAAGAAATTGGTGAAAATAGTGCAATTGTTTATGGCCATACTCAAAAATCGTTGTATTAGAATTCATATTCAGCCAAATTGGAATTGACCAAAAAAAGTAGAATCTGGGAGAAGCAACACTGTGGTACCTGTGTGCTAAGGTGACAATCGTAAGCCTAACCAAAATCAACCAAATGTAATATGTGACATAATAAGTAAAACCAACATACAAAAAAGTAATGTAATCAAATTGCATTTGGACTTGTGACAACCCTCCCCTCTAATTAGTGTTAAATTGTGATTAAGCATGATAAGTAATTGATTAAGATAAAATCCTGAATTGATTGCATGAGTGTGTTGCTTTAATTGCATTTCTATATGTTTGTCATTAGATGATCTGTTCATGTTTTGATTTCAAATTGCGAATTGAAAGCCTTATCGGCGACCGATTCAAAAATTGATTAGTGTTATATGCTAATTAGGATTTATATGTTTTTATGGTAGGTTTAATTGAAATTTGATTAAGAATGATTAAATTGAAAAAAATAATGTTGAATTACATTAGCTTGAGTTATTACACAATTGCCCTTGAGTGGGCTCCCTCAAAAACCATTGTTTTAATTCCTATTACTCACATGTTTGATACCACTCTTCAGCTATCTTCTAGACCAAAACGTGAGAGAGAGAGAGAGAGAGAGAGAGAGAGAGAGAGAATTGGAAGAAAACTTGATTCAACAAAAGATTGGCTTGAAACTTAGAAGAAATTGAAAGAGACTTGAGAAATTAGGCTTATACACTTGGAATTCAAGACTTAAGGTAGGAAATTCATTCTCTTAATTATGGATTTAAGTTGTTACATGCATTGTTCATGAAAGTTCCATTGAAATTATGTTCAATTGGTGAATAGAGTCAAGAATTAGTTTAAAGAGTTGTTTTGAGAGTGAATTCATACATGCATGTCCATATCATAGAGTTTGAAGTTATTTTTCATGAAATTCTTACATGCATGTTCATATTTTAGTTGTAGTCTAAGAATTCACCATGTTTTAGAGTTCAATCTTGCATTTGATCATGCTTTAGAGCATTAGAGTTCATGAGAACTCATGCATGTTATGTTCTTGCATTGTTCTTCAATTTTCATTCGAAATTGTGTTCAATTGTCACACCTTTGGGCTTGATTTTATAAAATGATTTTTGAAACATGTTGTATTATAGGTTTCTAACTGTTTTCCAGAAAATTGGCCCAAAATGTTGAGTTTTGATATGTTTGATTCTTGGTTTGAACTTTGGAAGCAAATCTGGAAAACCCAGATTTTGGCTTTCACGCTCAAGCGACCACCTTTGTGTTTAGAGCTCCACTCGAGCGATGGAATGCTGGCTCGAGCGTAGATTGCAAGCTCTCAGGTTCTTTGCGTGTGCAGACGCACGCTCGAGCGACGAGACCTACGCTCGAGCGAAGAACTGTGTCTCACGCTCGAGCGAGCATCGAGCGGAGAATTTCAGCAATCAGTACTTTTTGCATTTTTACAAACCACTCAAGCGAGGGAGTCTACGCTCGAGCGACCCCTCTGTTTTGGTAAGCTTGCTCGAGCAGGGAAAGCCACCCTCGAGCGAGACCCCTGTTGTCAGCAAATTTTGAAAAGTGTTTTAAAGTGCAATTTTTGCATCCTCATTCCATCCTAGGCATTCCTAAGCCATGTTTAAGGCATCTTAATGAGGATAATGTTACAGAACCACACCAAGTTAAGTTAAGGGGCTAAGTTATTAATCCCAAGTGTGTAACTTAGTATGTGTTCGTTCTGCAACTATGTAGGGTTGGCACCCGAGGACACTGATTAGCCTATCTATAGCCCAGTAATCTGTGAGTAATAATGTTGTAAAGATACATTCAATTATAATTATTTCTGAACGATTGATTGTACTGCTTTCTGAAATGACATTGTTTACTAAATGAATGTTTGTCCTATTTGTAAACTGTACTCGTGGCATTCATAGCAACTTATTGTTACTGTACTGTTACTGCTACTGTTACAGAGATCTCTGTCAGTTCCAATGTTTGGAACTACTACTATTTACTGTTTTGATGGCCATCAACTGACTGTTCGGTCTATTAAGACCTACTGTACTGTTTTGCTATTGGACGTACCACGTATGACTGTTATGATTTCTAAATGACTGATATGGCATGAAATATGAGCCACTGATTGAATAACTGATTTACTGATGCAAATAACTGTTTTAATTAATGAAAGGACATTCATTCTTAACCCCTTTACGCATTTGTTATTCACTGGGTTTTAGCTCACTGTTTATATTTATATGTAGGTGTCCAGCCACCAGAACGGAGCTAGAAGCGTCAAGTTAAGCTCATGTTTTGTTCAGCCAACCATTGTGCCTCACTTTGAGGTTCCGAATCCGTTCAAGCCAAGGTTGTTTTGGGGTGTTTCAGATTCACCATTTTGTCCCTGTTTTGTATCGACTGAATAAGACTTGACTGTATAGTTATGTTGAAGGATTTGGTCCCTAACCTGGATGTTTTGTGTATATGACGTATGTATATATGTTTTGGTTATGAATGTGGCTCTGTTCATAAAAGTTTTTTTCTATTCAGATTTTCACAGCTCATTGGATATCTTTTTATTACTGTTTGGCTTCCGCCAGCCCCTTACTCTGTACTATTGTTATTACTGTTAAGCAGGTCTTTGGTAATCACAGATTACTGGCCGGTTACGATGCTAAACCCTTAGGGGCAGGTTTGGGTCGTGATAGGACTGAACTAGGGAAAAGTCACCACGAACGACGTAAAACAAAAGTGCAACATTGTAAGTTAAACAAGAAGAATAAATCCATATACTGTACTACGAAATGAGAACACGTGCGACATTCAAATGTTGAAAGCTTTAAATTGAAATGACTACGCATTGTAACAATGAATGTTTGAATTGTAGGCGACTACATCGGTTCCTTACATGTCTTCCTGTTATGGTTGCCTATCTTGCCACAACGACCACATTGAATACACCTCTCCTTTCGAAGGAATCCTTTTCCGCTTAGGCCTCCCGGGGGGACGCTTCACAATTAGTGATGCAATGAGGTAGTCATTAGGTTTGAATGTCGGCTTGCCCGCTGTAGGAATAGGAAATACAGCTCCGGAATACGATGCCTTATACTTATCTACACGATAATAAAAATCCACCGAGTCATACACGTTCTTATCGCTATTTTGAAAAGCAACAAGCACATGTGAACGTGGGAACCCATTTAACTGCCACTGGTAACATGAACAAGTACGTCTGATTATGTCAACCATCATCGACGGGTGAGAATGAACCTCGTACACATTATCGTCAGCTTGACTAACAATCCAAGACTTACCTGTTTGTAACTCCGACTCCAACTTCTTCTCCATTTTAGGACATATAATGTCGGTCCATTTACTAGATTTCAGTCTACGCTTCGTCATTTTTTCCATGATTTTCCTTCTTATCGTATCAACCAAATGGGGGATGGGAAGGTGGCGTGCTTCGCTGATCCAATTGTTGAATGACTCAGCTGCATTGGACCACATTGTAGACACCCCATTTTTGACCGACCTTAAGACTCAGACGTCACCGATTGAGCGCTCGGTGATGTTGCATACTGTGCTTGTTCTGAAGTCTCAGAGTCGCGGCCGCGCGCCCTGCCTCCGGACTTCCGAACCCTCTTCTCTACCTTGTCTCGGTTTGCGAACCAGGCTCGGTTTTCTCTGTTTTCTTTCCTGAGGGAAGGGAGTGGTCCCGTAGATTATCTCTCGGTGGCCGTGAGCTACTTTTCGTGGCCGTAGGCCATTTTGCCCATTTCGGAGCCCGGTTCCCGGTTTTCGGGACCGTTAGGCCGTGTGCCTCGGCTCGGGACCGCCCAACCATCTCCGAGTTCTCCGGTTTTTGGCATGTGCCTCTGTTTTAATATTCCGAGGATCACTGGGGTCTCAGAAACCCACTTCGCAGCCAAGCACCACTTCCGGTGCCCGGCAGCCCATTTTTGGGACCCCGAACCGCGCGGTTTTGGTCCCGAGCATTCATTTCGCATCAGTCTTCTCTGGTTTTTGGCGGAGACCTCTGTTTTACTGTTCTGAGGAACACTGGGGCCCCTGATGCCCACTTCGCAGCCGAACACCACTTCCGGTGCCCGGCGACCTTTTTTCGGGACCCCGAACTGCGCGGTTTTGGTCCCGAGCATTCATTTCGCATCCGCTTTCTCCGATTTTTGGCAGGTACCTCTGTTTTGTCATTCCGAGGGACACTGGGGTCGCAGATACCCACTTCGCTGCTGAACACCACTTCCGGCATCAGATGCTCATTTTCGGGATCCCGAATTGCTCGGTTTTGGTCCCGAGCATTCATTTCTCATTAGTTTTTGTTCAAACTTGGCAGGTACCTCTGTTTCAACATCAGGAAGATCACTGGGGGGTGAGAAGCCAGCAATTATCCCAGATAGCCAGTTTCGCTCCTCCGGAGCCCGTTTTTCTCACTTCCGGGCCAATGTTGAACACCCTGGGGGTATTTTCTTCCAACCAAAGTTACATATTTGTGATGAGGGAACATGGGAGGACCCTAAAAACTACTGGTCGGCCAGAAAATTTGAGTTTCATTTTTGAGCCTCTCCTTCAAGCTCTATGTTGTGGCTCCTGCTTCAGTGTTGCCAATTTCCAACCCTAGAACCTTGTTCTACACATCTTGGAGGACCCTAAAAGTTGGTGGTCGGCCAGCAATTGTTGATTTCATTTTTGAGCCTCTCCTTCAAGCTCTATGTTGTGGCTCCTGCTTCAGTGTTGCCAATTTCCAACCCTAGAACCTTGTTCTACACACATAGGAGGACACCAAAAAGTGGTGGTCGACCACTAATTCAAAACTTCATTTTTTCACCTGGCTGGCCGGCCATGGGGGGTGGCTGGCCGGCCACCTTGCAAAAAAATACCTGGCCGGCCAGATTCTTGCTTTCCAGCCTGTCCCAGCTGTCCGGATATCTTCCAACATATCCCGGGGCATCCGGGGGATATTTCGGGAGGGAAAGATTGGGTGCTTTCCCTCCCCTTTTACATCCTATTTCTTGTCTATTTGAAGGGCCCTCCTTCCCCTTTGCTTAGGTTAGAAAAAATGGCTTCAAGAGCTCCATAGCAAAAAACCTAATTTTCATAGTCAAAAGCTCCAAAATTTCTTCAAGTGTTGCTTGATTCCTTCACCAACACCTAGCTTCACCATTCCAACTTTGATTCCAGTAGCTAGGAAGTGAATTTCAGAGGTTGAGAAGCTACAAATCAAAGCCAAGAAGCAAAGAAAGACAAGTCTTCAAGGGTGAGTATTCAAAACCAACTTTTAGGGCTTTTTCTTGATCTTTTCTTATACTCTAATTGGTTGAGAATTGGGGCTCCGAACCCTACTGCTTTTGTGCTTGTTTTGAGCCCCTCTACAACATTGTAGGAGGGCTCAACTTCATTTGGTATTTCTATATACTAGTTCCTTCAATATTCACCAAGTTTGTCACATTTTTGCATGCTAAAATTGACCTATTTGTGTTGGTTTTTAGGGGTCCGACCCATACTTCTTTCTTGCTTATTTTGAGCCCCTCTACAACATTGTAGAGGAGCTCAACTTCATTTGGCCACTGTATATACCACTTCCTTCAAATTTCATCAAGTGTGCCCATTTTGTATGCAATTTTTGACCTATTTCTATTTGTTTTTGGGACTTCGACCCCTACTGACTTTGGTCTTATTTTGACCCCCTTTACATGTTTCATGAAGAAAAGTTTGCTGTTTGGTGTATAGTTTGGCATGTCTCTTGTTATAGCCTATTTGGAGCCTATTTTGCATGGATCTTTTAGCATGTTTGTGTTCTGATTTTGAGGATGTCATCTTCTGCATATATGCTTATTTTTAGCTAATATTCAATGTTGTAGAAGAAAGTTTGTTCATTTGGTGTTTGTATATACCATCTCCCATTATACTCCTCTTTTGGCCACTAACTTTGCATGCTAATGTTGATCTGTCTATGCTTGCATTTTGGCCAAGTTTGTTACTGAAAAAATGCTATATTTGGGACTGCCTTGCTACTGTTCTTGCTGCCATGATCATATTTTGCATGTATAGCATGGCTATAGGCCATTTCGGGGCTTAATTTCACACTTTCGGGATGATTGCATGCTTCGGGTGTCGTTTCGAATTGTTTCGGGGCTGTCTCCCCTTTCATTTAGGTGCTGAAATTCCATTGCCATGCTTGCATATCATTTCCCATGTCATTTCATGCCTTAATGCATTACCTCGGTTTGCGTGTCCGTGTGCACGCGCTTTGAGGCACCTCGTTTTTATCCGACGGCAGCCTATGTGAGTGCGGCTGAGGCTATCTCATGTTGGCGTAAGCCCGTCACTGCATTCTGTATGCCATTTTATGCATTCCTCGATTTGCGTGTCCGCGGGCACGCGTTTCGAGACAGCTTTGTTTTTACCCGCCGGCAGCCTATGTGAGTGTAGTTGAGGCCCTCTCATGTTGGCGTAAGCCCAATTTACATTTTCATGCTTGTATGCCATTGCCTCGGTTTGTGTGCCCGTGTGCACGCATTTCGAGGCACTTTGTTTTTACCCGACGGCAGCCTATGTGAGTGAGCTGAGGCTCTCCCATGTTGGTGTAAGCCCATCGTGGCATTCCGTATGCTATTTCACCACATTTCATCATCGCCTCGGTTTGCGTACCTGTAGGCGCGCATTTCGAGGCACTTCGGTTTTATCCGATTTTGCATCGCACATCATCGCCTCGGTTTGCGTGCCTGTGGGCGCCCATTTCGAGGCACTTCGGTTTTATCCGATTTTGCATCGCATATCATCGCCTCGGTTTGCGTGCCTGTGGGCGCGCATTTCGAGGCATTTCGGTTTTATCCGATCATCTCATTTTATCATCGCCTCGATTTGCGTGCCTGTGGGCGCCCATTTCGAGGCACTTCGGTTTTATCCAATTTTGCATCGCATATCATCGCCTCGGTTTGCGTGCCTGTGGGCGCACATTTCGAGGCACTTCAGTTTTATCCGATTTTGCATCGCATATCATCGCCTCGGTTTGCGTACCTGTGGGCGCGCATTTCGAGGCACTTCAGTTTTATCCGATCATCTCATTTCATCATCGCCTCGGTTTGCGTGCTTGTGGGCGCGCATTTCGAGGCACTTCGGTTTTATCCGATTTTCTCATTTCATCATCGCCTCGGTTTGCGTGTCCGTGCGCACGCATTTCGAGGCACTCTGTTTTATCCGTTTGGCATTGCGTATGCCTCCGCCTCGGTTTGCGTGCCCGTGTGCACGCATTTCGAGACATTCTGTTTTATCCGGTTTGCATTGCGTATGCCTCTGCCTCGGTTTGCGTGCCCGCGTGCACGCATTTTGAGGCACTCTATTTTATCCGATTTGTATTTCATCATTGCCTCGGTTTGCGTGCCAGTGGGCACGCATTTCGAGGCACCTCATTCTTATCATTCCGGCATCCCGTGTGAGTGTGGCTGAGGCCCTCTCATATTGGTGTAAGCCCATCATTGCATTTCGTGCCTTTATGTCATCGCCTCGGTTTGCGTGTCAGTGGGCACGCATTTCGAGGCATCTCATTTTCATAGCATTGCGCATGCTAGGATTGTATGTTAGTTGCATTTCATGCATTTCATGCATATTGCACGGGAAACGAGGCGCATTCTGTACTCCGAGTACCGGAACGTGCCTCAATTCCCAAGTCACCGACACTCCGGATTACCCATGATGGAGTTAGGTTTTCGTTGTAGCATTCATCTGCATTCATTCTATATTGAATTGTGCAATTCGATTCCTCGGCCATCATGCATCGATATGCGTGATTGGTGGTGCGAGGATCGAGACATGCATACATTTGTGAAATACACTGCTGTGCCATTTTCCTGCTCTCTGTTACAGCAAAATCAGGAATCAGCAGCTTTTCAGAGCTTGGCACGCAATTCGAGATAAATTATAAACAGAGGCTAATTGGGGCATCGCCGTGGATTTCTGCGCCAGACAGCTACAACATACATCATCCTTCAGAAGCGAGGCAGTCCCTGGCTTGCATGCCAGTTTCACTTTTCTGTAATTAATTTGTTAATTAATTAGAAATTTGTATATTTATTCCGGACTGTATATTCTTTTATTCGGACTGTATTATTTATTCGGACCCTCTGTGCGAGGGCATAATTGTAATAAGGGTGTGTGAGTGTGATGTATGTCTTCCAACCCCCATTTCTTTTTCCCTTTTATTTACCCGCTTATGATGGTTAAATATAGGGCATATTTCAATTAGCATACAGTATGATAGCATGTTTGCATCATTCATCTGTTTTGCATGCACCGGGCTCGGCGCATCATACAAACTGCATCGTATTTCAATTCCAAGTTGAATATGTGATAGTTGTAGCATTCCATATGCCATCTTTAGAATAGCCGAGCCTACTATAGTTGCATTTTGCATGTGTTGCATTAGGCATTCTGTATACTTAGGATCATGCATTGATTTCTAATCGGTTTTTGTTTTGGCTTGGAGTACTCGGTAAGTTTTATGCTTTAGCATCCTTGCATGCGTGTGAGTGTTGCCATGATAGCATGCTTGCCATGAGGCTATTTGCTTATGTGATATAACTGCCTTGAATGCCTGTGGGTGGAGGTTGAGTTATCTGAATTGGAGCAATTCATCAATTGTTTGTTAAGCCCACTAGATTGTGGCAAAATCTGTATTTTAAGCCTACCTGCGGGTAGCAAACCATCTTTCACAAACAAACATGAAATGTTTAGTTCCAATTCAGACGGCCCAGTCTATACTTGTTTGCTACGAGCATCACATAGTAACCTAGGCTAATAATCGGAATAAGAACTCACAATGTCTTCAAAAACAGATATCATGGTTAGTAGAGGCCGGTCTTTGACCGGGCGAGCGGGGGTGCTCACGATGTGACCTTCCCCAATCGTACCCAAGTTCCCGAGCCAACTTTGGTGATGACGGACACGTGGCCTTTTGGCACCGAGTCAGGGTTTCCTAAATTTCCCATTTTAAAATATTTAGGTGGCGACTCTGTTATCTGGCAAAGCAGTCCATGTTTGGCACTTCTTTCAAAAAATCTGTTTTTCTCAAAACGATTTGCCGGATTTGGACTCTTTGGTTCGAGATTTGGAACCGCAACAAAAATCGAGTCCGAACTGTAGCGAGGTCCCCCGCGGGCGTTGTTACACACATTTCCTCATAACGTTGACCCCTTTAAAAAATATTAATCAACACAAACACGTGGTCAATGTTAGTACATTAGAGTAAAATATCCAAAAACCGTGCGGGTTGAAAAAAAAACCCACTAAACAGTAATGTGCCTATGTGCGACACACAAAACATTGGTCGAAATGTGTACAAACACAGCCAACACATACTTGAAATATGCGTTTGCCTAGTGATTGGGATGCAAATCTCTCATGAAGTTTTTGATAATCGCTGGATTTGACTGTTTTAATACCTGTATTTTTTGATTAAAACATGTCACCATGGGTGTATAAGCGCATTCCCGCAACTTGCGCAGCAGTCCAGACTTATGCGTTGCGTTTACATATTTCATTCGGTCTCGCAAATTCATTTGGAGATGTAACAGACAAAAAACATGATCTGCCGAAGGAAAGATGATAGGCATTGACTGAAGCAAACCAGCGTTACAGTCAGATACGAATGTCATATTACGGCTGCTGTCGACAACATGTGTGAGCTGCTTCAAGAACCACTCCCTGTTGGCCGTATTTTCGGAATTAACAATTGCAAAAGCAACTGGAAATAAACCTGAAAAGAAACACAGACATGAAAGTATGCAATGGGAAGGAAAAAAAATCAAATGATGTGGGAATGTATACCAACCATTTGTGTAATGTTTTTTTTTTTTTTTTGGAAAAAAAAGGAACAATATGTCAATGGTATGTAAACATTACAGAGAGCATAATGTATTGATACACACTAGCAAATCAGAACAGAAATGTAGGTATTGAATTGTAGAAAAATTACCGAAATTATTCATGGTTGTGTAACAACCATATGTTCAATGTGGATTTTTTTTCCCCCTAGACAAGGACAACATGCCAATGATATATAAACATTCCACAGAGCATAAAAAATGACAATCTCACCTTGGTTGCCATCCTTAGCAGTTGCAGCGAGTAAATTCCCCTTAAATCGGCCCTTCAGAAACGTTCCATCCAGGAAAATCAATGGGCGACATTGATTGAACCCGTCTATGCATGCGCGAAATGAAATAAAATATCTTACAAACCTTGCCGGGACTTTTGATCAAATTCAAGGTTAATGTAACTATTCAGGTTTTTCTCCATGACCGCATCACTATACCATCTGAGTTGGTCAAATGACATAGCATGATCCCCATACACTATACCCCTGGCCTTTTCCACACCCAACCATGCAACTTGATAACTTATATCTAACCCATAATCATTCTTCATATTAAACACTTCATCTGTTGGGCGTGTCAACGGTTGGTTACGAACACGGTCTGCAATCACATCAGACACTAGTTCTGACCCAGTACGCGGGTTCCTATACGTCCGCACAGCAACACTACACGTGTACAAACTATCGAACCTTCTAACGCATAAAACTCCGTTAGATGGTAATACCCTCGCATGTACCGTCTACGAGCATCCGATAGACATTGCAAATTTGCAAACAACTGTAACGCGCACTGCATCATTTTTCACATACTGGTACTGAAAACCAAATTCAACAGCAAACTTAGCAAGCACAGTCCGAAACTCATTTGTACCCCCTCCAAAACATTGGCCTACATGTGTAATCCCATATGCCCACTCAGCAGACAAATAATACTTTGATTTATGAAGACAATACGTTGGCAACAAATCTGTACAATCCTCCATATCAAATGTTGACCAAACATTTGGAGTGACCCCGCTGTGTTTCGCACAATCCACCTCAGCACATTCATCAATAGACCCGCCAGTCCGTAATTGAATGAGGACATTTATATGATCAAGACTGAATGACTTGGTAAGGCACAACATATTCTAAATGTCATCATCGTAATCCACCTTGAACTTATTGTAACCGGGAATGTCGAACATTATGTACACAAGACTTGGCACCAAACCATCAAACTTCCCACAAATAACATCAACAACCTTCTCGAATGTGGACGCGTGACACAAACAAACAACAGCATTGGTTTGACCATACGTACACAACAACAAAAGTGCAACATCCACACCTACGCATCAAAGAACCATCGTAGCAATCACACATTGGCTACAAGAAAACGTAATACATTGATGTGCATTTATCTGAACAAGCAAAATTACATGTGCGTTTTCCAGTTAAACATTGTGAATCAAATCACCATAACGACCCACACGGATAACGTTCATACAGACCACAACATACAAACACCGCCGGCAAGAACGATGAAAAAAAATAAAAATAAATGCACAATTCATATGACCATCTGCTGTGAACAACACACATGACAGTCTATACACACAACCCCAAAAAAATAACGAATACCCATCCCCCAATCAATGTGAATATTTCTTCCACTACACTGGTAAATAAACATGGTGTATTTGTCAATGTAAATATTTACTTCCTTCAGTGGATTTCCATGCAATGGATTTTTTTGGTTAGGGAAACAAAAAAACCACTGCATCAATGTGAATATTTCTTAGTGTGCAATGGTAAATAAACACCCAACCCAAAATTGAGGCAACGAGACCAGGATCTAACACCGAACAAAAACCCCAAACAAATAACGGCTACCCATCCCCCAATCCAACGAAACACACACATTAGACCCATGTAGAAAAGGAAAAAACAAGAAACAATGTACAAACCTTGTGTCATCATCCCAGACACCTTTCTGCAAACCCCTGTTCCCTTTCGAAAATGGCAAAACCAACACTAAACAATCCACAAAGGAGAATAAACAAACATCCACCGTGATACACTCCACCAAATCACACACACGGAATATTATTTTCCACGTCTTACCAACCAAATCACAAAAAAGCACCAATTTGTTCCCAAAATTAATCACACAAAAGGGAACTTCAGTAAAAACATAAATCTTCCTAAAAATAACTAGGACCAATCCGTCTATAAGAAAACTCCTAGGACTAAATGGATTAACATTCCTCCATATGAGATTTATGGGTAAATTTTCCTTTATTTTTTCTCTCACAATTATCAAATCAACTAAAAAAAAAATAAACTATGAAGTTGGCTATTTTAGTAAGCTAAAATAGTTGTGTTAGAGAAGAGTGTTGGATTTTTTTGTAATTGGATGTGATATTTGTGAGAGAAAAAGTAAAATAATTATGAATTTGATGTGATATTTTGTCTTATTGATTATTTTAACCTATTTTATCTTTTAGTATGCTATTTTAACCCAAAAGGACAAAAAATCTTCTTTCCAAACACCTCCTATTTAGGATAAGCTAAGGTGCCGTTTGGTAACACTTACGTTTTCAGTTTTCTGTTTATATTTATAAAAATTTTAAAAACTCAAATAAAAACTTGTTTGGTAAAATTTTTGATTTATAAATCAGTGGTCTCAGTTTATAAATTTGACTAAAAAATGAAAACACCTAAAATGTGTTTTCGTTTTGAGTTTTGAGTTTTTTTTTTTTTTTACCACCCAACATTAGCCACCACCCGCCACCATTTTTCACCATCGTCTTCCGCCACCACCACCCACCCCTCACTACCACCACTCACCACCCACCACCCATCCACCACCCACCACTCACTTGCCATTCACTCGCCACCACCACCCACCCCTCACCACCACCACCACCACCACCACCACCCACCACCCACTTGCCATCTACCCGCCACCACCTACCACCCGCCACTACCATCCACCGCCCGCCACCACCACCCGCTATCTACTTGCCACCACCACTCATCACCCACCTACCACCACCAGCCACCTGCTACCCACCCGCCACCACCACCCACCACCACCACCACCACCACCACCCATCACCCACTTGCCACCACCGTTCACTCGCTACCACCTACCACCCGCCACCGTCACCCACCTACCCGCCACCACCACCCGTCACCTACCTGCCACCACCTACCACCACCCGCCATCCGCCACCCACCTGCCACCACCACCACCCCCCGCCACCACTACCACCACCACCACCCACCACCTGCCATCGTCACCCACCCACCCACCATCACCACCCGCCACCCACCTGCCACCATCCGCCATCCGCCACCCACCACCACCCGCCATCCGCCACCCACCTGCCACGACCACCCACCACCCGCCACCACCACCACCACCACCACCCACTCGCTACCACCTACCACCCCGCTACTGTCACCCACCCACCCACCCACCACCACCACCCGCCATCACCACCTACCCGCCAGCACCTGCCACCACTACCCACCATCCGCCACCACCACCACCACCACCCACTCGCTACCACCCACCACCCGCCATTGTCACCCACCCACCCACCCGCCATTGTCACCCACCCACCCACCCATCCACCACCACCACCCACCCACTTGCCACCACCCACCACCACTAGCTACCCACCACCCACCGCCACCACTTTCCACCACCGTCTTCTGCCGCCACTTGTCACCACTTGCTATTTCCCACTTTTTTTTATATTTTTAAAATTTTTAAAATATATTGTCAATTACCAAATGCGTTTGTAGTTTATGTTCTTCAAAAAATAAACAAAAACGAGTTTATAAATTTTTTTAAAATATAAACTGAAAACGTAAACATTACCAAACACATCCTAAATAATCAATTGAAATAGTTAACTTTCCAAGTAAGGTGAGAGTAAATTTAAATTAAAATTAATTTAAATTTTGTGGGGTTCACACAATAAGTTTAGGCCCATTTAGGCCCCCCAAAAAATCACATCTTTTTTTTAAGTGATTTTTTTAAAAAGAATTATGACAATTTTTAAATTTTTTTTTCTTATATGTCTTGTTGAGACAAATCTAAAAAGTATATTTTTTTTGAAAAATTTCATAAAAAAATCATTAAAGACGCAAATAAGTCAAAAAAATTACTTATTTTAGCTTATTTTTGTCTTTTCTATTTTTTTAATTTTTTTTAAAAAAAATTATAATTTTCTTATTCTTATCAAGCTGAATTTAGAAACTTAATTTAAATTTTTTTTAAAAAAAATTTACTAAAAACAAAAATAAATTTAAAAAAAGTAAAAAAATATACTTCTCAAAATACCACTTAAGCAGCATCAAAAAAAAATAAAAATAAAAATTACTAAAGATCTCAAATATTTTACTAATATTTCTACTAAATATCTCATATAAATGCGAAACTCACACCATCTAAATCTCACATTGATAAAAATATTTAGCTTGTTTGGTTTTGATTTCTAGAAAATATTTTTCAGAAAATTCTACTTTTTTTATTTTCTTTGTTTTTTTTGTTTTCAATGATTTTTTTAATATTTTAAGTAATTTTTTTTAATTTTTAGATACACCTAACATAAATACACTTAAAAATTATAATATTTATGAAAAAAATCTTTAAAAAATTTATTAAATACCAAAAATGTAAAAAATTACGAAAATTTAGTACATTTTTCATATTTTTGTGTATTTATTAATTTTTAAAAATATTTTACTATTTAGATACATCTAAGTAAGGTGCATCTAAAAAAGTAAAAAAAAATTCTTAAAACTTTAAAAATATTCACTAAAAATAAAAAACTTAATTTCAAAAAACTTAATTTCAAAAATTGAAACCAAACACAGTGAATTACTTACTCGCACCATGTAAATGGTCATTCTTGTCGAATGTGAGTACTAATATTTCTACTAAGGCCACGTTTATTTGGCGAATTAGGTTGGATGTGATTGTTAGTGAGGAGATAGTTAGTGAAGAGATTGTTAATGTAGGAATTGTTAGTGAGATGATTAAGTAGTAAAGGATAACTAACTAAGCCTAACCTAGTTGGCCATCATGTCTTCCTTAGGGTTTAGTCTCAAGGAGATCATGGGTTCAATTCTCTTTAGGGGGTTGAATTAAGAGAGTACAAGCACTTAGCTGTTTTGCCAAGAGTGGAGAGATTTTCTCCTATAGGTGCTAATCTAACAACTAACATTTGCCAATAAAAAAAAAAATTAAAAAAAAAAAAGAAGTAGTAAAGGATAAACTATCCATAGGTCCTAAGAGTTGGACTTAATTCCCATTAAGTCCTATTAATAATTAATGATTTTTTTTGTCATGATTTTTATAAATTGTCGCTAAAACTTACAATTAGTGACTTTTTTAATGACAATTTTTTCTTGTAAGACTAAGGCCTTGTTTGAGGTACCTATAAAAGTCAAAAAGTTAAAAAGTCACTATCCTATTTAAGTCACATCATCTTATTTAAGTCACATTACCTCTCTACCACATCACTTCAAATCCACCCTATACTCAACCCATATTTCATAAAAAGTAAAAAAGTACACTTATTTAGATCATTCCAAACTACCCCTTATTAGACAATAAGTCCACTTATTAGGATCAACACCTAAGTACCCCTAAAGTAAAAGTGTGTTTATCTTGATGATAGTAAGAGAGATGATTAGTGATGAGATTATTAAATTATTTTTATATAAAACAAAAATATATATTTTTATATTTTTACAAATAATAGACTACACTTGAATTTATACAAAAAAAAAAAAAAAAAAAAAAAAAAACATAACAAAAAAAAAAATTTATTTTTTCAATTCTCTCAATATTTTTGTAATCTCATATTTTTTTTCCAGCTTTATTAATTCGATTGGACAATGAGATTACCAATCCAGCTGGACAACGAATCTACTCACAAATTTCCGTAGCCAAATATGTTTTCAAAGTTGCAACCTCTCTATCAGTCCAATCCCACCGCTGATGGGGGATAACAAACACGGCCTAAGCTCTCTATCAGAGCTTTAAGCTCTGTTTAGTAAGTTGATTTGTGACTAAAATAATTACAAAAGATAAAATATGTTATTTTAATCACAACAAACAAAACATCACATCTAATCCATAATAATTATATTATTCTCTAAAAAAAAATTAGAAAAGTCAAAAAGTCAAAAAATTCTTCTCAAGCTTCATTTGGGAAGTAGGTTGAATTTTTTGACTATTTTAATTTGGACTAAAAAGCTTGGTTTGAAAAGGATTTTTTAATTTTTATGACTTTTTTTATGAGAGAAGAGTGTAATGATTATGAATTGGATGTGATATTTTGTTTGTTGTGACTAAAATAGTCTATTTTATCTTTTGTAACTGTTTTAATCAAAAAAATCCAAAAAAACTCTTCCCAAACAAAGGCTAAACTTTTTAACTCAAATTAAAATAATCAAAAAATTAAAAAGTGAACCCAACTTTTCAAACGGAGGCTAATTGTGTTAATTAGGCCTCGTTTGGGAACAGGCTAATTTAGTAACTTTTTGACTATTTGGCTAAAATATGAACTAAAAAAAACTAGTATGTTTGGGATGACTTTTTGGCTTTTTACGAAAAGATGTGCAAAAAGTAGAGAGAAAAGAGAATCTTTGACTTTTTGATATAGGTTGTTGACTTTTTGGCTAATTTAGTAACTTTTTGACTTTTTGGCTAAAAAGTTTGGTTGCCAAACGATTTTTCAGAAAAATCAACATACAAATCCCGTTTCATCTCGAACGCTCATCTCTCTCTCTCTCTCTCTCTCTCTCTCTACACACACACACACGACACAACCTCTTTATTATCCCTTCGTACGGGCATAAAATCCTCTCTCTCATCTCTGTAAGACAAAACCGTGGATCCATCTCATCCCACCATTCCTTCTCTCTCTCTCCCTCTCTCCCTCTCTCCACAATGGCTCAAACTCCATAGCCAGAGCCCTCTTCCCTAACCTCCTTTCCTCTTTTCTCTCTCTCAAAATCTCTCTCTCTCTCTCTCTCTCTCTCTCTCTCTCCTCCTTTTCCCTAACACCCATCTCTCTCCAATCCATATTAGGCTTCAATCTCTCTCCTCTCTCACTCACCTACCCACTATATCCTCATCTCTCTCTCTCTCTCTCTCTCTCTCTCTCATCAGATCTAATCCCAACAAACCCTTCTTTGCCTCTTCTCCAAACTCTCCCTTCCAGTTCCCATCTCTGAAATTCCCCAATTTAGGGTTTCCCTCACTCCATCTCGATCTCAAATCCCATCACTCTCTCTCTATATAGTTGTGTATACATAATTATCTATATATATATATATATTCGTTCAGATGTCTTCTGTTCGTCCAGATCTGACCACCAAAGTCTACCCAGAACCCTACACTTCATCATCATCGGACGAGATCGACCATTTCGATCTCTTGCCCGATTCGATCCTCCTCCTGATCTTCAACAAGATCGGCGATGTCAAAGCCCTAGGTCGCTGCTGCGTCATTTCTCGCCGCTTCTACACCCTCGTCCCTCAGGTCGAAAACGTCGTTGTTCGCGTCGACTGTGTGATCTCCGACGACGATGCTTCTTCCGCCTCTGGATCCTCCGACAAGTCTCGCGGAGCTTTCTCGAACCTGTTTCGGTTCGTTTTCGGTGGAATCGTCAAGCCACTCCAAGCTCTAGGCCAGTTCTTGGGTCCCAAGAGATCGAACTCGGCTTCTTCTTCTTCTTCTTCGCTTTCGGTTGGTACCGGAGCTTCGGCTGATGATGAACTAGATCAGGGTGGTGTGACCCATCATTCGCCTACTCAAGTTTTGAAGAATTTCAATGAAATTCGGTGTCTCCGAATCGAGCTTCCCAGTGGTGAATTGGGTATCGATGAAGGTGTGTTGTTGAAATGGAGGGCTGATTTCGGATCGACCCTCGATAATTGCGTGATTCTCGGAGCTTCCTCGGTGATTTACCCTAACCCAAGTAAGAATTTGGATAACAATGGAGATGGGTTTTGTGGTAATGCTATTGCTATTGCTGGTGGAGATGAAAATGGAAGTATTCCTGAATCGTTTTACACGAATGGAGGATTGAAATTGAGAGTGGTGTGGACAATCAGTTCGTTGATTGCTGCTTCGGCTAGGCATTATTTGCTTCAGCCCATAATTTCGGAGCATAAGACTTTAGATAGCTTGGTTTTGACTGATGCTGATGGGCAGGGAGTGTTGTGTATGAATAGGGATCAATTGGAGGAGTTGAGAGTAAAGCCCTTATCAGCTTCATCAGCCTCGAAGCGGACACTTGTGCCAGCATTGAATATGAGGCTGTGGTATGCTCCGCACTTGGAATTGCCTGATGGGACTGTGCTAAAAGGGGCGACATTGGTCGCAATTAGGCCTAGTGAGCAGTCGGCTGTGAAGAAGGAGGTGTCGGAGGGGTGTTGGGTTTCGGCTGCCTTTGAGGAGCCGTTTGGGATGGCTGCGAAGATGCTGGTGAAAAGGAGAACTTATTGTCTTGAGATGAACTCCTTTTAAGAGCAATGCATTGCTGAGGTAGTTTTAACTTTGGTTGTTTTGATGCATTATGGATAAACATATGATTGCTATGTTTTGGATCGATAAACATGTTACTTATGGTTGCCACAAGCCATTTAATTAATAAGGTTTGGATGAATAGTGTGCATGGTATAGATGGGTCTTCAAGACTTTTTTTTGTGTGTGTGTGTGTATATCTATTGTTTCAAGATGCCTTGTTAATTAGTTACTCTTGATAACAAATGTTTTGTTGAATTTGCTATGGAGCTTGCATATAAGGCAGAAGTATCTTTATGAATGTCTCTTATATTTACATCATTTGGACACATTTGCTTATAATATTGTGGTACTAGAAGAACTACATGCCTTATATGATCCAGTGGAACTTTCTGAAACGTGTCGCATATGATTGTAGGAGAAATTGTGAGTTCCAATTTAAGCCCTTTATTTGAAAATTTTCCATTTGAGTGAACCTTTCTGTGGAAAATTAGTGGGCATTTTTTGGTTAAATGGAACCAAGAGATGTAGGTAGAAACCAAAAAAGAACATAGACACAATTTTGTTACCATTCCTGATTGCTACTCCATTAGCCATGTTCATTTTATCTACTGTTATTAGGCCTGAATGAGCACTTTGTCCCTCTGATGTTTGGATCTCTGTGAGTCATGCGATTTGTTGATTTATCAATCTTAATTTTTTTGAATTGTCCTTTGATTTCCAGGGAAAGTGCAATTTCTGAGGAGAAGAGGGATTCACATGTTTTGGAAGGCATACAATAAATACTTTTGTTTTGCACGTAGCTTAATGCGAGTGCAGTTTTCATCAAGCCTAATCATGCTTCATAAATGCAATGGAATTGCTGTTCCTTGGTTGATTATGCACTGTGGAATCTGTCCCTTTCTGTGCTTGAACTGATGGATGGATGAAATGCATCTGCTGTTTGTTTTTATATTGGGCATATGCTGTAAGAGTGCACACGATGCAACTAGATTAATGTTGTAAGAGCTTTGAGCGTTTGAGTTGTAGTCTTTTACATTTGTTAATCATCTCTATGTGAATATTGTAGGTTTGAATGAATATTTTATGCCTATGTGAGCAGTGTACTTTGCATCTAGCTTTATATCTAAAGTGGCTAGCTTACTGGTTCTAGCAAAGGTTTTCTTGTCATAATGTCATTGCTGCACCATTATTATTTATACTTTTAATAATTTGCCGCAAAGGACTTGTGGCATAATGCAGATGCTATGGATGTGTGAACTGTGCTAGAGTGTGTGCAGGGCAGGATGCTCAACTCTGGACTTACAGTGATCATAGTCCTCTAGACAACTTGGTGTAGAGGGATAGTGTTGCAGGTTTTTGGTGTCTTAAGTTCACGACGTTTTATTGAGGGTAGAGCAGTGATGATTCAGAACTGTGATTATTTCTTGGATTACACGAACTAACAAATCTGAGATTCAAAATACTTGGCTAATTGACTGAAACTTAGAAAGCTATAAGAGTTCAACTACTTATTTGGATTCTGATAATTTTTTGTGCAATTAGTTCAGACTTTGGACTTACATCTTGTTGCATAATTGGTCAGATTAGTGATTGACATTTTCATGTATTGAGCTATATCTTGATTTTAGGAAGAGAGCATGTTAGTGCTAAGAAGTAGACTTGTACATTTTTATGTTGTGTTCTTGGATTGTTCCAGTCATTGCTAGTATTTAGTTAAGAGAGCCTTGTTTATGAGGTTATGCAGTTGCAAAAGTCTTCTGTTGAGAGTTGGTCATGTGGTGGGTGGAGTGGAGGCCTTGTGGGAAGATGGTAAGTACTGAGATGGCAGAGGACCACTGAAGGTGGAAGAGGGGAGAAGAACTGCATTTATTATTCCTTGTAGAAGTCCTCTCTCTCTCTCTCTCTCTCTCTCTCTCGCACATGCTTGCACTGACTGGTCAAAGTGCAGGAGCAAGGGGATGATGACGCATTTTGATTAACCCTTAGACTCTAGCTTCCAAGCCATCAATCCTAATCTTGAGTGGGGTCATGTGGCCACTCAGTTGCTTTATGACTGAGGCTCCTACTACCCCATGGGAGTTTCTAGGCACTTCTCCAACTTAGGTAAGTTTTGATAGCATTAGGATGTCTTTTGGGACTCGTATAATTTAGAGGAGGTTGCTCGGAATAAGGTACTAGGTGGAGCCAGCTGGGCAAGCCAAGGTGGAGTCAAGCAAGTGTTGTAGAATGGGCATGCTAGGCCGGAGAGTGAGCAGGGCTTAGTTGTGCCTTAGTATTGGATGGATGAGGATAGGCCATAGGAGTGAACACACTCGGTTATGAAGACATCGAGCTTCTCATCCACTGGTGGAAAGGGCAATGATTGAGCGGAGGATCCATGGCCGACCCAAGTGAGTGCTACGAGCAGTTTGGGGTATGGCTTGCCTTGATGCCTAGGCCGAAGGCAAAGGGACCACGTACGCTTGCCTTGTTTAGTATAGCTTAACATAGAGGGGAGCATGTGGAGATGTGCTATTGATCTATATGTCATCTGACGATGTGACGTGTTACCATGAACACGGAGATGCTAATGTGGAGATGATGTGGCAATGCGAGGTAGCAGAAGAAGAGACTCATACCTACCTCTTCAACCCCAGGCTGGGTGGTACAGGGGTTTATCATATACCTTTATTCATGGATTTTGGAACTAGTGATGATATTTTTATGATTTCGAAGACTAGCATGTTAGTGCTTCAAAACGCCTTCGACTAGTGCAACTTCATTCCATATTTTAGAGTTCCAGTCGACCCTACCCATTGGAGTTTCATTGATTTCCATTGTTCTGGTGTTGCAAATACCTTATTATGACTAGGGTGTTGGATGGCATATTGTTGGATCCCTTGTCTCTCCGCTTTGTCTTAATTTTAGTCCAGGTAGAAAGATGTTTATGCACCTCTCTATCTCTATTTTATTTTATTTTTTTAAAATTTTTTGTGATGGTCCTACACCCTAATTATGCAGTTTCAGTTGGTAAGTTATTTTCCTGTGGTATGAAATGTATGTGATTTCCAATATTTATTTCATTTTGTGGAGTAGAATATTTCATTCATTTGGCATATGGTACTTCGAACTAGTTGCGATCTGGGATGCCCAAGTCTTTTTCACCTGGAACAGAAATCTTCAGCGCCTCATGACAGGAATTTACTTGGATGGATGGATGTTGATGATACAGAACTGTAGTAGAGGTATCCCTTTGTGTGCCCAACATTAACCCCGCTTGAGTTTAGTATCTATTTATATATTTTGTGTGATAGATATGTGTTTTTCGTAGCGACATGTCAATTTGAGTCCTGGTCTAGAGTCTGTAGAAAGGGCGTAATAGCTTTGATTTATTGGGTTATGATTGCTGTCCGATAATATAGCAGTCACCCTAAAACCCTAAATTCATGTTCTGTAAAGTCGTGTTTTCAAAACTCAAGTTGCATATTGAGAACCCAATTTCAAAGAGTGTGATTAATATATATATATATCATTGTGTTGTTTAGAAAACATGATTTTAAATGTAAAGTAGTATTTTCAAAATACGACTTCATGAAACTGTGTGTGTTTACGAAAGAAGTTGAAAATTTCCTTCATGCTTAGCACAACTGCCTATAAGATGAGAGAGAGAGAGAGAGAGAGAGAGAGAGAGAGATGTAGTGTTGTCTCTCTCACTGAAGATGTACAATGGAAGTCATCTTGGCATTGAAGAAGCAAACACCAAATAATTGCTGCAAAGTCTTGTCCGTTTGGGGAAAATAATGCTTTGTTTCAATAACTGTTTGCCAATTTGGTATCAGAATTGCGGTAAATGTCTCACGTCAAAGTGGTTGCATTGAATGTTTGAAGCTGTTGTATCTTCAATGCCTGGCTAGGTCTGCAGCATGTGTGATAGATGGCCAAAAATATCTTGATCCAATGGGTCTTCGATCTGCCCGGCCCTAATAGAACAATTTTATCCCGGACCCTAGTGGAACAGGTTTGGAATTTTTTAATAGAATAGAGTTGGGTTTGGGGTGAAATGAAAAACTTGATAGGGTCAGGGTCTGGGTCGGGTGAGTAAGGATCTGATTATATTTAGTATTATAAAAGTATCTCTATTTATATATGCGTTATTGTTTGATCACTTAAAAGATTTTTAGGTGTTTTTTTTCTCCTTATATTCCATGTTCTTTATGTACCACCACACCTCTTCTCTTTATTAGAATAACGGCAATCAACCTTCGAGTTTGTGTAATTTGATTCTCTATTAAACTGCATTCTTACATTTTAAAATTCAATATTGAAAATGTTAGTTGTAAAATTAAATGGACCGGGATGCATAGGGATGAGATTTTTACACCAAGTGGGGGTGGGTCAGGATAGGGGATGGATATAGAGAGTAAGGTCGAGTCTGGGGTAGGACATACCCCATCCTTAGAGATACAAGTTGATGGAAGGTTCAGTGTCCTTTCGTTGCCAAAACAAAAAACAATAATCTCCGTTCTCTGCTTACAATTTTATGAATGGAACTAGATTATGATTTTCCATGAGATTGTAATTTCACCTCAACTGTAATTTGTAGGACACTATGAGATGTAGGAACATCCTTAGCATTTGATCCTCCCTCCATATTTTTTGCTTTGTTGGTTTTTTATTTTTATTTTTTTACTTTAACACCGATAAATCCAATTGCTGACCCAACAAAACATAGATAACAACTGGGTGTTTGAACACTGGAATTCCCAACCTAGGTTCTTCGGGCCCTAAATGCCATTGGACCTAATAGAAACAAGCAATTCATTGTCAATGGACTAAATTTGTGGATGGAGGAATTTAGAAGGCATAGCTAAGAAACTTTATTTAATGTCTACATTTTTCTCTTTTCATGAATGTGAATTTTCATAAAAAAATTAACTAGGTTTTGATGCATAAAATTGGGACAAATTTTCATGAAGATGGAGAAATTGAGTAGGATATGATGCATAAAATTAGGATGATAAGGATGAAATAGACCTACTATGATGCATGATATTGAATGTTGGATGGTTAAAAAAAAAATTTGTTCACAAAATTATTTTATTTGAAATAAGAATATTGAGATGAATGAGTGTACGAAGGAAAAAGAAAGTAAATAAATAAATAAATAAATAAAAAATCCATTATAAAGTAAAGTAGTTAGAAATCGCATTAATTAAAGATTGGATGATAGAAAATCATTGGGTTGTATATGTGCATAGCAAACCAATTAATACAATTAACACCTTTGTAATGATGAATGATTAATTTGTTCAACATGAAGGGTTGTAAAAGAAATAGATAAAAGTTTATGAGAATTTCGGTTGAAATGATTAAAAAAAAAAAAAAAAGTATGGCTATCTTGAAATTTTGCTGAAGATATAATTGTGAATAGAATCATCCCAACTAAATGAGACAAAGACTTATTGAGTTCTATTAAGAAAATAAAAAAATTATTAGGTGGTCTAGAGGTAACTATGTTTCTCTTCAAGCCCATGAGGAAACTAAGCATAAGAGACAACATCAAGCCAAAAGAGGTACTTCTTTCTAGAGTCTCAAACAAAATGTAATTGAAACTTGTCCTCTAATAGGATCTCAACAGGGGAGCCAAGGGAGGCACATATATAAGAGTGGTAGCCAGGGGAGGCACAAATAAAAATACTCAGAAAAATTGGGTGGTACATATTCAATTTTTGGATTCTAATGGTCTCAATGGAGAAGTAGGAACCAAGCAAAAGCCTCACTAGAATCACAGGGCCTGGATTCTAAATATGACACCATGGTCCATGGAGGGCAGTTTCTGGGGCAAATAGTATGTATCAATAAATAAATGCATATGAAATGGTTGCACAACCAACACAAAAATTGCAGTTCTAAAAATTGGGACAATGTCAAAGATGAATCCACTGCAAAGTCAACGACGCTAACCATCTAATTGTTCTCAAATTTAAAACTATAACCGCCAATGGAAGAGAAAGTCTAACCATACACGAAAAATCAAAGACAAGTAAGACCTACCCTTGTGTCTATTGAATTTTTTTTTCTACCTTCAACAAAGATGGTTAAGGGCAACAAACATGTCATAAAAACATGAAAAAGAAGGTTCAGAGACAACAGATCACCTAAATGCATACAATGACATCTTTGCTATATCTCATTGGAGCACATGATCAACTTGTTAAATGTTTTGTGAAGATTTTCAAATAGTGTTTGCATTAATTTCTCTCTTGCATTCTTTTCTCTCACACAGCACAATAGAAATAAAAAACTCTCCACACAAATTACCCAAAACTCAAAACACAAATTGCATGCATACATAAATATATCCGAATACGTGAATGAGAACTGAATGACTTCAAAATGAATAAAACAGACATAAAAAAGAATTTTGGAAGCATAAATAATGACATTTTCCTGAGATAGAGAAGACACGCATTCACTCAGGGCTTGCCGCTAATCCATCTTCAATATCAAGCTGCATCAAACATTTGCAACATAGTTTATATGCCAATCACTTTGCAGCAATTATATAGAAACAAGCATCAATTTGTAGATAAATTTACAAGGAAAATGTAAACCTGTTCAAGCTTCTTTCAACACTAGGATCAGATCACCTTCTGATGAAAACATAAGGTTCATATGAAAGAAGCGCAAACCAAAGCCAACAAATAGTCTTAGGAAATGACTTTTGTTAATGGGTGCTCTTAGGCACCCTAGCATTAAATAATTATATGTTCCTAAGTTACTCTACCTTCATAGAGAATGCACCAACAAATTTAAATTTATCAACGGATATTCTACTCTTAACAAGACCCATTAAGTGCAAATACTCAACTATCATATCATATAACAGAGAGTCAATCGACTAGGAAAACATGCACATGTTACACTGTCTATATTTTACTATTAAAATTGCAAATGAACTGTCAATAGAAATTAGAGAAAATTCCAGATTGGAAAAAATTTAAGAACAAGTTAAAAGAGCACTTTTTGCTATTCAATTATCTTCAAATCGTGTTCAAGAATGTTAATGATCTTAAATAATTTTTAGGAGTATACAGAGTGATTTTACCAACTTATTGCTAGAGTTCACTTGATGAAAGCAAAAATCAAATGGAGTAAGATATGTGAGTGAATTGAAATAATTAAAGATGAGTTTTATAGAACGGCTATTAGACCAGTGATGTTGTATGGGACGGAGTATTGGGCAACCAAGAAACAACATGTAGATAAGATGAGTGTTGCTAAGATGAGAATACTAAGGTGGCTGTGTGGCAAGACTAGACAAGACATAATTAGGAATGAGTGTATTCAGGAATGGGTAAGAGTAGCACCGATAGAAGATAAGTTGAGAGAGAATCGATTGAGATGGTTTGGTCATATTCAACGGAAACCAACAGATGCAGTAGTGAAGAGATGCGATGTTGTAACGGTAGATAGAAGTGGTAGGGGATGGGATAGGCCTAGATTAACGTTGGTTAGCGTTGTAAATAGAGATATGGATCTACTTAATTTGACTTACGAAATGGCCTTTGATAGGGCCGCGTGGATTCATATAGCCGATCCCATTTGATGGGACTTAAGGCTTGGTTTGGTTTGGTTATTACAACAAAATGTCTAAAAAAAATTCTAAAACACAGGTTTTCATAAATAAACTTTTGACCATTATTTAGCAAATACTCCACTAAAGCAATGTAAGGTTTAATGGGCAGTTTCTATCTAAACTATTAAAATGCTAATGATTTGAAAAGCTATTTACTTCTACGAGTATGAGTGTTCATATCTTGTAAATCATATATATATATATATATTTGTAATTAACTAGTTCAGCAACCCAAACTTTACCTTATCTTACCTTATCCATTTGTTTAATAAAGGAAAAAGATTATAATTTAACCTTCAATCCACATCGTACCCAAACATGTCATATTATTTTGATTCACTCATATCTCAACCATTTGATTTACTCAAATATCTCAACGTCTCAACTATCCACATTTTGCTAATATCAAGTAAATTATCTTGAGCTACCATAACCCAATTGTAATAAATTATCTTCAGCTCCCACATCACAAAATATCCCAACTGTAATAAATTATCTTCAGCTCCCATATCCCAATTGTGATAGATAAACGTTAAATACAAAGAGAGAAGTGGCAAGGTTGGAACATAAAAAACTGATGTAGAAGCAAGGTTTTAAAAAGCGGCCGCAATCGTTACGTAACGCCGTTACGTAACGGTTTTGGTGGTTACCGCCACCCGTTACGGCCGCTTTTGCAGTGTGATTGAGATTCACAGGTGTGTCGGCTGTAGCGGCTACCGTAGCGGTCGTAACGGTGCCGTAACAGTCGTAATGGCCTGTTACGCACCGTTACGTAACGGTTCCAAACTGTTTCTTTCGAAAAACACACAAAAAAATGCTAAAAATGGTGGAAGAGGGATAGAGAGAAGTGGGAAGATAAAGAGAGAAGATGGAGAAGTAAGAGATAGAGAGAGAAGAGGGAAGATGAAGAACGTATTATTGATTTGTTGAAACTGTAAAATCTATAATATTTTATTCAGCTGCTATCACTCAACCATTTTGTTTGTGTGTGTCTATCTATATATTGTTTGATAATAATAATAATAATAATAATAATAATAATAATAATAATAAATGTGGTTATTATCTATTTGGCTTGGTTAAAATATGTATATATATATATATTTAGGCTCTTATTTATTCTCTTACTTTTGTCATTGTTTATTTTATATATAATAGTTAATTATGGATTTTTTGTATAATATAAAGTCATTAATTATTAAAATAAAATGTAAAAAACTCAGTTTATAGTGATTTAAAAATATAAAATATATTGGATCATGCTTAAAAATTTATAAAAGTTGATCAATATTTATTTTAAACCCAATAAATATGATCATGGAAAAAAAAATATGCGTATCGGTAAGTTTTTTTTAAATTGTGCTAAAAATAAAAAAATTCACGGTTCCGGTTACCGCAACCGTTACGCTACGGCCTTTACACCCCGCAACCGCAACCGCGCCACCGCCACCGTTACGGCGACCGCAACCGCTTTTCAGAACCTTGTGTAGAAGTGAGTGGTTTGGACATACAGGTTCAGTAATCTTAGACATAGGAAGATGCAAATGTGGTGTTTCATTTAGCAAAGCCTAAAACAATTTTTTTATTTTATTGATTCGATCCAAATTAGGTGAGCTGAAATTTGCCCACAATTACCAATTTTCATCAATTTCGATCTAGACAACATGAATACATGCTCATGCACAGCAGGCTCAGCAATCCAAAATGATTCCAAAAGTTTAGTCCAATGTATGTCTTTTTTTAGTTTCTTTAGGAGTTAAAAAAAATCAATTATAATGAAGTAAAATTTAAAGCGAGTGAAGTTTTGATATGACAAAACATCATAAATGAGTTATAATGCTCATACAAATATGTTGCTACATAATTAAAAAAATACTTTTATTAAATGTTTTTTTTTTAAAAAAAAATTTACTCATGAATTTTGGTAAGTGATTTTGAAAGAGAAGAAAAAATGTGAGGGAAATGGAGAAATAATTTAGCATTTCATTCATATTTCCCTCACATCTTCATTTGTCTTTCTAAATTTTTAAATTCATTATCCAAACACAACTTACATCTACTCCTACCGTATCATAATTTAGAACATGTAGCATATCCGATTCCAAGTAACATAAGTTAAGCTCAAATTTGAGTGGATTCTAGAAAAACATTGGTTAAAATCAGATTTGTTTAGACTAAGAAATTGTCAAAACAAATCTTTCTAAAATGACAAAAACATAAATTGGGAAGGCTAAACGGAATCCAGTAAAAATTTGGTGCTGGAATAAATCATAGTTTAAAATTGCAAAATTTTGCAGTTTCATAGAATTCTTTATAACTGTAAAATTTTACAGTTTCATAACTTTCTTCGTAACTGTAAAATTTTACAGTTTTATAACATGTTTTTCAGTTTGATTAATAAAGATAAATACTTAATAGATTTTTTCTCTGAAACTGTAACATTTTACAGTTTCAAAACTTGCTTTTCAGTTTGATCAATATTGGAGATTATTTGCTTAAATCCTACAAAAATTGAAAAATAACATATGTTTTTTCCATTGTTGTTGTTTTTTGTCATTACATTTTTTTTTCTTTTAGTTTATGAATATTGAGCACATTTTGCTATGTTTTTTTGCTCTAATTTCTCCATTTATTCTTTTTTTTTTTTGTTGCAATATTATGGATGTTTCTGCTGAGTCTCTAATGATGTTCTTAACGTTCAACAAACGTTCTGGACATTTTGGTGACTTCCACTAGTGTTCATAACAGTCCGGTGAACTTCCGGCGACTTCCCGGCGACACTCCGGCGACATCCCGGTGATGTTGATAATTCCGGCAAGTCTCCGGTGACCGTCTAACGGAAGTCCGACGGTAGTGGATGTAACAGCATCAATAAATTTAAAAAAAAAAAAAAAATAGGACTTTTCGATTTAGCTGCAAGTTTTTCTCATTGAGCCATTCTAATCGAATATTCAAGCAAATCTCAAAACGTTGGTCGATACCTTCTGCATAAGTTGTTCGAGAACATAGTAACATTTACCTAGTTGGCGGGTCATGACTATCTATGTTTTCACTCAACTCAACTGAACAAATCAGGATCAGAAAGCTTTTTCATTTAGGATGATATTATGTATCAAAGACATGCTATGACTGTTTGATTACTAATAACTTCTTGTTACTTTGAGAGTGCAAAACATCCCCATCTTAGATAGAATGAATAGTGTTCACCTATATTTTGAACTTACAAATTTCACATCTTCTTTCCTAGTTGTATAGAAGCCATAGTTATGGGTTAGTACGTAGTACACATAGGTGTATAATTCCAGTAGTTTTTTTTTTGATTAGCAAAGAAATTTTTATTGATAGAAGAAAAGGATACAAGGAGAAGGCTTGGTAGGAATTGCATCATAGTTAGAAAGAATATCCCAATTAGGCTAGGTAGGAATTGTATAATTCTAGTACTTAGGAATACTGGTTAGGTCCATGTAGGTGCATTGCCCCAGCAGTTTGGAGCAGACTTCTATTCAAGCGACAAGCATCCACTCTGAGGACCCTTTGATGCATTTCTTTTCATCTTGATCATGCTTTATTTGTTTTTCGTTAAATATGTTTAGTTTGGATTATGATAATTGTTGTTTCATTGTTGGAAAACAACCTATCTTTCCTATTCCTGCTAGGTATTTCATAGTATCAACAAATTTCTAACTATGTTAGAGTTGTTAGTTTTAGAGATTATAGTTTTTTTTTTTTTTTTTAATTTTTAATTTTTTTATGGGTAGCGTAAAAATTTCATTAAAAATATGAAATTAAAGGTACAAGGAAACAGGATATATTAAGTGAGATTCAGAAAGTGAACAAACTCTCCTACTACTATTACTCATAAACTCACAACCTACCCCTCAGCCTCACATATTCAATAAGGATCTTGGTTTAGAACTATCCTAACCCTAATGAATTGAGTAGAGAGTGTAGAAGGGACTGATAGCAAGCCCAAAGTATGGATTTTCACCTATTGAGTGTATGAGAAGGTCTAACTCATGATTCTCCATAAATGTGGACATTGCCTAACTATGGTAAATTATTATGTTTTCTGGGAAAATATAGTTTTGATATTTATTATAATGACAAATAAATAAATTTAAACCAGCTTATCAGGGAAAAACCAAAAAGCACTCAAATTATAGGTGGAAAGAAGCGTCATCAATGGCCAATTGTTTGGTCAAAATACTAATCATTGCAATGACTTCAATTTTAAAAAGTAGGAAGAATGTGGTGAACATTTTCCTATAAAATATGAACAAAATGTAGGGAAGCATATAGAAGGTTTCTTAAACCTATTTTTAATTCGCCTTTGGTGGTTGAAAGGTTTTTAAATATGATATTTTATCATTTTAATGGGGGTAAAAAAAAGGTAAGGTTGTATATGAGTAAAATAACGTTCAATTAGTATACATTAACGTGTGTTTGAGAGAAGAAAAATTAGGTACACACCTAAACTTGACATATTGCACAAAGTAATTGTTCCATAACTTAAATTTATAACCTTAAAGTTAAGATTGTATATGAGTAGGAAAGATAATTTAAAGGGGTTGTTTTGGGTGCAACAAACAATACTCATTGACAATAACTATGTAACTTTTGTTTTCTTTTATATGTTATGGTGGTTTGATTAAAAGAGGAATGGGATAGGCTTGTTGATAGTGGTTTAGGGGCAAAACCAAGGTGAAATAGTTTAAACTATGAAAAAATAAAGGAAAAGATGTACGAGAGAGAGAGAGAGAGAGAGAGAGAGAGAGAGAGAGAGAGAGAGAGAGAGAGCTATGCATCATGCCTAGATTTTCTTAAGAACAATAATTAGGTTACAATCATAGCACACAATTCCACAATTCCTAAGAGCGCATAAAAGTCACTAAAAATTATAAAACTTGATTTTCTATTAAACTATGAAAAAGAAAACTTAATAGTTATACATAGAGTTCCAAGTAATCCTAACCTATCAAGAGACTTTGACCAATAATAAATCTACCAAAAAACAGCAAACCAAAAACATATTTGATCCAAATAATGAACCTTAGCATACACCATAGCCCTAGCTGGTAAATCTGAATAAAATCAAAACACTTTAAAAGAGGACTTATAAATCAACATCACATATGTGCCTAAACTAAGAGATTACTTACAATAAAAACCAACAACTTGAGGTCCCAAGTTACTTGTTTAATTAATCAAATTCTCATTGATCAAAAAGCTAACCAGTTATCACATTGAGCATGCAGCATCACAACATATAAATATTGATGAAAGAGGCATTTTTATCTTCATAATTGTTACATTGACGTCTAAACTTATCTAAGATTAGAATTGTGAATAAAGCTATGATGAACATGGGCATTGTTTTTTCCTTTTTCTTTCAATATTTTAAGGTAATAAAAACTTAAAAGTTTCTAAGTGTGAAGAATATAATCACAGAACCAGATGCAATCTTCTTACATTGGGCATATAAAAAAATTGTAAAAACTTTCTTTAGCACTTCTCTGTTAGTCTTGCCCAGGAGCAATTATTCCGTCATAAATGAATTTGTATACTTTATTTGTGTGGATTCTAATGTCGGACGTGTGAGTTATATTGTCTTGTGTGGCCCAATACCCATGTAAATTTACAATTCTCACGTTGTCTTTTTATTATATCAACATAAAAATAATAAATTCCATTGTCTAGACCAATAAGATCACATAAATATGTTTCAAAACAGTAAATAATTTCTGTCTAAATACATATATAGATAATGTATATTCATTTGTAATAATCCTCAACAATAATTGAAGAGTTCTGTCTATATTTTTGTCTTCAAGTATTTTTAATTTTTATTGTTCTTGATGTCTTCAAGTATTTTTAATTTTTATTGTTCTTGATTTCTATCCATATAAGTAGCTACACAAATTGGGCATATTCTTAAATATGACCTACATTAATAAATGCACATAAAATTAACATTTAAATATATATATATATATATATTTATCACTTTATTTAATTTTCACTGACCTAGTTTAGGTAAATTTTTTGCTTGACTTACCTAGAAACACAATGAGAAATTATTTAATACTCCTAAAACAAGTACAGTTAATATTCCAAAATATTAAGTACTGGTCTAAATTATAGTACACATCACTTTTGTATTGAAATTTTAAGAAACAATATATTATGTAGGAAAAATTACACATCAGTTTTTATTTCTTAAAATAATTACAATTTTATGAAAAATTTAACATTTTAATTATTAAAACTTTTAAATTTTATCACTCATGTGAAATTTCTTTTTTAAACTTCCTCGGAAGTGTTATTTCCCCTATTATATGTATCAATATCTAGATGGATGGGAGCATTGCTCTCTGAGAACTGGATGATTGTCCAAGGCAATAAAAAGCCACAGTTAATCCTTTCAGGCCTGTTTGGCAATATCATTGGATTAATTTAATCCACTAAAAGATAAAATAAAGTAAAAAGTTAATAAGAATACCACATCTAAATTACAATCATTTCATTTTTTCTTTCACAAAATTACAAAAAATTAAAAATTCATTCCAAATAAAAGTTTTTTAATCAAATTTAAAAAATTAAAAAATCAAACTAAAAAAAAATTTGTCAAACGAAAACTTATTGCCGGGTGTTGTGGCCATAGCTTTAGAGCTACTCTCTTTGTTTCAAAATAATTGTCTCTTTTGGAAAATTTAACTTTTTTTGATAATACAATTATTATATTTTAAAAATATTAATTTTTCGAAATTACCTTTTGATAATATATTTTTTGAGAAATATTAATTGTTGTAATTGTATTTTTCTGTATTATTAATGAATTTTAAAAAATAATAAAATAATAAATTTATATTATTTTATTTTTTAATTTTTTGAAAGAGATTAATATTTTAAAATAATAAAAAATAAAATAAGAAACTAAAATATTTTGAGAGGAAAAAAATTGGGTGTGTTTGGTTTGTGTTTGTAGAGTAATTTTTGAGATAAAAAGTATAAAAATTTGTTTGGTTTGCCTTTTTTCAAAAATAGTTTTGGAAAATAGTTTTGGGAGAGAAAGTTTTAAAAAAAGTAATTGATTTGATGTTTATGAAAACGAGTGATTTTGAAAAGTAGATAATCAAACAAAATTTTGAAATTTTTTTTAAAAAAATTTGTTTAATTTAATTACTTTTAAAAATTTATTTATAGAGAATTTTTCTTAAAAATTTTTCCGAAAAACAAACCCATTAACTTTCAAATGGGAGTGGTCTGACAGAAGCTTGGGAGTCGGACAATTAGGGAATTTAAAATTTTAAATCCATTGGAATCTCACGATTTAGCTGAAAGTGCGTTCGTCCTACTCAATGACTAACACCTGGCGTGCCATAGATATGCTAGAAAGAAGGGAACCAAGGAGAGAACAAACAAAGAGACAACCAGCCGATCCTCACTCGCAGCAATCCATGCAGGTACAGAAAAAGCTAAAACAATAATCATAAAATGCAACAATCATGTGCCTTTTTATCATACCAAGAAATCAAACTATTCATGGTACCTTAACACTCAAATCCAAAAAGCAATTCAGAAAAGTTTTACAAATTGTTGGGATTATAATTTCCCCAATACAAACACAAGGGTATTTATATATAATTCAATTAGCAAAAATTTATAAAATTTGACATAAATTTATTTTATATACAAAATATAAAAATGAGACTTAAAACAGGTAAAAACTCGATACTACTACCCAAGTATTTTGAAATAATCCTAGTCTTCCCTGCTTAAAATTGACACTTGATACCCTCCCCTTCTTGCAATATTTTTTCGTCTCAACACTCACAATCTCATGCCACTATTATTTAAGTTCTAAATTTATATTTATATGCCAATTCAAGAAATGGTTGTCCCATACACTTATTAACCTATATATAATGAAATTTTCGAATTTCACAATTTTAATCTAAATACATGTAAAAAAAAAATAGTAATAACAACAGTATGACAAAGTGAAACCCATGTGAGGAAAGAGTAAAAAAACACAAGCACATAGCACCAATTAATGGAGCAAATAATTTGAATGTGAAGAAATTGAAGATTTAGACTTTTGGGTAGAGAACTTACCAGAGAGACAAAGATGGGCCGAGAGGAACGAGCTCTGCAGCGAACTCAGTGCTTTCCTTTCCCCTTCTGGTCTGATTGTCGGCCGCCTCCATCGCCATAGTAGAGTTGCAAGCGGCCATCAAGCCCAGCTGGGAACTGATGATGATTCTCCACCGGTGCAGCATTTGAAGCCGCGGTCCCGATGAAGAATGGTACATTTGATCCGTCTATAGTAGATAACCTCTGAACATGAGGCAACAGAGACGGTGAATTGGACTGAAGGGTCCCCCTATTGAAACCAGCAAGGCCACCAGAAGAGATGGTGAAGTTGAGATTGTAATCACCACCACCGCCAGCGGTGGAGACTGGGATGAGATGGTCTGGGACGAACGAGAAATGCTGCAGCTCCGGGTGGTGGTGGTGGTGGTGATCCGCCGTGAGACTGAATTGGGAAATCGCCATGGACGGTGGCAGAGAATTCCCCAAGTGAATTTGTCCAGAAAACCCAGATGAGTGAGGGCTTCGGGATGGAGACGAATTGAGAAGCCCTGAAGTGAAGTAGTCCATCGGAGCTGAAGACCACTGCGGCCGAGTCGATTTCTGGAACAAATTGGCTGCGGATCCATTAGGACTCGCGGTGGTGGTGGCGCTATTAACATTGTTTATGCCACCAGTGAGAAGCTCAGTGAAAGAGCTTTGGGAAATAGGGTTAACATTTTGGTGATGATTAACAGATTCATGACTCGCTTTCTCTTTCTCTTTCCCAGCTTTCCTTTCCCTAGCTCTCTCTCTTGCTTTTATGCGGCTTTCAGACCTCTGCGAGAGAGATAAACCCGAGCCCTTACTCGTCTCCGAAGTACTACTACACGCCGATTTCGACAAAGAAACATGCTGTTGGTGCTGCTGATGATGAAAAGTCTGATCACCACCGTCTAATTCCAAATCGGCCGAATCAAACCCTTGTTCAGTACCAGCACTCGACCTCTTTTCATCGCTCAATTGCTGAGGAGTGTCTGGAAATGAAGTATTTATAGAAGGAAGTTCATCAATGGACTTCGAGGCCGCTTTAAGAAGCCACTCTACAGCCTTGCTAGGCTGATCATAACCCAAACGATCTTGAAGATCATAAAACTGAATAGCGGTGGTGACCGAGAGGCGAACACGGCGATCCCGAAGCCCCTTCGAGGTCCAAACCTTGCTGTGCCGATCTTTCCCACCAGATGCCCTAGAAACCCTAACAATTCGAGACGATGGCCACCCACAAAGCCGCCCAACACCGCCACCGCCAATCTCAATCCCACCGCTGCTGCGGCCGCCGCCACTCCTTTTGATTTCTCCATCTTCTTCATCATCAGGATATTGTTCTTCCCCCTTTTGCCCTATCTTGTTACAATCACCTCTACCGTTACCTATCCTTGGAAACTTGTGTCCCTGCGTTTGAATCTCGTCCACCTCCATACCACTTTCATGCCTTTCTCACATCAAAACTTGAGCTTTTTCTTCTCCTCTTATCCTCCCAGTTTTTAGAGAGAGAAAGAGGGGGCCTATTTGGGATCTAAATTAGGGTTTGGAGGAGAGAGAAAACTTGAAGATGTTGGGGTGTCCTTTGCATTGATGACGATCATACAGTGTACTGTAGCTTTTGTATCTATAATTATATATATATGTATGTATACACGTAGATATATATATCTATCTACGAGGGACCCTTTTTCACGCTTCGATATATCACGTTCGTTCGCAGGCCGGTAATAATGTCAGATGAGACTCCATTTAAGCTTTTTACAGTGCTTTCAAAAGCAAAAAAGAAGCCTCTGAATTTGCTCAGATTCAGCCTGTGAAGAGTAAAACAAAAACAAAAAAGTGAAAAAACAAAAATAAAAAAATTAATTGTAAAGTTTTACACTATCACTGGTAAGAAAGTACCATGATCAAGCATGTTTTTGAAGGTACTTAAAAAAGATCTGAAACCTAACATATAGAGCTTATTAAAGTTGATAAAGCTTTAAGAAAAGCTAAATTGAAAAGTCTCTCTCTCTCTCTCTCTCTCTCTCTCTCTCTCACTCACACACACACACACACACACTTCGATTTGAGCTTTTTTTTTGCTTAAAATTTAAGCTGTATGTTGATGAAAAAAGCTATGAAGCAGTAATTGCGTGCTAGTCTCCGATCTGTGACTTCAAGCTTTGTATTTAAAGCTCTTCGCTGACCCTAGAAGTTGCAGACATTACAATATATTTATATGTATATATATAAATATTTTGCTGTGTATGAATTGTTACCAACTGGTTCTTCAATTACACGACAAAATGTAGATCCAAAGCAATCAGATCTGTGTGTTTCAGGTCCTCCTGCAAAAACATTTGCTGAATTAGAAAACAACAAATCAAACAAAAATTTTACACAATCCAAGTGAAATCGCACTTGAAAGCTTCAAAGAATCGAAAACGAATAAAAATTATCAGTACTCTCGATTTTTCAATGAATCGAAAATGAATAAAAAGTATCGGTACTTTTGAAAATCAAAACAACAAAAAGCTTCCAATCTCTCCATTGCAAGAGCTTCAGAGATCGAGAAAAAAAAAATCAGATAATTTTCAGAATTTGAAGCTCAATGAATCGAAGACGGATCGAAGCGGTTTCAAGATGAGGAGACAAAAAAAAAAGAAGACCTAACCCGAATTTCCTGTACTGTTGTTGCCTCCTCGAGTTTCCGAACTTCAAAGTACTCACTCCCTCTCCCTCTCTCTCTCTCTCTCTCTCTCTCTCTCTCTCTCTAACTAACAATTCAAAATTATTTTCAGAAAGAGAGATGCAAATTCAAACTATACCTCTTTCTCTTCTCTCTCTTAGTACTTTCTTCGTCTGCAAGCATTCCAAACCCTAATTAAACCAAACCGCCATTAATGGACCTTGAATTGAGCTGAATTTGTAGAGCTTAGAGAAAGGTGTGTGTCTCTCTGTAGCTCAGCTTTTTAGAGAGAGAGTGTTGCGTGAAAATCATCAGAATTTTCAAGAATATCCAAAATGAGAGAATGTGTGGAGTGAGAGAGAGAGACAGAGAGAGAGAGTGTGTGCTCGGGGTTCAATGCTCTAAGCCTATAGCCATTAGAGCAAATCACCGGGCTTATCGGGAAAGGACAGACAATGTGTCCATTTTCACAAATTTGCTCCCTTGTTGTTTATCTATTTACCAAATTAGACTTGTGTTTTAGAGATTTCACCTAAAAATTTTATAATTTTTAAGTGCAACATAAAAAAAAGATTATAAAAAAGAAAAAGAAAAAGAGGTAATTTAAGAAGTTGTTATATATTAGCTAAATTTTTTATCAAAATTTTTTACACTCTTGTAACTTCTCATATGGCATGTTGGGTTTTATATATAGTGACATAGTCACGATTTGTATTAAATATTGGGTTCAATCGATTTATCTTGCTTTGGCTTCGTAAAATAAATAATTATCAATATTTCAAAAATATATAAATAGAATACATATCATTATAATACATTATCGTTACATTTAAGTGTGTGCCTTGAAAAGAGGTCGGAGAAAGCGAGACAAGGGTGGAGGTGCAAAAGGAGTGGAGGGGGGGCTGCCAAAAATGGTAGTAATGATGGCTAGAGGTGTAATTGGCGGGCTCGGGTGGTGGTCGAGGTTCGCAGTGGTTTGTGGCAGCGGTGGTGGCAAGTTGTGGCTGAAGATTTGATTAAGTTTAAAAGGTCAAGAAGTTAGGGGTGTTTTTGACAATAAATGATGAATACTAAACAAAACTTTATATTTCAAAATTATTAAGTGTGAGTCTTGAGAAAAAATGTGTACAGAGATGGTTTGGTGTATCGAAATAGAAGCTCTCATGTACTTCTCATAAGCCTTAATTGGCATTGTCACTGTTCACATAGGCATGACATTTTTTTAATTATTGAATAATTTATATATGATGTGAAGTAAAGATGCAATGATAAATTAACTCTATTTCAGGTTAAAATCATTTTACTTCGAAATTTAAGAATTTTAGATAATTAAAAAATGAGAGATTTTATTTTTCATTTTTTTAATCAACAAAGAAGTAATATTTTCTTATTGATAATAAAACATTACTTAAAATAAAATAAAATAAAAATAAAAAAGAGCGGCATGGAAGAAACACCCGAATAGCCAATCTAACCTAAAAGTGGAAAAACACCATAAGCCAAAACAAATCCCTCCAAATCGGAGCACACACAAAAATAGCTTGATGGAAGGATCTAATAAACACATAAATCGATCATAAAGCTAGACATAAACCTCTCATATAAGGTGAATTTATCTTTTTGTGAGGCACAATAGATTGTGTCTGGCTGATCAAAAATAAATAAATAGATTGTGTCCAGTTTTATAATTGATTTCTATGCAAGTAGAAGTATTGTCCTTTCATTAGAACTACTCCAATGGTCAAAGGTAAAATGGCTTTGCCAAAATCATTTTTCTTTTTCTTTTTTCTTGTTACGTTTGCAAAAGAAAAAATTGTCATTTTTGTACAACCAAGTTTCATCACCATTATCCAACTAGTTTTTGTATGCTACATTCTAGATCAACCAAACCCTTTCTCTTTCATTGATTTAGATGGGTATCAAGTTTTTGATTTTTGATTTTCTTATTTTAGATAAATTGTGATTATTGAAATAATTTAACTTTTGCAATTATATGTATAGTATTTTCTAGTTTTTGTAGTCTGTATCTTTTTTTACTATGGCAAATCTTTTGGCTTCTCCATAAAAGTTGTTTTTAGTGCTTGTGAGAGCTGCAAATAAGGCTTCGAGCCTCAATATTGAAAATCATGTCTGAGCTTATGCAACAATACCACCAACCAAAAATCAGTTTGAGGGCAACACTATTCAATGTTAGGTTCAAAAAATTCTCTTATACTATTTGGCTAAAAGACTAAAATAAAATAATCTTGAAAATGAAGACCAAAAAAAAAAAAATTATAAATCTAACATCTAATTGAAAACTTAGCATTCATCTAAGTAAGGCTACATTAGATTAGACAATGTCACAAATATATCTTGACCCTTTACGTGAATCTCACAAAAATCAATAATCAAAATGTATTTATGACATGTGATAATATCACAAATACATCTTGAGTCATAATTTTTATGAGATCTACATGGATCTCATAGAAATTAATAATCAAAATGCGTTTATGACATTCTCACATCAGTAACTCCAACAAAGCTGGATAATTGCTCCTATTGATCTCATGTTAATTACCTACCACTTAAGTTGAATTCCAAGACACATCAAAGGTTAATAGTGTATGTGGTGAGTATGACAACTTGATAATAAGCAACAAAGGTTGTGAAGGTGTCTCTATCACCACATGGACTTTAGGAGGATCTAAGTCAAGATTTATAACAATGGACCTATACTTCTAACCAAATATGGAATGTTTGATTAGTTATGATATGTTTTATAATAAACTATTCTAGATACAATACCAAATTTGATTGGTAGTACAAGCTATTACCGACCTCAATAAAAAGAAGAAAATTGCTTTGGAGTACTAGCACCCACAATTACTACAAGAAATAACACATTTGGCGACTAAAATATTAGTCACTAATAACCCCATTTTTGGTTGCCAAAACTCAATAGCGACTAAATTTTTTTGTCGCCAAGTTCGTCATGTATACCCTGTCGACAATAATATTGGCAACTAAACTATTTTTGGTCGGTAATGTAAACGTTTAGGCTACTAGAACTTCGGTTAGTCGGCAAAGGTTACCTTTTGGCAACTAAAATATTAGTGGCCGAAAGTTCTCACATAAAACTGAATTCAACTATTAGAGACTAAAGTTTTAGTCGCCAATATAAATTTTGTTGCAAATAATAATACATTTTGTTATTACACATTTTAGTCGATAATATAATAATACATTTAGCGACCAAATAGTTTAGTCGTTGTTACTTTTACCGACTACGCATTTGAGTCGCCAAAAGCCTCTTAATTTTCATTTTATTATTTTTTACAACCAAACATTTTAGTCGCCGAAGGATGCCGTGTTTTTAGTGACTAAAATAGTTTCCTCCCTCATTCTGATATGTTTTGGCTACTAATTGTTTGATCGCCAAAAGCCATTTGTTTCTTTTTTACTGCTAAATAATTAGGTAGCAAAATTTCTTTGTTTGCATTTTTGACTATCAACATATTTAGTCGCCAAATACAATATAAATTTTTTATTTATTTAATTTCTCAACCACTTGTATCCATTATTAGTACAACCTGTATCCTGTATAAATAATATAATCCATCAATACTGGTTATATTATCAACCATTCGACAATGTGCACACATTTCACTTCCAACCATCCAATGAATTCAACGTTAAATTTTAAATGTAATACAAATTCCATACGAACCAAGTATAATCCAACCTCAAAAATTTAGTTCCATACATAAAAGAGGATTAACCAAGTTAAATATTCAAAAGGAAATTTGTACAACACCAAAAAAGATAATTTGTACCGCCCCAAAAACAAATTTGTACCAAGCTAAATTTTAGATATTTACCACGTCAAAAAAATAATTTGTACGAACAATTATAAAGACGGAGGTATAAAAACAATGCCCTTCTGTACTTATCAAAAAAGTCATATCCACAATTCTACATAAAAAATATCTGCAAAAAATAAAATTAATCATTAGTATTGACTAAATATTGGCATATTTAAAATTATAAAAAATAAAATAAAAAATAAAAAAATATAAAACTCGAACTTAATTAATCTTTTCAAATTAATCGCTAGTTTTGCATAGTCAAATATATATGAAATAAAAATTTGGAAAACTCGAATGCATATATTAGGCAACCATTTTACAAGTAATCATTCTACATAATTATAAGTATTTTTTCATTTTTGGTGACTAAAATTTCGTTTTCAACTAAGTTTATAACTCCCAACCTACGTATCATATTTACGTACCGTCTGTCTCTATAGGTCACATTTGGTATCGGGAAGCTTCCCATTACGTCAAAACAGTGGTTGGGGGGCTATTTTGCATTTTCGCCCCCCGTATGCCTTTTTTCGACTAAGTTTGTGATATTTTCAACTCTAACTCCCAACTTATGGGTCCTATTTACGTACCGTCTGTCCTTACTGGTCACATTTGGTACTAGGAAGCTTTCCGTTACTTCAAAATAGTGGTTGGGGGACTGTTTTGCATTTTCACCCCCCGAACGCCTTTTTTCGATTAAGTTTATGACATTTTCAACACTAACTCCCAACCTACGTGTCCTATTTATGTACTGTAATAACCCCGACCTCCGATTAATGCTAAACCATGATTAATTATGCCTAACAGTAATTCAGAAGGAATCTGAGATTGATTTGCATGTGTATTGTATTATCTTTGTGTTTTTATCTGTTTGCTATAAAACGATCTGTTCATATTTTGGCTTTGAATTGCAAATTGAAAGCCTTATCGGCGTCCGATTTCGAAATTGACTTGTGTTATGTGCTAAGTAGGATTTATAGAGTTTTATGGTACATTTAATTTAAATTTGATTTGGTATGATTAAATTAGATTAAATAAAGTTGAATTACATTAGTTTAGCTTATTTACCAAATTGCCATTAGGTGGGCTTTGCTAGACTAAATGTGTAGTCTTGAATTACATTTTTTGGCATCACTTCTCATCACCCTTCTTGAGACCAAATCGTGAGAGAGAGGGAGAGTAGGAGAAATTGGGTTCAACAAGGGATTTAAACTTGAAGACTTACAAGAAATCAAGAAGAATTGCATTTGTGAGCTCCTAGACTTGGAATTCAAGACTCAAGGTAGGAGAATTACCTTCTTAATTGTGAATTGAGTTAGTTCTTGCATGATTCATGTGAAATTACTTAGCTAAGTCTAGAATTAGCTCAAACATGTTGAATTTAAGCTTAATTCATGCATGCATGTTCATATCATAACAACTTGAAGTGTTTTTATGGAAATTCTTGCATGCAAGACCATATTCTAGTTATAGTCCATGAGTTTATCATGATTTTGAGTTTAATCTTGCATTTGGTTGTATTTTTGGAGCATTGAATTCATTAGGACACTTGCATGTTATTTGTTCATCATGTTCTTGAAGTTTGTTTGAAATTGGTGTTCATTTGACTCACCTTTGGGCCTTGATTTCTCAAATTGATCTTCAAAACACCTTATACTATGAGTTTACCAGAGTTTTTCAGAAAATTAGCCCAAAAGGATCGAATGGATGCTTTAAAAGTTGAGTTTTGAGCTTGAGGTTCAAATCTGGGAATTTCAGATTTTGGACTCATGCTCGAGCGGGTAACTCCACGCTCGAGCGTACACACTGAGTTCATGCAGTCCGCTCGAGCGTGTAGAGTAACGCTCGAGCGTGAAATGTGTGTATCCAGTACTTTTCACATGTTTATAGTCCGCTCGAGCGGAGAAATGCACGCTCGAGCGAGTACTTGTGTCTCACACTCGAGCGGGTATTGAGCGCCCATCGAGTGTGAATTTCATGCATCCAGTACTTTTATTATAGTTTACAGTTCGCTCGAACGGAGTAATACACGCTCGAGCGGATACCTTTTGTCTGTATGTCCGCTTGAGCGGAGAAAGACACGCTCGAGCAGGACCCCTGTTTCAGCAAACTTTTGAAAATTGTCTTAAAGTGCATCTTTGCATCCTCATTCCATCCTAGGCATTCCTAGGCCATGTTTAAGACTCTATAGTGAGGATTAAGGGTTAGAAACACACTACGAGCCAACGAAATAAGTTTTGTACAAATTAGAACGTGTGTTTCAAGTGTGCATCTGTTATGTGTTGTGTAGGTCACGTGCCACGTACCGTTTGACCAAGTTTACTCCGTCTGTTTGTCTCAAGGCCCACTGTGAGTAATAACTCTGTAAAGTTACGTTTAACCTATGTATTTTCTGACTGATATAGTATGATCTATTTTCTGAAATGCTATCTTACAAATTATGAATGAATGTCCAATTTCTGTTATGTTTTAGTGACATCCTTGGCACCATGTGATATCTGTTCTCTGTTATCCGGATCCGGAGGTTCCTTCATGGAACTGACAAGCTATCTGTGCCCGGCTGGAGGTTCCTAGTTAGAACTGACAAGTTTACAAGTTCCCAGTCCGGAGGTTCCTTTATGGGACTGACAAGTTATCCTCACCCGGCCGGAGGTTCCTCTATGGAACTGACAAGTATGATCTAAGATACTTTGTAATTAATCTGTTAGCGCTAACGGATGGACTATGTATGATCGAACATGACTTATGATTTCTGTATATGATCTGGACAAATTATGAATCTGATATGTAATTGGAATGTAATTTCTGAATCTGTATGGACTCATTCATTGAAACCCCTTTACGCTGTTATTATTCACTGTGCTTTCGCTCACAGTTTATATTATGTATGTAGGTGAGCCGGCACATGACCAAGGCCAGAGTTGATGGCCTTCTGTTATGTTTTTGTTAGCCAACCGTTGTGCCTCCCGAGGAGGTTCTGATCGAAGTCTAATGCCATGGCTGTTTTTGTACATCATGCTAGTCTTTGTATTGGCACTGTTAAGTCGGATCTTGGGAAGTTCACTTCTGTAAATATTGTGTATCCGAACTGGCATGTTTATGTACATATAAATAAGTTTTAAAATGTTCTGCCCCATGTACGTTATCACAGCTCATTGGACCTTGTTTATTTTGTATTATTGCTTCCACAGCCCCTTATTATTTGCTAATCTGTTCAGAGGCCTTTGGTAATCTACGGATTACTGGCCGGTTACGGTGCTAAACCTACAGGGGCGGGTTTGGGTCGTGACAGAGTGGTATTAGAGCACGTGTTCTACAGCACACACAGGTCCGTATGAGCTTAGGATGTCCTAGTAAGCATTAGGGGCATTTCATCTGCATGTGTGAGTGTGTGGTAATGCAACTGAATATGAAAAGTGAATATACATTTGAATCAAATGAATTGAATGAAACGAATAAGATTATGCCTGTGTTTATTATCATTTGATGTCTGTATAGTAAGATAGAGAATGCAAGGGGAAGTGGTGAAAGTGAATTTTCAGAGGCTCGCATGGGCCGAATGGAGCAGATGTTAGCAGCATTGACTGAAACCTTGACATAACAACAGAGACAACAACCTTTGCCCCCTCCACCTCCACCGGCACAAGCTGAGGCAGATAATAATGATATCATCAATCTGACACAGAAGTTCCTGAAAATGAAACCGCCGACATTCTATGGTGGAATTGAACCCTTGAAGGCAGAGACCTGGTTACTTGAAATGGAGAAGTTATATGAGGTGTTTCCTTGTTCTGAAGTTTAGAAAGTCCTCTTAGCCACTTATACACTGAAAGATGAAGCCCGAAGGTGGTGGTTATTGATTCGGAATGGCAATAGGAATATGACGTGGGCACAGTTTAATGCCATCTTCTATGATTAGTATTTTCCCCAATGTTTCAGGGATCGGAAGGTGTCTGAATTTCAAGAACTCAAACAGAGAAGAATGTTTGTGGCAGAGTATGAAGCTAAATTTACTGAGCTGGCGCGGTTTGCTCCACATATGGTGGATACCGATTATAAGAAAGCACGAAAGTTTGAAGGTGGATTGGATTTGGAGGTGTTTGATCGGGTGGGCGTATTGAAGTTGCCTACTTATGTGGCAGTACTAGATAGAGCCTTAATGGCGGAAGCCACCCTAGCCGCCATGAAACAAAGTAAAGCCCCAGCAACTATAACAACTGAGTGGAGAGGAAAAAGATCCGGGTTTGGTTTTAAAAGGGGCCGGTCCTTTGAAAGTAAGAAGCAAAACACAGGGACTTCGAACAGCTCGAGTCAGAGTAGTGGGTCTATTCCGGTCTGATTGTGGTAAAAGGCACAGGGATGTGTGCTACCGAGCGTTCGGGGCTTGTTTCCGGTGTGGCCAGCCAGGGCATGTAGTGAAAGATTGCCTACTCAGGTTTGAGAATGCTAGCCGTCCTACGGCAAGTTCAGTTGGATCCGCCTCTATGACCAAGACAAATACAAAAGCAAACACTGGGAAAGAACCTCTGAGACAAGGTCGAGTGTTCGCCTTAGTGCCTGGTGACGTACCCAACACCTATACTGTGGTGTCAGGTACACTCCCTCTATGTTCTCAAAATGCGTGGGTACTGATAGACTCTGGTTCTACACATTCTTTTGTATCGCATGCTTTCTCTCAAAAATTGACTAGACCTATAGAACTCATGACATACATGTTATCTGTATCTACACCATTTGGGGATTCTATGATGTGTGCTCATGTTTATGCAGCATGTGATGTTATGATTGGCGATATGATGTTATATGTGGACTTATTACCCTTGGACATTAATCATTTTGATTGTATTTTGGGGATGGACTGGTTGACTAAATACTGTGCTACCATTGACTGTGCAAATAAAACTGTTGTGTTTAGACCACCGGGTATGCCTGAATTTACTTTTAGTGGGAATGGGGTAGTTCCTCCCCCATATTTGATTTTGGCTATGAAAGCTGTAAAACTCCTTAGGAAGGGATGTAAGGGTTATCTGTGTTGTATACTGACTGCACCATCTGACAGTACTACTGTAGAAACAATCCCTGTTGTTTGTGACTTTTCCGATGTGTTTCCAATTGACTTACTGAGGGACTTAGTTGATAGGGAAATTGAATTCACTGTTGAAGTGTTTCCGGGGACAGAACCTATTTCCAAGACTCCCTATAGAATGTCTACCTCCGAACCGAAAGAATTGAAAACCCAACTTCAGGAACTGTTAGATAAGAAATTTATCCGTCCGAGTACTTCACCTTGGGGTGCTCCAGTTTTGTTTGTCAAAAAGAAGGATGAATCCTTAAGATTGTGTATCAACTACCGAGAACTGAATAAAGTGACTATCAAGAATAAATACCCTCTGCCCCGAATAGATGACTTGTTTGATCAACTTCAGGGTGCCCAAGTGTTTTCCAAAATTGACCTCAGGTCCGGGTATCATTGTAGACACCCCATTTTTGACCAACCTTAAGACTCAGACGTCACCAACTGAGCGCTCGGTGATGTTGCATATTGCGCTTGTTCTGAAGTTGCGGAATCTCGGCCGCGAGCCTTGCCTCCGGACTTCGGGGCTCTTTTGTGCTTTGCCTCGGTTTGCGAACCGGGTCCCGTTTTCTCCGTTTTCTCTTCCCGAAGGGAGAGAGAGGTCTTGTAGATCATCTCTCAGTGGCCGTGGGCTACATTTCGTGGTCGTAGGCCATTTTTCCCGTTTGGAGCCCGGTTCCCGATTTTCGGAGCCGTCGGCCGTGCGCCTCGGTTCGGGACCGCTTAACCACCTCCGTTTGCTCCGATTTTTGGTACACATCTTATTTCCTCCCTTTTGAGGGACACTGGGGTCCGAGAGACCAACTTCGTGGTCGAACGCCACCTCCGGTGCTTAATAGTCAGTTTTCGGGGCCCCGGACTGCGCGTTTTGGCCTCCGAACCTTCGTTTTGCATCGATTTGGGTTCATTTTTGGTGGAGACCTTATTTTCATTGTTAGAAAGGTCGTAGGAAGGTGGGAGGCCAGCAATTGTTCTGACTACCAGCTTTATTCCTTCATCGCTCTCCATCGCCCGTTTTTCCCACTAGAAAGCTGACTTTTCCCATTCTCGAGCCACTTTTTTTTGACTTTCCTCCACACCATTGTATTGTACACACCTGGGAGGCCACCAATATGGATAGGCCGGCCATCAACTCTTCCTGACCCTTTTGAACCCCTCTAGAAAGTTGGTTTTTCTCTCTCTAGGGTTATATTTCCTAGTTTTTCTCCACATAGTTGTGTCGCACACACATGGGAGGCCATCTTTTTGGGGTGGCCGGCCACTAATTGAGCTTGACCTTTTTGATCCTGGCCGGCCGGCCAGGGGAGGTGGCCGGCCGGCCACCTGAACCTCCTGAACCTGGCCGGCCAAATTCCTCTCTCCTGGTTCCTTACAGCTGTGCCAGCTGTTTTGACCCAGACCCTTGCCCGGGGATCTGCCCTTTTAGGGGGGGGGGAAATTTGAATTTGGTTTTCCCCCCCTTTTCCCTTGGCCTCTCCTCTATAAAGCCAGCCCCCCTGCTCCATTTTGAAGGGTTACAAAAATTGATTGGAGCCTTTGCATACAACTCTCCCTCTCCCTCTCCCTCTCCCTCTCCCTCTCTTCTAAGCCTCAAAACCTCATTGTCTTGCACCATTTACGCTACACCTCATAGCCTATCACCTCCACACTCCATTCCAACATCTTGAGGCTGATTTTCAGAGGCTAGGAGCTCCTCTTCTTGGACCAGAAGCTGCTGGAAAGTTGTGCTACAAGGGTGAGTCCTCTTCTTCCTCTTTCTTGCCTTATTTTGTTCTATATCTTAGCCCCTTTTGCTTACATTTTTGGGCTCTGACCCAAACTGGAAATAGTCTTATTTTGAGCTCATCTTCATGTTTGATCAGGGGTTTTTCTCTATTTGAGGCCATCTGCTACCCCTTTCCCTTTTATCTCTCTTTTAGGGCTATTTCTTGCATGATATATTAGCCATGTTTGTAAGCATTTCTGGGCTTCGGGCCAAACTGTAAAGTGCCTTATTTTGAGCCCCTGTTCAACTTTGTTGAAGGGCTCTTTGCTATTTGAGGCCAGACACTACCCCTTTCCTTTTATCTCTCTTTTGGGGCTATTTTTGCATTATATTTTGGCCTTACTTGTGAGCATATTCAAGACTTGTCATAAACTGAAAATAGTCTCATTTTGAGCCCCTCTTCAACTTTGTTGAAGGGCTCTTCTCTGTTTGAGGTCATTTACTGCCCTGTTTGTTCATTCTCTCTTTCAAGGCCATTTTTTCATGATACATTAGCCTTATTTGTGAGCCTTTTTGGACCTCGACCTAAACTGGAAAAAGTCTTTTTTTAAGGCCCTCTTGATGTTTGATTAAGGGCATTCTTTTTTTTGAGGTCATATGTTTCCTTATATGCTTGATTGCCTCTTATTTTGAGCCTTACAACTAAGCCCTTGTTGCATGCTTTGTTTGGCCTTTTAGCCACTGAAATCAAGTGGATTTTTAGTGGCTTAGGTGTGTTCTTGAAGGCCAAAATCAGAGGGGGGTGACCCCTCTCTCCTTGTTTTGTTTAATGGTCTTTTTGGCCTTCCAAAGAGGCCCTATCTTGCATGCTTTGTTGACTGATTTCAAGACCAATTTGATGAGTTTTAGGGCTATCATATTTGATTTTCAGAGTTGATTTGGCTATGCTAAGTGTCCTTGATGCATGTGTCTAATAACCCCTTTGTATGCCCTCTAAAAGAACCCATCATTTGTGCATGTGTTGGCTATATTTCAGAGGTTATTTGAGCGTGTTTTAGCATGTTTCATTCACTGACTTTTGCTGGTTTGATGAGTTCTCACCTGCTTCATATACATGCCATATAAACCATGTTTGCTAGTCAAAGTTGCATGCTATTTTAGTCCATCTTGCTAGCATCTTTTGGCCATGCTTTGAACTAGAAATGTTCATGTTTTAGGACTGTCTTGGTTCTGTCTTTATGCTTTATGATCAAATAATGCATGCTTTGTATAGCTATAGGCCAATGTATGCGCCTAGTTTTGTGTTTCGGGACCATTCCATGCATCGGGTGCCATGTTTCCATGTTTTGGGATCATTTTGCATCACATTTCAGTGCTGGAGCTTATATGTTTGTATGCCATATTTCATGCCTTGCCATGCCTTGTTAGAGTGACCTTTGTGCCTTAAGATCGGTCCTCAGTTTGCGTGCGTGTGTGCGCGCACCTCGAGTGTCTCATTTTCATCTCATGGCCACTGATGTGGGTGTGGCTGAGGTCCACTCATGTTGGTGTAAGTCCATTGTGCATTATGTATGCCATTCCATTTCATAGCATTGTATATGCTAGGTTGTATGTTAGAGCATTGTGTATGCCGTGTTACATCGAGCGTTGTGTATGCCATCTTAGTCTAGAGCATTGTGTATGCTAGGATGTATATTAGTTGCATTCATGCATGTCATGCATATTGCATTGTGTTTGGGATAGGAGTTAGCCCGAGCACGGGAAACGAGGGACGTTTCGTACTCCGAGTGACGGAACGTGTCTCAATTTCCGGTCACCGACACTCCGGATTATCCATGATGAAGTCTCGGTCTTGTTGTGTTTATATGTGCATTCATTTCATATTAAGTCGTGCAATCAACTCCTCGGCCATCATGCATCGAGATGCGTGATTGGTGGCACGAGGATCGAGGACTACACTCCCTGAAGAGTAGTCAAGCATACATATGTAAAAAATACATTGCCATGCCCCCTTTCTTGCTCTCTGTTGCAGCAAATCAGAAACTGGCAGTCTTTTGGGGCTTCGTGCAATATCCTGGGTTTAATTATAAACAGAGGCTAATTGGGGCATCGCAATGGATTTCCGCGCAAGGCACATCAAGCATGCATCATTCATCATTCGGAACAGAACTGAGGTGGGCCATCAGCTTGCGCGCTGATTTACTGCTTTCCTAGTTAAATTTGTTAATTAATTAGGATTTTGTATTTATTCGGACTGTACTATTTATTCGGACTGTATATTATTTATTCGGACCCTCCGAGCGAGGGCAATGTTGTAATAAGCGTGCGTGCGTGTGATGTATGTCTTTCAACCCCACGTTTTTCTCCCTTTTATTTACCAGCTTATGATGGTTAGATTAGGGCATGTTTCGATTAGCATACAGTATGATAGCATGTTTGCATTCATTCATTTGTTTTGCATACACCAGGCTCAGCGCATCATAACCCACTACATTATATTTCAATTCCGAGTTGAATACTTGTTAGCTGTAGCATTCCATATGCCATGTTTAGAGTAGCCGAGCCTGCTATAGTTGCATTTTTGCGTGTGTTTGCATTAGGCATTTCTGTATAGTTAGGATCATGCATGGATTTCTAACATAGCTTCTGTTTGGGCTTGGAGTACTCGGTAAGTTTTTATGCTTTAGCATCCTTGCATGCGTGTGAGTGACTGCCAGGACAGCATGCTTACCATGAGGCTATATGCTTATGTGATATATTTGTTTGAATGCTTGTGGGTGAAGGTTGGGTTATTTGGATTGGAACAAATCATTCACTGTGAGTTTTAAGCCCACTAGATAGTGGCAAAACCATCTTTTCTAAAGCCCACCTGAGGGTGGCAAAATCTGCATTTTAAGCCTACTTGCGAGTAGCAAACCATTTTCAAAACAAACATGAAATGTGTTGTTCCAATTCAGGCGATCCAGTCTATACTTGTATGCTGTGCGCACCACATAGTAATCATAGGCTAATAACCGGAATAAGAACGCATAATGTTTTCAAAGCTAGATATCATGGTTAGTAGAGGCTGATCTTCGATCGGGCGAGTGGGGGTGCTCACGAAGTGACCTTCCCCAATCGTACCCAAGTTCCCGAGCCGAGGCAACTTTGGTGATGACGGACACGTGGCCTTAGGCACGAGTCAGGGTTTCCTAAATTTTCCAAAATAAAATATTTAGGTGGCGACTCTGTATCTGGCAAAGTAGTCCATGTTTGGCACTTCTTTCAAAAATCTGTTTTCTCAAAACGATTTGCCGGATTTGGACTCTTTGGTTCAGATTAAGAACCGTAATGTAACAACCCTCGTACTGATTACCGATTAATTACTGATTATTACTGAATTAACCACTGATCACCGTTAACTGAGACTGATAATGACTGATAACTGGACTGAATAAAATGCGGAACTGACTGACTGAAATTGAACCTGAAATGATTGTGTATATACATTGTATTGCATATTTTATCTGTCTGATTGATTGTTTATCTGTTCATGTTTTATGTTTAAACTGCTAATTAAAGCCTTATCGGCGGCCGAACCGGAAACTGATTGAGGTTTATGACCCTCATAATTTATGTGATTTAATGGTATAATTATCCGAAAACTGATTAGGTATGATTTAAATCAGATTAAAATAAGCTAAATCAAAGAATTGGCCTTATTTATGGAATTGCCATCCTTAGTGGACCACTTAGAATATTATATTGGGCCTTATTGCATGTTGAACAAGCTCTTCATCAGCCACATTTGGGGCATATCACCGAAATAGAGAGAAGAGAGTGAGAGGTTTGGAGTGAATTCAACTTGTTCTTGAGGAGATTGCTTATAACTTGGAGATTTGGAAGAATAATTGCACATTTGAGCTCCTACACCTCTAATACAAGACTTAAGGTAGGAATCCATCTCCTTGATTGTGCATTTATGTTGATTCTTGCATGGTTTAGAGGATCATTAAAGATTTGAGCCAAGATATGGCTTATAAGGTTGAATTGAAGCTCATCTCTTGCATGCATGCTTGTATTGAGGAATTTTAAGTTGTTTTCATGGCAAAAGGTTGCATGCATGTTCACATTTATGTATAAGTCCATGTTTTCATCTTGTTTTGAAAGGATTGAGCTCATTAGAGCAAGAATTGAAGCTTTGAATGGTTTTGACCCATGCATGTCATGTTTGAAGATTGTTCTTGAAAATGGGTTTGAATTTGGATTTAATTGACTCACCCTTGGGCTTTAAATTCACAAATTGAGCTTTGAAACTTGTTGTATATTGAGTTTGAATGTGTTTTCCAGAATTTGGGCCCAAGAGGTCGAGTTTTGAGTGAAAGAATGCTTGGTTTGAGCTTAGGAGACAAATCTGGAAATTCCAGAATTTGGCTTCTTCGCTCGAGCGAAGGATTCCTCGCTCGAGCGACCAACGTTTACTCTGAGCCACGCTCGAGCGAAGGATTGGTGGCTCGAGCGTAAAATTCAAACATGCAGTACTTTTGCATTTTTACAGACCGCTCGAGCGAAGGATTCCTCGCTCGAGCGAGGCATTTGATTTTGGCAGCTCGCTCGAGCGAAGAAAGGCTCGCTCGAGCGAGGAACCTATTTTCAGCATATTTTGCAAAATGTTTTCTAAGTGCATCTTTGCATCCTCATTCCATTCTAGGCATTCTTAGGCCTAGTTTAAGACATCTTAATGAGGATATAGGTGTAGAACACACCGAGGCAAATTAGGGATTAAGTTATTGATCTTTCCCAACTGTATAGCTTAGTGTGTGTTCATCCTGTATACTGTGTAGGGTTGGCATTCCGAGGAGACGCTCTAGCTACTGATAAGCCCAAGCTCTGTGAGTAACAATTGTGTAAAGATATGTTCAACTGAGAATGTTTTCTGACTGATTAACCGAACTGTTTTCTGAATTGATTATTGTTAATTGACTGAATGTATGTCCTATATTTTGAATTGTACTGTGGTATCCTTAGCATTACTGTTACTGACTGTCTACTGTTACAGAGATCTCTGTCGGTTCTCTTGTTGGAACCACTACTGTTTACTGGTTGATTGGCCATCAACGACTGTTCGGTCTTTTAGACCTACTGTACTGCTCGGTCTTTTTAGACCTACTGTTTACTGTACCGTTATGCTTATGGATGTACCACATATGACTGTTTACTGTACTGAACAACTGATAATTGATTTAAATGATTGTTCTCAATATACTGAAAGGACATCCATTCTAACCCCTTTACGCATTATGTTATTCACTGGGCTTTAGCTCACTGCTTATATATATATGTAGGCGTCCAGGCACCAGACTGCAGCTAGGAGCGTCAGGCAAGCTTTAGTTTTGTCAAGCCAACCACTGTGCCTCACTGCGAGGTTCCGAGTATAATCAAGCTTAGACTGCTTTTGGGGTGTCTTAGCTTCACCCAACTGTCATTGTACTGTATAGACTGTTACTGTATTGCATGGACTGATAACACTGTACTGCACCCTTTACTGTAATGTTAATAGGGATTAGGTCCCTGTACTGAATGTTTATAAATGTTATGCATACGGTTCTGTACTGAAAGTATAAATGTATGAAAAATCTTTTTACATACAAACTGTCACAGCTCATTGGACATTGTTTATCTACTGTATTGGCTTCCGCCATGCCCCTGTACTCTGTATTACTGTTCTACTGTTAAGCAGGCCTTCGGTAATCTCGGATTACTGGCCGGTTACGGTGCTAAACCCATAGGGGCGGGTTTGGGTCGTGATTAAGCAGGCCTTCGGTAATCTCGGATTACTGGCCGGTTACGGTGCTAAACCCATAGGGGCGAGTTTGGGTCGTGACAGAGTGGTATCAGAGCGATACTTAACCACGAGTTATACCGCACACACATGTCCAAATGAGCTATAGGATGTCCTAGAAAAGAAATTAGGGCATTGCATGAGCATGAAAAGTGTGTGCGACAATGACATGACTGATTATATGCTAATGTGTTAAACTGTTTAAGTATGCAACTGTTTATATTTATAATTGCTACCACTGCTTATAGTAAAATGAAACGAAACCTATATGCATACTTAAGGAGGATAAATGGAATAACATGTAATGTTAATGTTACTACCGACTGTGGAAATCTATAAGAAAGTGAACGTGTGAAAGTAAAGGGTCATGTGACCAGACCTGAACTGAAATGAAAGTATACACACGTCTGATATGGAATAAAATGTGAAATCAGTGAGAACTTCCCTGTGTGGATCAAAGAATATGTGGGAACCTAATTTGTGGAATGTTAAACCGTAGAGTCTCATGCCTTTGTTGAATGACCTGGAATGTCCGATTGGAATCACGTTGGCCAGCGTTGCTTCGAGTAGGAAATTCTTGGTAAATTCCTGGGGAATGAATAGGTTAATTGAGAATCTGAAATAACAACAACAAGGGCGAGGATTGTGAACGAACTGAAACTTCTAATCTGAGGATTAACAGGCTAGAATGAATGATTGAGGCCTCAATCGAAAATCTGAGAGAATAAAGGCAGACATACGTGCCTGAACCAACTGAATATGAACTGATGACACTAATACTGGAACCCAAATAAACTGAAACCACCGAAATTTCTGGGAGGTACTGAACCACTGAAAACTGAGACTTGGGTTTAGAAACTGAGAAAATATGTGAAGTTCTCTTCGAAAAAAATGCTTTCCCCAATACATCTGAAATAGGAAAGTATCCGAGTTTGAACAACTTGAGTAAAGTGATAGGACTGTGGTCGAATATGAGGTAAAATTTACCCAGCTAATCTGATAGGCAACCCACATGATAGACACTGACTGGAAAAGAACTGGAGGTGGGAGTGACCTAGATGTGTTTGACATCGTCAACTGAAATTAGAAAGAATGAAACAAAAGTAACAGAAAGTGAAAATGACCGGTGCTTCAATGACCTCCGTGAATGGAAAATGTCGGCAATAGCCTTGACCAATGAAGGTCAAAGAAGTAATGTGAACAATGATATACCTATCTGTACCGTATGTGGGAAATACCAATGGGGCGTTGCCACCGCCTATCTGAAACTTATTCTAGGCATGGACAGGAGGGATATTTGCCTAAGTCTTGCCCACAAATGCTCGAAACACTGAAAAGACTGACGTAGGTATTACCTGAAACAGATGAAATTGCTTATACGAACGTTTGTGTGGGGAATCGTATATTCCGTAAATTGGTATAGACTGCGAACATATTGACTGCGCTAATTGAACTACGGGAATTATGAACCATACACTGAGAACTGTTAGAACTTGTGAACAGCGAGAACTTGCTGAGTTGAGCCCTTGTATCGTATTGTACAAACTGAATGTGAACTGTTAGGAGTGACCTTTTGAACTGTACTAGAACTGTTGAACATGGGAATACCTTATGATTGACTGTAATTCGAGAAATTTGTACGACTATGATTCGTACTGAACTGTTACGTATTGACGGACATTATTGAATGAACGGACCCTTGAACTCGAATTATACACGTGAACTGTTTGTGTGTGGGACTGCTGAAATTGAGAACCCATATTGGTTTGTAAAGATGAACTTCTGCTTATGAATTTGTGAACGAATGCCTACATGAAAACTGATTTTGATCTCACACCTGTATGTATGTTCCCATGCTTGGAACACTATTAAGATTGAGAGGAATGGACTGTGAATAATGGATCTTTTGAAATCTACCGTTGATGCGGACTATATGTGCGACACTGTAAAACCTCATGTTAACATTTACCTATGCTAAGGAAACCGCTTAGACTTGTGTACATATCTGCTTACCTTTGCTTAAGGATATTACTAGACTGAATAGATATATGACTGGTTATCTTAACTATCGTATCTGGAGGAACTATTTTGCATTGTACATTGAACCCGTGAACCTGTAATGGGACTGTTAGTAGATTCTGAACATGCACATATATGACTGTACCTTTGCTCGGAATGACTGATTAATTTGTTTGATAAGTTAACCGTTGGGACTATGACTCTGTAATGGCATGACTGAATAAAGACCCCAACCGATAAACTCTTGACTGGGAATCGTGATTGTGGAAAATTGACATGACTGTTGGAGTTGATCTGCGAGCCTATGCTTTAGTGACTATATGACTGATTTGGAACCCTTGTATGACAACTCACCATTATGTGCCACCAAGAACTTTGTGTGATGTATTACTGTATACCATATGCTTATATGAAGGATTTATTTGGAAATTGCTATATTGACTGTGATGCTTACCTCTCGATATGACTAACTGCGTGTCTGTGCATTTGTCTGTAAACTTATTGGGAGGAACACACTGTATGTGACCTGTACTGCTTTGATATGAATTGTAATGGTACCGGACTCTAATGTAAGTTTGATAATTGATGAACTCAGACTAATTGTGAAACTACTAGGTACCGAAATGACCGGAGTATGAACTAATGTTAACTGATCTGGAAATGATAAGAATGGAACTTTGATCTGAACTAATCTGATGAAACCGTGGGTTAATGAAACCCTTTTGTGTAACTGATGGAACTTTTGTTTGATGCTTGCGCTTCGAACTTTTATTTGATATGTTTGGACAGAACTTGCATCTGAAATGACCTAGTCGAACTTTCATCGATTTGATCTGAGAAAACTCTTATTAAGAGCTATTACCGGATTTGTTTACAATGTAGGAAAAACTGGGTATGTGGCATGTGATTACTTACCCGGTATTACCGTTATAACCATGAACTTGTTTGACTAGGGAATGATTGTTTTGGTGATTACTGTACTTCAGAACTGGTGGGATCTGTTGACCACAGACTGGTTTGATCACAAACTCTGACTGTCTGGAAGTATATGTAATCTGTATGACTGCTTTCGTATTGACATGTGCTATGACCGAATCGGTAAGGACTGGCAACTGACGAATAGTGAATGAATGCTTAAGAACTCTGCCTACTGCTATGGGAGTAATGTACAAATTCGCCTTATGTTCCCGATAACTCCCGAATGAACTGGACTGACTGAGATGGCTTACCGAATCGTGAATCAAATTGAACTAAGACTGGGTGAACAACTTGGGGAGAGAATGAATCGAAACTCTGTAACTTAACGGGGGAAATTACTTATGAAACTGAGACCAGTGCAAATCCATAACCCCGATAAGTACTTGATATAAGTAGTGTGAATACTACTATACCGCTACTGTACTGTTACTGTATTGTCACCGTCACCGTTACTGTACTGTCACTATACTGACACTGCTACTGCTACTGTACCTGTTGTGTACTACTGTGCCACTTTATTCATATTTCGTGTCACGAAATAAGTTTTGTCTCGAAAATGCTATATGCTGTTTACTGAATGATTGTTCGATCCCTGTTATATATTCGTGACTCGTAGTATTATGTAATATATGTTAGCTGCCCGATATTGGAGGTTCCTTTATGGAACTTATATCTGTCTGCACTCTGTTACCCGTACCGGAGGCCTCGTCATGAGGGCCCAGCTTCTGTACTGTTCTGTTCTGTTACCCGGATTCGGGATTCCCTTATGGAACTGGTTATTCATAACCATTATGTAACTGTATCTGCTCTGTACTGTACCTGTTCTGTACTGTATCTGTTCTGTACCTGCCATGTCTGCATCTGTTCTGTATCTGTTCTAGTAATGCACCATGTATACATAAGCCAGGATTGTGCATCTACGTATGCTCTAGACAAAAATATGCAAATGAGCATGTATCTGAATCTGTCATTGACTGAGATCTGAATGTGCATAAGATTCTGTTTTAATATGAGCCCCAATCCTCATAGGTGATTTCTGATTCTGTTTCTGTGCATTGCTAAGATTGAGATTGGGCCATGAACCTGTTTATGAATATGATTATACTCCTGTTATAGAGTGAAAGTTACCTTTGTGATAGACATCATCTCTGTTGTCATATGTTAATTCGAGTTTGGAGGACCAAACTCTTTATAAGGAGGGGAGACTGTAACAACCCTCGTACTGATTACCGATTAATACTGATTATTACTGAATTAACCACTGATCACCGTTAACTGAGACTGATAATGACTGATAACTGGACTGAATAAAATGCGGAACTGACTGACTGACTGACTGACTGAAATTGAACCTGAAATGATTGTGTATATACATTGTATTGCATATTTTATCTGTCTGATTAATTGTTTATCTGTTCATGTTTTATGTTTAAACTGCTAATTAAAGGCCTTATCGGCGGCCGAACCGGAAACTGATTGAGGTTTATGACCCTCATAATTTATGTGATTTAATGGTATAATTATCCGAAAACTGATTAGGTATGATTTAAATCAGATTAAAATAAGCTAAATCAAAGAATTGGCCTTATTTATGGAATTGCCACCCTTAGTGGACCACTTAGAATATTATATTGGGCCTTATTGCATGTTGAACAAGCTCTTCATCAGCCACATTTGGGGTATATCACCGAAATAGAGAGAAGAGAGTGAGAGTTTGGAGTGAATTCAACTTTGTTCTTGAGGAGATTGCTTATAGACTTGGAGATTTGGAAGAATAATTGCACATTTGAGCTCCTACACCTCTAATACAAGACTTAAGGTAGGAATCCATATCCTTGATTGTGCATTTATGTTGATTCTTGCATGGTTTAGAGGATCATTAAAGATTTGAGCCAAGATATGGCTTATAAGGTTGAATTGAAGCTCATCTCTTGCATGCATGCTTGTATTGAGGAATTTTAAGTTGTTTTCATGGCAAAAGGTTGCATGCATGTTCACATTTATGTATAAGTCCATGTTTTCATCTTGTTTTGAAAGGATTGAGCTCATTAGAGCAAGAATTGAAGCTTTGAAATGGTTTTGACCCATGCATGTCATGTTTAAAGATTGTTCTTGAAAATGGGTTTGAATTTGGATTTAATTGACTCACCCTTGGGCTTTAAATTCACAAATTGAGCTTTGAAACTTGTTGTATATTGAGTTTGAATGTGTTTTCCAGAATTTGGGCCCAAGAGGTCGAGTTTTGAGTGAAAGAATGCTTGATTTGAGCTTAGGAGACAAATCTGGAAATTCCAGAATTTGGCTTCTTCGCTCGAGCGAAGGATTCCTCGCTCGAGCGACCAACGTTTACTTTGAGCCACGCTCGAGCGAAGGATTGGTGGCTCGAGCGTAAAATTCAAACATGCAGTACTTTTGCATTTTTACAGACCGCTCGAGCGAAGGATTCCTCGCTCGAGCGAGGCATTTGATTTTGGCAGCTCGCTCGAGCGAAGAAAGGCTCGCTCGAGCGAGGAACCTATTTTCAGCATATTTTGCAAAATGTTTTCTAAGTGCATCTTTGCATCCTCATTCCATTCTAGGCATTCTTAGGCCTAGTTTAAGACATCTTAATGAGGATATAGGTGTAGAACACACCGAGGCAAATTAAGGATTAAGTTATTGATCTTTCCCAACTGTAATAGCTTAGTGTGTGTTCATCCTGTATACTGTGTAGGGTTGGCATTCCGAGGAGACGCTCTAGCTACTGATAAGCCCAAGCTCTGTGAGTAACAATTGTGTAAAGATATGTTCAACTGAGAATGTTTTCTGACTGATTAACCGAACTGTTTTCTGAATTGATTATTGTTAATTGACTGAATGTATGTCCTATATTTTGAATTGTTACTGTGGTATCCTTAGCATTACTGTTACTGACTGTCTACTGTTACAGAGATCTCTGTCGGTTCCCTTGTTGGAACCACTACTGTTTACTGGTTGATTGGCCATCAACGACTGTTCGGTCTCTTTTAGACCTACTGTACTGCTCGGTCTTTTTAGACCTACTGTTTACTGTACCGTTATGCTTATGGATGTACCACATATGACTGTTTACTGTACTGAACAACTGATAATTGATTTAAATGATTGTTCTCAATATACTGAAAGGACATCTATTCTAACCCCTTTACGCATTATGTTATTCACTGGGCTTTAGCTCACTGCTTATATATATATGTAGGCGTCCAGGCACCAGACTGCAGCTAGGAGCGTCAGGCAAGCTTTAGTTTTGTCAAGCCAACCACTGTGCCTCACTGCGAGGTTCCGAGTATAATCAAGCTTAGACTGCTTTTGGGGTGTCTTAGCTTCACCCAACTGTCATTGTACTGTATAGACTGTTACTGTACTGCATGGACTGATAACACTGTACTGCACCCTTTACTGTAATGTTAATAGGGATTAGGTCCCTGTACTGAATGTTTGTAAATGTTATGCATACGGTTCTGTACTGAAAGTATAAATGTATGAAAAATCTTTTTACATACAGACTGTCACAGCTCATTGGACATTGTTTATCTACTGTATTGGCTTCCGCCATGCCCCTGTACTCTGTATTACTGTTCTACTGTTAAGAAGGCCTTCGGTAATCTCGGATTACTGGCCGGTTACGGTGCTAAACCCATAGGGGCGGGTTTGGGTCGTGATTAAGCAGGCCTTCGGTAATCTCGGATTACTGGCCGGTTACGGTGCTAAACCCATAGGGGCGGGTTTGGGTCGTGACACGTGACAATTTTGAGTCCTGAACTGTAGTGATTTCAAAATGAGTAGAACGGGGACTCACCCTCCCGGGAACGTTCGGGGACGTCTATAGTTTCTGGCGACTCTGCTGGGGGACTTAGAGAACTTGACTCGAACTCATGATATCTTGTTTTGACTACACTTATGTGTTTCTTTGCATTACATTTGCATCGATGCGCCTAGGACACCGTGTTTGCTATCTTGCTATTCCTGAGCGGTTTGCCAGAGGCTGCGTGCCATAAGACTTACCACTTACGGGCTCTGCCAGTATGGGAACACAAACCCTCCGTTTTACCGGGGCACCCTTTTGACCATTCGACCTAGTGCATATTCGGATCCGTAGTGACCATTCTGAACTAGGACAAGGTTACTTACCCGATATAGGTTGTTTGAAACCGCTGGCGTGCGTAGTGAAACCCTAGCTCCTGACAAAATAGGACAGGGAAACCTTACCCCAACATAGGGGTGTTTTGGCTCTCACTTATCTGCTATGTGCTTTTGGAGTACGTCTCTACAGGGAAATGCATGTATCAGTTTATAAGTTCGGGCATCAGGCCTGCAGGCATCAGTCAGTGTTCGAGGAATCAGTTATCTGCGGGTACTAGATTCAGTTTTCAGGGACAGTGATTCAGGGATAATGATCAGTGTTTAAGGACAGTGTGTATTCAGCTTATCGACCGTGTGTTGTTATGCCCAGCTGTGTGTTGTGTATTTATTTTAAGCTGTTATGCTATTCGTTTATCTGGTTATTTATTTCCTTATTACTTTATTTATCTTTTTGCTAGGACAATTTTAGCACAATTGCTTCCGACCCAGCAGATATTCCCCAAGCACTTTGGACAAGAGGTCGTTGGCTCAATCGATCTGAGGATCTAGTTGACGGACAGCCAGTGTTTCGTTCTCTACCCCCGGTTGTCAGACGGAGGCCGAGAAAGCATAGTGTGTCTGAACAGAGGTTACCAGAACAGTGGCCTACCCTAGCAGTGAACAGTTGGACTAAGGTTTCAGTTTCTGCCATAGAGATACATATACCAGTCAGTCAACAAGATCAGCAAAATATGGCTGGGATGGAAGAAATGATACGACAGCTCCAAGAGAGCATGAAGCAAATGCAGGAGGACGCTGTCCGCCAAGCGGAGTTCTTTAAACAGCAGGCCACAATTATGGCCCAGTAGGCCGAGCTTATCACTAGACTACAACAGCAGAATGGAGCATCTGCCTCACATCTAGTTCCTCCTCCACCAGGGGTCCCATTACCCAAGCAAACACCAACTGTCCAGAATGTCCTGCCAAACATCCAAAACACCTTGCCAAATGTCCAGAACATCTAGGAGGACACAGACCTTCCAACGGGGCCAGCTCTGCCCCCACTTCCGCCTCAACTGTCCAAGACACATACACCCGTCAACCACCCGGACTCTCCCTTCGAGTTCGAAGTAGACCCTACAACACTAAAATTGAGCAAGCTCGAGAAGCCATTCAAAAAATCCCAAGGGGTAAAGGCTATCCCGGATATCGAGGACGGATATACCGATGTGGCTGTAACGTTGCCGGATAGGTTCAAAATGTCGCAGATCGATTCGCTTCGACGGGTCTGGGGATCCCATGGTCCACCTCCGGCTATTCTCAGATATACTGCGGCCAATGGGCCTAACTAGACCCCAGAAGCTTTCACTATTCAGCCGGACCCTGTCGGGTGTGGCCGCTATCTAGTATGCGAAGTTGGAGAATGATGTCAAGCGGAGTTGGGATGAAATGGCTGAGGCCTTTGTTGCGCAATACTCTTACAACACCCAAATTGAGATTACAACTCGTGATCTCGAAACAACAAGGCAGGAGCCCAAAGAGAGTTTCTCGGATTTCGTGACCCGGTGGAGGCGAAGGCCTCGATGATGACTTTAAGGCACCGATAAGGACCAGATCAGGATGATTGTGCGCAATCTCCAGCCAAAACTGATGCAAAAAATGATTGTGCTCCCCTTCCCCACCTTTTCGGATCTGCACGAGATGGGAGTACAAATTGAAGATGCAATGAAACAGGGTCTGATTGACTAAGACAGGGAGCAACCCCGGAGAACCTTTAACCGCAATAACAATGCAGGCCTGAGTAGCGCTGCAACTGCAAGAACTTCGGAGGTAAACATGGTCGCCATCATCCTCCCTCCCCCTCCAAGGCCCATGGCAGCTACGCCCTTCTCCGGTGCATCCGAAGCAATACACAGACCACCAAATACCAACCGAGAGGCCAAAGAACCTTTACCCCATTGTACATGCCCCTGTCCAAGGCTCTAGGGGTCTTAATCAGAAAAGGGCATCTAAAACCCCTAGAACCGAGGCCGTTACCAAATCCACTACCCCCCACTCACAACCCAGCCAAATACTGCGCATATCACCAGCAACACGGTCATGACACCGACCAATGCTTCAGATTGCATCACGAGATTCAGGATCTCGTTGACAAACAGGTGATTTTGCCACCAGAAAGACCCAATGTTACAACCAACCCACTCCCTACACACAACCAAGCTCCACCTCCCAAAAGAATCAACTTCATCCAGACTGGGGTCGTGTCTTACGATCCTAGCATCTATATCACTCCGTCCCATCTACCTAAGCTGGAGGTGCTCCTTCCCAACTGCACTGACTTTTTGTGCATGCTGGACACCTCTACAACCCAACCTGAGCCAATGGTGGTGGCTGGCGAAGATAGCGCAGCGGAGATTGCAGAGGAGGATGGAATGGTTGAGTCAGGGTTTGAGCAGTCTGGGAATTTTGCTGGGGAAGCCTACGATCCGAGTGAGTACATTCTGTCAGCAGGCCAACCTGAGCCAAGTATAGAATTGCCACAGAGAGCAGAACTATGTGTGATCTGGGGGGATAGATTTGAGCAGGGGACGGATGATTTGACAACCGTAGAAGAGGGCTTTGCCAACCTGCAGTTTTTCGATGACCAAGAATCAGGGGGTGCGGCAGTCAACTGGTTTGATTATAAGGAATCGGCAGAGGCCACTGGATGGCTGGATGATCAACTGGATGTGGTGGAAGAGTTCCAACTGGAACAGGGCCCGGCAGGGGCGAGGGTATCAGTTATGGCCGGAAGGGCCGAAAGTCAGAGTACATTGCCGGAGAGCGTCGGTACGAAGAATTTCACTCAGAACAGGAGCATTATGAATGCAGAGAAAGCTGAACAACAAACTATGCTCACAGCAAGTGGAACAAGAAAAGATTTGGGATTCTGAGAGAATCCGGAAAGCCAAAGCCCATGAAGGGATTGAAAGTGCTGTGGGCACGAGGACAGAAGATGCTGCGAGCATATGGGCTGAAAGTACTGCAAGTACAATTCATGCCGGAGCCAGACAGGTGTCTTTTGAATGCCAACGGAATGTGATGGGAAGATGATGATTTATGTCTTGCCCGCACAGATGAAGATTGGGGGAGCAATCAACCAGACGACACTTGGTATCTCGATGAGGTTGATCACATGACAAGAAGCGGGCGGTATTTTAAGCCCCCGCACCTGGACCAGCCAGAGGCGTTGGGGAAGGATAAGGAAGCTGAGAGACAGAAGGAGAAGCAGATCGAAGAAGAAGCTGTGCTGAAGCAGTTAAAAAAGATACAAGCAGACATCTCCATCTGGGGACTGCTTATAGCGTCACGAGTGCACAGGCAGGCTGTCCTATCTGCTATGGACAAGGCTAAACTCTCTATAGATACCACACCAGAGCAGCTAGTTGGACTGGTCTTTCCGGGAGAAGGTTCCCCGACCTTAACCTTTTCGGACAAAGAATTGCTGCCTGAGGGCGCAAATCATAACAAACCCCTCTACATCTCTGTGGAATGCAGAGGCAAGTGGGTGCCAGTGGTTCTTGTCGACACGGGATCTGCCATTAATGTGTGCCCGTCAAGGACGGCATATGCAAACGGGTTAAAGCCCGCGGACTTCGTGTCGACTACTCAAGTGATCAGAGCCTATGATAACACCAACAGGGAGGTGATGGGGACTGTCAAAATTCAGACCCAGGTTGGTCCAGGACAACACAACATTGAATTCCATGTCTTGGGACGTTCCTGCAACTTTTAATCTACTTTTGGGGCGGCCGTGGTTGCACCAAGTGAAAGCAGTCTCTTCCACTTTGCATCAGATGTTAAAGTACCCTCACGCAAAGTGGGTGGCCATTGTTTTCGGGAATTCGTCAATCCATCCACCGCCAGAAGTGTCTACACCAGTCTTGGAAATCGAGCACCGGCACGGAGGATGTGTTCTTATCAGGGTTTACTTTGGCTGAGGCTCGGGTTATGCAGAATATCATGGCTGTTAATGAGGGAGTGTACGTCAGTGCTCAATCTGTATACCTCATGAACAAGCTTCAACACATCCCTAGGATGGGATTGGGAAAGAGCGGCCGAAAAGGCATCGCAGCATTGGCTGAAGTGCCACATAACCCCCATACCTTTGGTTTGGGTTATCAGCCCACCAAAGAAGACTGGATAAGGAAGGGGAAGAAAATGGCTGGGAGAGCTAGAGCAAAGCAGGCTGGAAAGCCTTTTGAGCTGATGCATAGGCCCCATTCAGGGTATCCTAAACGGACGCTTCGTCCGGGAGGCGGAGGACTTTCTGTTTTGTGGCTTTCCAGAGCGTGGCTGAACGCGGATAGGAAGCGCGTACCAGGTTTTGAGATCTTCTTTGATCTACAGTTATCCAGGGAGGATGTTGCCGAAAAGCAGACAGACCCATCAGCTGAGGTTGAGCAGTGTAAGGAAGTGGATTCCGAGGGCGCTGAGATTGAAATGGGGGTAGCATTGGCTTGTCTACTTTTAGATCCTCCGATCGACCAGAAGTGCTTGGGGGATAGCTTCTCGATTTCCATGATTGGGAATGAAACGGCTGCGGGCCAACCAGCAACTATTTTGGATGCATCTATCGCACCCTCTCTCATTTGGCAATATGAAGAGAGATTTTTGTCCAGCAGCACCGGGTCAGGTAGCGAGCCGGAATCTGATTCCACCGAGTCTTGTGAGTCGGAAACAGGTTCCAGCTCGACTGAGTCTGAGTCTGGTAATCCTGGGGATGATAACCCGGATACCACAGTCTTGTCTAGGTCGTCTTTTTCTTTCTCTTTTGAGTCTATTGTAACCGAGGAATCGGACGACTTGGATGTGCTTAATGAGAATCAAGTAGCTGTGTTTTCTGAGTACTTTTCTGTGCCCTTGATTTATTGCATTAACTCAGACTTTCAAAATTTTGATGAAAACGACGAGGATGAAATTCCTCCAGTTTTGCAACGCTTAATTGAACAAGAGCAGGAAAGATTTGTTAAACCGTTAGTTGATAAAATCACTACCGTGAATGTTGGTACTGAGGAGGACCCGCGGCTAGTCCAGATCGGGTCCACGTTGTCTTCGGAGGAATGCGAGCGCTTAGTCGCTTTATTAAAAGATTTCAAAGATGTTTTTGCGTGGTCCTACGAAGACATGCCTGGAATCGATCCTGAGATTGTACAGCATCGGATCCCTCTTGACCCTGAGGCCCGACCCGTTAAACAGAAACTCATAAGGATCCGCCCGGACTGGGCTCTCAAGATTAAGGAAGAGGTCACCAAGCAAATCGACGCAGGTTTCCTGCTGGTATCCGAATACCCGACTTGGTTGGCCAACATCGTTCTGGTGCCGAAGAAGGATGGCAGGATCTGAGTATGCGTGGATTTCAGGGATTTGAACAGAGCCAGTCTGAAGGACGACTTTCTCTTACCGTATATTGATGAGTTAGTGGACTTCACAGCAGGGCATGCTTTGCTTTCATTCATGGATGGCTTCTCCGGCTACAATCAGATAGTAATGGCACCTGAAGATCGGGAAAAGACTGCATTCACCACCCCGTGGGGGACATACTGCTATAAAGTCATGCCATTTGGGCTGAAGAATGCTGGAGCTACTTATCAACGGGCTGCGACCACAATATTGCATGACATGATCCACAAAGAGGTTGAGGTGTACGTAGACGACATGATTGTCAAGTCCAAAAATAGAGAGGGCTACTACACCGCCTTGCAAAAGTTCTTTCAAAGGATCAGAGAGTTTCGGTTGTGGCTGAATCCTCAGAAATGTACATTTGGTGTTACAGCGGGAAAAATGCTGGGGTTTCTGATTACATAGAGAGGTATCGAAGTCGACCCTTCCAAAATCAAGGCCATCTTAGAAATGCCACCACCAAGGACTGAAAAGGAGGTGCGAGGCTTTCTGGGTAAAGTGCAATTCATAAGACGGTTTATCTCAAAATTAACCTTGACTTGTGAACCACTTTTTGGCCTTCTGAAGAAAGGCAGGAAATTCCAATGGGACGGCCGATGCCAAGCTGCTTTTGAACAGATCAAGGAATACTTACAGAACCCACCCGTGTTGTTACCGCCAGAGCCGGGGAAACCGTTGATATTGTACCTTTCAGTGACTGAGACCACAATGGGCTGTATGCTCACGCAAGAATCAGGGGACAAAGTGGAGAGAGCCATCTACTATCTGAGTAAGAAGATGCTAGAGTATGAGACTCGCTACACACCGTTGGAGAAGGCTTGCTTAGCTTTGGTATGGGCTACCAGGAAGCTGCGGCACTACCTGTTAGCTCACTCCGTAATGTTGGTTTCACGACTCGATCCCATCAAATATCTTTTCGAGAAACCAGCACTTGCGGGTAGGCTAGCTCGTTGGTTGCTGCTGCTCTCCGAATTCGATTTGAAATATGTGACACGCAAGTCAATCAAGGGAAGAGCAGTAGTAGAATTCTTAGCCGACCATCCAGTGGAAGGGGGTGAAGTAGTCGAGTACTTATTTCCAGATGAAGCCATTTTGCACATCGACGATGAAACTTGGACGATGTACTTTGACGGAGTGTCAAATCAGTACGGGTATGGGATAGGAGTGTTACTAATAGCACTTGACAAGTCCCGTATCCCTCTAGCCTTCAAACTCTAGTTCAAAGTCTTGAACAACGAAGCAGAATATGAGGCGTGCATTGCCGGTCTAGAAGCAGCCCTGGAACTAGGGGCAAGACGGTTGGACGTCATCGGGGACTCGAACCTTGTTGTGTCTCAAGCAAAAGGGGACTGGAAAGTCAAAGAAGAAAAGATGATGATGTATCACCAGACCTTGGACTTGTTAATTCCTCGGTTTGAGAAGCTAAACTTTGCTCATCTACTAAGAGAGAACAACAGGTTCGCAGATTCTTTAGCAACTCTATCTTCCATGATAGACATCCCGTTCGGAGTCCGGATGCGTCCAGTCATCATTGACCAGAAATTTGCGCCAGCCTACGAGTTGATTGCTGCTATAGATGAGATTCAGGACGAAAACCCCTGGTACCACGATATTTGGAATTTCCGGGAGAAGGAAGCATACCCGCCGGGGGTAAATGCCAAGGATAAAAGGGCAATCAGAAGAATGGCCGTTCAGTTCATCATCTGTGGGGGTAAGCTGTATAAGAGAGGTCATCTGGGAATGCATAAGCTGTGTGTCGATGCCGAAGAGTCGAAGCGTCTAATGGAAGCCATCCATAGAGGGGAATGCGGTGCACACATGAATGGAGTAATGCTAGCGCGGAAGATCCTCAGACAGGGTTACTACTGGTCCACCATGGAGGAGGATTGTATCGGTTTTGTCTGGCGATGCCACAAGTGTCAAATTAATGCAAATCGCATGAACATCCCGCCGTCGAAGCTGTACAATATGACTTCGCCATGGCCGTTTTCAGTCTGGGGAATTGATGTGATCGGGGTTGTCGCTCCGAAGGGGTCGAATGGGCATGAGTTCATCCTGGTCGCGATAGATTATTTCACGAAGTGGGTCGAGGCCCAATCCTATGCGGTGTTGAAGGCTTCACATGTTGCGAAGTTTATCAGAAACAACATCGTCTGTCGCTATGGAGTCCCAAACGAGATAATTTCAGATAACGGTTCCCACTTCAAGAAGGAAGTGATTGACTTGTTGGAAAAATACAACGTGGCTTTTCATAAGTCATCTACCTATCGGCCGCAAACCAATGGAGCGGTTGAGGCCGCCAACAAGAATATCAAACACATATTGCAGAAGATGGTGGAAACCTACCGGGACTGGTCAGATAAGCTGCCGTTTGCTTTATGGGGCTACCAGAGTTCAATCAGAACTTCTACTGGGGCGACTCCGTATTCATTGGTTTATGGGATGGAGGACGTTCTACCCATCGAAATTGAGGTTCTGTCTTTGCTAGTATTGGCCGAGTGTCAAATAGCCGAAGCAGATTGGCAGCATAGCAGGTTTGAGGAACTCATGCTCTTTGTTAAAAGAAGACTGAAAGCACTGTACCATGTTCAAGGTTATCAGCGCAGAATTGCCCGGGCTTTCAACAAGAAAGTTAAGTCTAGGAATCTAAAGGAAGGAGATTTGGTGCTCAAGGACCACCGAGCTCCCATCCACGACCCAAGGGGCAAGTTCAGACCCAATTGGACTGGTCCCTACATCATTAAGTCTATCTGGTCAGGTGGAGCTGTGGTTCTGATGGATCTAGATGGCTTAGAGTTCTCACAACCGATCAATATGGACAAATTGAAGAAATATTACCCTTGAGAGGCTCGCTAGGCCGAAAACCCGAAAGGGCGACCAAGGCAAAACTCAGAGCACAAAAAATTTGAAATTATAAAAACTGAGCTCGCAAGGTTGAAACCCGCAAAGGGCGACCTTGGCAAAAATTAGAGCGTAAAAGGAGAGTGAAAATACCCAAGCGAACCCGAGCCTGAACTACGTAAGGCTTGATTCCCATCTTTGGGATACGTAGGCAACTTCATCCTGAAGTTCAGCCATAAACTTTTCCCCAATCAACTTTGTCCATTTGATCATCTCAGTCATCTTTGTCCATCAGCATTCATCGTGATCTCCGGTGCAGTGCTTTTCAGACTAGGGGCAACTTTTCGTTGCTGTGCAGTGCCGCGACACTATTCAGACTAGGGGCAACTTTCCAGTTGCTGGGATCCGGGGTTGTGCATCTCAGTGACAGATCCCAGGCGTGTCCAGTTTTGATCCATATCGAAAATGGTTTTGAAAAGTTTTAATAAAAGTTGACTTTGTTCAAATTAATCTTTTTACAACTAAGACCATTTTTGGACCAAAACGGAAAATTTTCAGTACCCACAACCTTCAATTTCATTGATTTCAAAATAGAGTTCTCCTGCTCTTGCATACAAATTGAAGTTGCTTTTTATTACATTCATAAAGAAAACTTGAAAGTACTAGTAAAGCAATAAATCCGGGGCATAGATAAGTCAGGTGTCCCTGCGCCCCCTCCCAGAGCTGGTCAAAGCCTCTGATGCCAAGCTGGGCCCGATCTGTGCCTCCTCATTGAGCCAATCCAAGCACTCGTCAGACAAAGTGCAACTGAAAGTGGGAGCGGGGGCCAGGAGCTCTCTAGTTCTCCAGGCTGTGGCATGCCGGGCAAGCTATGCGCCTCGAACCGGGAATGTGGCAGGATACTCTATCCCCTCTGGCGGGCAAGTCTGATCATGACCGAACTGGCGCTGGAACCGGAAAGGAAAGTAGAACACGCAGTGAATCAGACCAATCAACTGGATCCCGGTCTGTCTAGACATGCTATAGCTCATTGCCGGGAGATTGAGCCAAGGGCAGCGCCAAGTAATACGATCTGCAGACAAATTGCACATCCAGTCAAACCACCACCCCTCATCAGTGGCATCAACTAGGCGTTGTCAAAAGAAGTAGCCGCGAGCTGAGTAGGCTGGGCAAGAGTCCACGACCTGCAATTTATCCATCAACCATACCTGGGGAGGGATGAAAAACGAGAGAATAAAGAATAGAGAGATGTACGATGAGAGAAAAGTAAGAAAAGGGGTTGTGTGAGAAAAACCGAGCCTGAGGGTCGAGTGATGTGAGCAATATATATGTGAGATTGGGTGGGAAACATTACCTGTAGCAGTAGTGGACTCCCCGCAAACCCGGTCGTCTCCTAGCGATAAAAAGCATCCAAGCTCATCAGCGTCTCGGCCAATGTCATGGCAATGCAGCTCTTTCCTTCTTTCAAGCCTTGAGCAACTTTAATCAGACGAATGCTAGATCCACTAAAGCCTGGGGCAAGCAAAAAGTGAGATAGCATGCACAAGCAAAGGGCGTGTTGCCGAAAACTTTGCCAATGATGGTTGCCGCGGTCACCGGCATCAGAAAAGCGATGAATCAAGCAGAGGATATCCAGTTCCCCATTGCAGATCAGAGACCGAGCGTCATGCATGGTGAGTCCACACATCTGCCCTAAAGCTTGGGCGTGACCGAAGCGAAACTGAGGCAAAATTTCTTCATAGCGTTCGGATTCCATCAAAACTTGAAAATCTTCGAAAGTTGGACACACCTCTTGCCCGCCGAAGCTAAACACATGTGTCACCGGGTTCCAAAACCTCGCCGCAGCATGAAAAAGGGAAGGTGCAGCGGAGTACGGCTCAGCGTGAATAGTGCATTCAAGCCGAAGCCTCGGAAGTTCAACTTTTCCGAGCCATCTAGAGAGGCGATCCAAGCTATGAGATTTTCGACGAGAAACGCCTCCATTTTGGTGCAAAACTGAGATGAAATGAATCAACCACGAGGCTAGGGCTTTTAAAGAGGATAAGGCACTGTTCGGGGGACACGTGTCAAAAATTTGGTGGTTGCTGGACTAGGTGGCCGGCCGGCCACCTTTTCTGGCAGGCCGGCCACCCCTCTCCTCTCCAATGCAAAAAGCTGGCCGGCCAGTTCCCAAAGGTGGCCGGCCATGCTGCAAAATGGGTCTTTGGCTCTGTTTTACCCTCTGGAAGGAAGTTCCTAGCATTTCCATGCATCGGGAGCATTAAAGGCCTCCATTTCCCTCTGATTCGGATGTGTTCTGTCACCCAGATCGTCCGAAATACACTTTGTTTATAGAGTTGTTGTTTAGTTTTTCTTATCGAGTTGTTGTTTTGCTTGTCGAGTTGTTGCTTTGTTTGTCGAGCTGTTTTGTTTATCAAGTCTCGTTTATCATAGTTGTCGAGTTTTGTATTTTGAGTTGTTACTCTTTGTTTAAATCAACATTGTTGTGTCTTGCTTATCGAGTTGTAAACTTGCTAAGATTCTGTTATTTCTTAGTGAGTTAAGTTGTTTAGTTTGTTGTGTCGGTTCACTACCTGCCTTGGCAAATACACAGCGCACAATTCCATTCAATCTCATTTTTGTGCAAAATGATGCGATATGATGCTAAGAACATAAAACACAACACTTTTTTTTTTAAAAAAAAAAAAGTTGTTTCATTCCATCATGCTTCCTCTGTTACAACACTTTTTTACAACAAGGGTACAAGTTTTACAGAAAATAAAACTACCTAACAATGTACAATGTGCTACAACTACTAGTAAAAAGGTAAATAAAGCAGGGAATAACTGCATCACTGCTCTCAAGAGCAGGAATAAGAGGCCCTCTTCGTCCTCTTCTGCGGAACAGACTCTGCGCCATCATCACCATCATCATCGTCTGAGTTGGAGCTGCCATCCTTGGAACCCTCCTCAGCCTCATCTCCACTATTGGAACCAGGATCGGAGCCACCCTCTCTGTCAGCAGATGTCTCTGACTGGGGATTTGCAGCCTCCTCCTCCTCCTTGCTGGGCTCCTCCTCTATGATATGCGCCCTGTGTCCGCCTCGTCCGCGAGACGACTCCCCTCTCCCAGCTCCTCGAGAAGGCTTAGATGGCCTAGCTCCTCGGAAAGGCCTGGATGGCCCGGCCTGTGACTGAGCATACACCGGAGGCATCTGAAAATGAAGAATGTAGTTTGAATACATCAGCCAAAACATGTATATCAGATACAGATGCAAGCAAACTACACAGAGTGGATGTATGCAGGTATAGTGCATGAATGTGGTGTGTGTCAGATGTGCTCTACACAGGCAGCCTATCAATGCAGTAAAGATGTTCAGGATTAACATGTCATCAGAAGTATGATAAATGCAAGAAAACTAAAGGGTACCTGGATACCCATAATGGACAACTGCGCCTCTCTCCGCAGGACCATGCCCTCAAGTGAGGCTACCATCTCGAGCACCTCATCCATGTACTCCATGGGTGGCTGCAGATGCAAGCTCAAGTCATCAATGAATAAATAACTGCCAAAGTATCTGTGTGATAAACGGAAAACAGTGGAACATACCGGTGGTGAGTCAGGGTCACTGACATATCGGTGGCCAGGCATCGGAGGCTCTATCGGAATCGGAATCGGGGAGGTAGTCCCGTATTGCCATCCCATCAACTCAGTCGGCATATCTGGCCATCCAGGATGATGATGAGTCGGAGGAATCGGGGGAACCAATCCACCCCTACCTCTAGATGTACCAGCCCTGCTGGTGGAAGGGACATCTGCAGTCCGAGCCCTGCTCGATGAGGGCATACCAGCAGGCCTCCTCGTCGGAGTACGGACTCCCGTCAATGGAGGCATCAAATATGTGTGACGGTAGGTCGCGTAATCCCCCTCCTCGAGATGAAGAAATGCATCAGTACCCAACCTGGCGTTGATAACACCCTGGAGAGGGAGCCTATTAGCGGTCCGCATATCGACTGGGGGTGCTGAAGGAAGGTCCTGAGTAGTGTAGCCCCATACCTGACGCAAAAAGCGATCCCCCAAAAACCAGGCCCTACCAACTGGCCCCTCGAACAGGATCCTATATCGGGAGGCACCCCATGCTCCGGCAAACTGGAACCGGAGGTCTCTACCTAAAGGCGCCCAGGGCTGCCAGGTGATCTGCAGATAACCAATGCATAAGCTGATCAGAAATTGCGAATGTGCAAGATAAATCAAAGATTGGAAACATAAAGAACTGAGAGTTCTGAAATACCTCTGACGTCCGCACTGTATCAAAGTACTGCCGCAGGTAGAGAAAAGACTCCCGAGGTCTCGGCCGGTACTGGCCCTCGAATACAAGTGAATATGGGGTTGTGAGGGGCACCTCCACCTCAAGCTCTGGGGCTAGCGTTGGAAAGTACGCATAAACCCATAGCTGTGGAAAACAGAGCAATAGCCATCAGAATACAGAATGTTGAGTGCAGAATGTAAATACAAGATGCTGAGAGCAAAGTGCAAGATACAGAATGTAAAGTGCGCTGTGTGTGTAATGTACAAGTAATGAGAAGCAAAAATGTAAATCAAGAGGGCAGAAAGTACCTCCTAGGCCCTCCAATAGCCGCCAACCATGTTCCCCCGTCCGCGGGAGGTCGCGCTCATATAGCAATAAAGAGTAGCCAGGCTGGCGCCACCCCAGTCATATCTGCTGACCTGTGATAGGTCTACTAGAGCACTCAGCAGGTAGAGCCCGACAGTGTTCCCCCTATCAGTGAACAGAGTGGTGCCGAAGAGGAACATCAGGAATCCGCGAGTATACTGCGCTACCTCCTCAGGAGTCTCAGGCTCCATCTCCACCCTCCTGAAATGGGAAGAGAACCAGGTGTATCGGACTCTGCCCGAAGATCTGTCAACAGGCGGACGAGCCCCCAATAAATATATCCAGGCGGCCTCCCACTCGCCCATGTCCTCGTCATATGGGATGGCCCAACCTCCCACATCAAGGCCAGTTGTAGACGTCCCCGAACGCCCCGGGAGGGTTAAGTCCCGTTCTGTTCATTAGGGGCTCACTACAGTTCAAAGGACTCGAATGTCACGGTTCTTAATCTTGAACCAAAGAGTCCAAATCTGGCAAATCGTTTTGAGAAAACAGATTTTTGAAAGAAGTGCCAAACATGGACTGCTTTGCCAGATACAGAGTCGCCACCTAAATATTTTTTATGGGGAAATTTAGGAAACCCTGACTCGGTGCCAAAGGCCACATGTCCGTCATCACCAAAGTTGCCTCGGCTCGGGAACTTGGGTACGATTGGGGAAGATCACTTCGTGAGCACCCCCGCTCGCCCGGTCAAAGACCGGCCTCTACTAATCATGATATCTATTTGTGAAAACATTGTGTATTCTTATTCCGGTTATTAGCCTAGGTTACTACGTGATGCGCACAGCATACAAGTATAGATTGGGTCGCCTGAATTGGAACAAAACACTTCATGTTTGTTTGTTTGAAAATGGTTTGATGGTGCTACCCGCAGGTAGGCTAAGACGTGGATTTGCCACCCTCGGGTGGGCTTAGAAAAGATGGTTTTGCCACTATCTAGTGGGCTTAAAACAAACATTTGATGAATTGTCCCAATTCAAGTAACACAACCTCCACCCACAGGCATTCAGGCAGTTATATCACATAAGCAGTTAGCCTCATGGTAAGCATGCTATCATGGCAGTCACTCACACGCATGCAAGGATGCTAAAGCATAAAAACTCACCAAGTACTCCAAGCCAAAACAGAAGCTTATTAGAAATCATGCATGATCCTAAATATGCTGAAATGCCTAATGCAACACATACAGAATGCAACTATAGCAGGCTCGGCTATTCTAAACATGGCATATGGAATGCTACAGCTAACATGTATTCATCTTGTAATTGAAGTACAATGCAGTTAGTATGGTGCGCCGAGCCCGGTGCATGCAAAACAGATGAATGAATGCAAACATGCTATCATACTGTATGCTAATTGAAAGATGCCCTAATCTAACCATCATAAGCAGGTAAATAAAAGGGAAGAAAGACGTGGGGTTGGAAGACATACATCACACTCACCTACACTTATTACAATCATGCCCTCACGCAGAGGGTCCAAAAGAATATACAGTCCCAAATGAAAGAATAGTACAGTCCAAATAAATATTACAATCCAAATAATACAAATTCCTAATTAATTTACAAATTAACTAAGAAAATAATAAAACTGGCATGCAAGCCAAGGACTGCCTTGATTCTGCTCCGGGTGATGAATGATGCATGTTCAGGTCGCCTTTGTGCGGAAATCCATGACGATGCCCCGATTAGCCTCTGTTTGCACCTGTTCTTCAAATGCGTGCCAAACTTCGAAAAGTTGCTGATTCTTCATTTTGCTGCAACAGAGAGCAGGAAAGGGGTATAGCAATGTATTTTCACAAATGTATGCATGTCTCGATCCTCGTGCCACCAATCACGCATCTCGATGCATGATGGCCGAGGAGCCGGATTGCACAACTCAATATAGAATGAATGCATATGAACACTACAACAAAACCTAACTCCATCATGGATAATCCGGAGTGTTGGTGACTTGGGAATTGAGACACGTTTCGTTACTCGGAGTACGAAACGTACCTCGTTTCCCGTGCCCGGGCTAACTCCTATCCCGAACACGATGCAATATGTATGACATGCATGAAATGCAACTAAGATACAACCTAACATGCAAAATGCTACGAAATGGCATACACGATGCACGAGGTAACATGGCATACGCAATGCGCTAACATACATCCTACCATACACAATGCTATGAAATGAAATGGCATACACAATGCAATATGGACTTACACTAACATGAGTGGACCTCAGCCACACTCACATGAGAGGCCATAAGATGAAAATGAGACAACTCGAAGTGCGTGCACGCATGCACGCAAACCGAGGACCGAACCTACGGCACGGAATGCCACTCTAACAAGACATGACAAAACATGGAATATGGCATATGATTATGCAATTTTCAGAGGCAAAATGAGATGCAAAACAGCCCCGAATCATGGCAAAATGATACCCAATGCATGGAACGAGTCCCGAAACATGAATTTTGGCGCATGAAATGGCCTATAGCCATGCAATGCATGCATAATTTGAACATGAAGTATGAAGAAAGAAGCTAGACAGCCCCAAAACAAGCATGTTTACAGTTTAAAGCATGGCCAAACAGGGAACACAAATGAGGCTAGATTAGCATACAAAAATGGGGCCAAGAGAGGGGTAATGAAGCAACTCACAAATTCTGGCCCCAAACAGAGAAGGGGCCTTCTACAATATTTAAGAGGGGCCAAAAATATGATGTATTACAGTTTATGACAAACCCCAAAAACAGATACAAGTATGCTCAAAATGCTATGCAAAATAAGGGCACCAAGAGAGCTATAACATGAAGTATAAAAAGGATGTCCCAAAAAGCCATAGACCCTTAATGAAACATGAAGAGGGGGTCAAAATAGGACTATTTTCAGTTCAGACCAAGGTCCAAAAACAGAAGATCAATAGGCTAATAAATCATGCAAAAATGGGGACCAAAGAGGGGTGCAATGGCAAGTGATACATGGAGGTCCTAAATAGTGGTGAGCCCTTCTTCAATGTTGAAGAAGGGCTCAAAATAAGCCTATCTACAGTTTACATGATGTTCCAAAACAAATTGCACATAGGCCAAAAATACTATGCAAGATTATGGCATACAAAGGGGTGATGAAGCAAGTGCAAGATGGGGGTCCCAAACAGGGTAAGACCCTTAATGAAAGATTAAATAGAGCTCAAAAAAATGCCACTTTCAGTTTTGGTCGGAGCTCAAAACAGCAAGCAAAGAGGGCTAAGAAAACTTGCAAAAATGAGCTAGAAAGAGGGAGAAATCAACTCACCCTTGAAGACCAATCCTTTGCTACCTCTTGGACCAAGAAACTGCCTCCTAGCCTCTGAGAAGACCTCCAAGCTGCTGGAAATGGAAGTGGTGGTGTGGTGCTAGGTGGTGATGAAGAAAGGGGTGTAGAACTTGGATGTTTTGAGGGATAAAGAGAGAGATGGAGGGAGATGTGTATGCAAAGCTTGAGAGCAATTTTTCCAACCCTAAAAACCAGACCTGGGGTGTTGGTTATATAGGCAAAAAGAGGGGGAAAATGGGGGGAAAAAAGGAGGGAAAAACAAAACAAGTTTCCCCCCAAAATGGCCAAACCCTCGGACATGGGTGTAATGGAAAACAAAATATATGGCTAGAACACACTTGGGAGGGGGATAATGGCCGGCTAGTTTAAAAAGCAAAAAAAAATCATTTTTTTAGATAAGTGGCCGGCCGGCTAGTTTTTCTGGGTTTTCTGGCCGGCCAGCTACTTTTCCTGGCTTTTCTGGCCGGCCAGCTACTTTCAGGACAGAAAAAGTGGGCTTCCGGAAAGAAAAGTGGCCGGTGGGTGATTGGGAAGTCCAAATGTGGCCGTTCAAGTGTCCAAATTGAAGCCCCGGAAGTTAGCTTTCCAATGGCACAAACCTTGCATCAAAATTCATCTTGTGAAAAAAGTTATGCCTGTTTTCGTGAAGCCGCGCAGATTCAGTCCCAACCGGAGTGATACCCTACTTCAATCAATGATATCTCCCCTATCCGGAATTGGATTTAGGAGATTCTTGAGTGAAAAATGAAGCCTCGGGAGTAAGCTTTCCAACGGTGGTGGCCTCATAGCTTGATTCCAAGTATCCAAATGAATAGGCCCGATTCGGCGAGGGCTGCTCGACTCTCTCTCTTAACGGTTCATGCCCATTTTCTCCCCCGACTGGATTTCTTCCCTCTTCTCTTCTTTTCTTCAACTTCAAACCCCTAAGTAAGGTGTTTTGAAAGATTTTTCAAAGATTTCATCTCTCTTTCGTTTATTTCCACTTCGTCCTTGCTCGGTTTACCGAAAAACGCGACGTTTGACAAAAGGCGAGCCTCGGAACATCGCAGAAACTTTATTTCAAAAAATATTTTGAAAGAGAGGGTTTTAAGGTCTAAAAACTATTCAAAAAAGCTTTGGTCCAAAATGGGGCGTGAAGTTGGGATTTGTTCCTCTCTCTTTTCCGAAGAAATTGCACTTTTCCCCTGCATAACTTTCTCCACCATGTAAACCATCAGTCGCGTCGAAGTCTTATGGACGGTCAAAAATGGGGTGTCTACACCAGTCAATACTGCGAAGTCAAACGGGGACATAGTCATGTCCCCGGTAGCAGAGAAGTGGAAGGAGTTGGTGGTGTCCCACAATCTTTCTACCAAAGCGCCCATCAGCGTCCTGCTAGCAGGACAGCGGGATATCCCAGTACAAAAGGGTCCAAACCCTGCCACGTCAACCAGATCCCGGACAACCTCCGGGAGCTTGGCGTACCACTCTCTCGCCACGATGGAGCCATACCCTCGCGTAGTACGAGAAGTCACCTGCATTCAGGATGAACACATGTATTCAGTTTCAGAATGAAATGAATAAGCTGCGTGCAAATGAAATGAATAAGCTGCGTGCAAATGAAATAAATAAGCTGCGTGCAAATGAAATGTATGAGCTGTGTGCAAAATCAAATCAGATACAGAATCTGGGCTGTGTGTTCAGAAAGTTCAAATGTATGGGCTGTGTGTTCAGAAAATTCAAATGTATGAGCCGTGTGTTCAGAATTCAAGTATTTGAGCTGTGTGTTCAGATTTCAAAGTGTGGGCTGTGTGTTCATCTCAAAGTACGAGCTGTGTGTTCGACATCAAGTGTTTGGGCTACGTGTTCAACCCTTAATCAGTGTGGGCTGTGTGTTCATCTCAAAGTACGAGCTGTGTGTTCGACATCAAGTGTTTGGGCTACGTGTTCAACTCTCAATCAGTGTGGACTGTGTGTTCATCTCAAAGTTCGAGCTGTGTGTTCAACATCAAGTATTTGAGCTGTGTGTTCAGATTTCAAAGTACGGGCTGCGTGTTCAACTCTCAATCAGTATGTGCTGTGTGTTCACTTCAACAATGAGCTGTGTGTTCGACATCAAGTGTTTGGGCTGTGTGTTCGACATCAAGTGTTTGGGCTGTGTATTCACCTCAACAACGAGCTGTGTGTTCGACACCAAGTGTTTGGGCTGCGTGTTCAACTCTCAATCAGTGTGGGCTGTGTGTTCAGATTTCAAAAGTATGGGTTGTGTGTTCAGATTTCAAAGTATGGATTGTGTGTTCATCTCAAAGTTTGGGCTGTGTGTTCAATTCTCAACAAGTGTATGTTGTGTGTTCACAATCAATATACGGGCTGCATGTTCAGAAAGTCAGAGTATTTGAACTATGTGTTCAAGATGCAAATGGGATACGGTGTTATGGACTAATCATTCAAAACGAGATGTATGCTTGAGCGAGCAGATAAACATAACGAAAGCACGAAATGCGCAGAAAATGCAGAATACATTGCAGAAAGTGTAAAAGTGAAGTAAATACCTCTCGTGCCTGATGAGAGAGGTAAGACTCTGGCTCTCGCAAAAGCAGATCCCCGGGCGCTCGGTCATCGAAATCAGTGAAATGATAAAAAACCGCCTGAGGGAGTATATGTGTAGGAGGGTCGTACCTCTCGGGGATGAATGGCCGAACCCTCGGGGGTAAAGCCATAATATCTGGATCACCTCCAGCACCTGGAGAACCTCCACCATGGGGAAAATGACCCGCCATCCCAATAAATCTGCAAAAATGAGCAAAAATGAGCAAAATGAGCCAAAATTGGAAAAAGTCAACAAAAGTCAACACTCGGGAAATGGAAAAGTCAACGAAAGTCAACTCCCGAGAAAATCTTCCAAATATTGAGACAAACTTACCTAAAGTGGTGAAAATGAGAAAAGAAGCACCGAAATCAAAATCTAATCGGTTCAAAGTGACGAAAACTGAAAGATTTCGCGAAAACAACTTGCATGGGGCGTTGGAAAACGCGTATAGAGCACAGATCTGAGAGAGAAAATGGTTTAGGAAGGAGGAGAGAGCAATTTCAGAGCTGAAGTTATGAGGACAAGTGCTTTGGATAAGCACATTTAAAGAAAAGAGAGCAAAAAGACCAAACTGCCCCGGATTTGGGCTAGGTGGCCGGCCGACCACCTTTTCTGGCAGGCTGGCCATTCCCTTGCCTCACCCCTGGCCAGTAGCCTCCCCCTTGAACCATACCTGGCCGGTGGTGTTCCCAACATGGTCTCCAAGGTCTCTGCAAATTTTGGTGATGATTGGAGTCCCCGGCACCCGAGAAAGTACAAAGAAAGTGCACTTTTCGTCGCGAAATCTATCCGCGGGAACCTCAACTCCAACTTTTGATGCGTGTCTCATCGTTACTCATCAAAAGCGAAGTGTATCCTTTTCAAACATGTCATGACACCTCCGGGAGGTAAACCGGAGGTCGCGATTGAGCCACCTTCGTTGAAACCTGCATTGCTTTGCTCATTGTTTCGTTTCAAGATGTGCATTCAAATTTACACTTGTTCTACATTGTTGTGCACATCACCTGCATTCTCATGCACATCACTTACACTGTTGTGCACGTTTCACGGGTATTGTCATGCCCCCATGCCTAAACTCACGTTGTCACGCGCGTTGCTTCTCGCATTGCGATACATTCACCCATCAATACTGCGTTTGTCTGCATTCGATATCACGCTGAACATGTATTGCTAATCATGTTGTGCTTGTTGAGTTTCTTCCTTTTGCAGGCACGATATTGTATGTACGGTTCATTTGGGGCTGGTGCGACCAGACGAGCGACACAGGTACTGTATCCCCTCCGTATGAGACGTGGCGAGAATCCAATGATTCTCCGCATTCTTCAACTACATGAAATGTAGTTTTACTTTGCATTCTTGCTTAAAACTGTTGCATCTATTGTGAATATTTACTTCATTACAGCTTGCTGCTTCGCATGATCATTAAGATACATCCGGCTTTGTGCGTATCGCTTTGCATTTTGCCCTCTGCCTACGGGCACATCTTTTTGTTTATCTTGCCTGTTTGTCTGAGTCTTCGGCCTTGTCAAAAATGGGTCGTCTCTGGGCTTTGACATTCACTCCCGTCACTTATGACTTTCGAGTTCTGTCAAAGAGGGGCAACTGTAGACACCCCATTTTTGACCGACCTTAAGACTCAGACGTCACCAACTGAGCGCATGGTGATGTTGCATATTGCGCTTGTTCTGAAGTTGCGGAATCTCGGCCGCGAGCCTTGTCTCCGGACTTTGGAGCTCTTTTGTGCTTTGCCTCGGTTTGCAAACCGGGTCCCGTTTTCTCTGTTTTCTCTTCCCGAAGGGAGGGAGAGGTCTCGTAGATCATCTCTCAGTGGCCGTGGGCTACGTTTCGTGGTTGTAGGCCATTTTTCCCGTTTGGAGCCCGGTTCCCGGTTTTCGGAGCCGTCGGCCGTGCGCCTCGGTTCGGAACCGCTTAACCACCTCCGTTTGCTCCGGTTTTTGGCACACATCTTATTTCCTCCCTTTTGAGGGACACTGGGGTCCGAGAGACCAACTTCGTGGTCGAACGCCACCTCCGGTGCTTAATAGTCAGTTTTCGGGGCCCCAGACTGCGCGTTTTGGCCCCCGAACTTTCGTTTTACATCGGTTTGGGTTCATTTTTGGTGGAGACCTTATTTTCATTGTTAGAAAGGTCGTAGGAAGGTGGGAGGCCAGCAATTGTTCTGACTACCAGCTTTATTCCTTCATCGCTCTCCATCGCCCGTTTTTCCCACTAGAAAGCTGACTTTTCCCATTCCCGGGCCACTTTTTTTTACTTTCCTCCACACCATTGTGTTGTACACACCTGGGAGGCCACCAATATGGATAGGCCGGCCATCAACTCTTCCTGACCCTTTTGAACCCCTCTAGAGAGTTGGTTTTTCTCTCTCTAGGGTTATATTTCCTAGTTTTTCTCCACATAGCTGTGTCGCACACACATGGGAGGCCATCTTTTTGGGGTGGCCGGCCACTAATTGAGCTTGACCCTTTTGACCCTGGCCGGCCAGCCAGGGGTGGTGGCCGGCTGGCCACCTGAACCTCCTGAACCTGGCCAGCCAAATTCCTCTCTCCTGGTTCCTTACAGCTGTGCCAGCTGTTTTGACCGAGACCCCTGCCCGGGGATCTGCCCTTTTGGGGGGGAAATTTGAGTTTGGTTTTCCCCGCTTTTCCCTTGGCTTCTACTCTATAAAGCCAGTCCCCCAGCTCCATTTTGAAGGGTTACAAAAATTGATTGGAGCCTTTGCATACAACTCTCCCTCTCCCTCTCTTCCAAGCCTCAAAACCTCATTGTCTTGCACCATTTACCCTACACCTCATAGCCTATCACCTCCACACTCCATTCCAACATCTTGAGGCTGATTTTCAGAGGCTAGGAGCTCCTCTTCTTGGACCAGAAGCTGCTGGAAAGTTGTGCTACAAGGGTGAGTCCTCTTCTCCCTCTTTCTTACCTTATTTTGTTCTATATCTTAGCCCCTTTTGCTTACATTTTTGGGCTCTGACCCAAATTGGAAATAGTCTTATTTTGAGCTCATCTTCATGTTTGATCAAGGGTTTTTCTCTGTTTGAGGCCATCTGCTACCCTTTCCCTTTTATCTCTCTTTTAGGGCTATTTCTTGCATGATATATTAGCCCTGTTTGTAAGCATTTCTGAGCTTCGGCCCAAACTGTAAAGTGCCTTATTTTGAGCCCCTCTTCAACTTTGTTGAAGGGCTCTTTACTGTTTGAGGCCAGCCACTGCCCCTTTCCTTTTATCTCTCTTTTGGGGCTATTTTTGCATTATATTTTGGCCTTACTTGTGAGCATATTCAAGACTTGTCATAAACTGAAAATAGTCTCATTTTGAGCCCCTCTTCAACTTTGTTGAAGGGCTCTTCTCTGTTTGAGGTCATTTATTTCCCTGTTTGTTCATTCTCTCTTTCAAGGCCATTTTTGCATGATACATTAGCCTTATTTGTGAGCCTTTTTGGACCTCAACCTAAACTGGAAAAAGTCTTTTTTTAAGGCCCTCTTGATGTTTTATTAAGGGCATTATTTTTTTTGAGGTCATATGTTTCCTTATATGCTTGATTGCCTCTTATTTTGAGCCTTACAACTAAGCCCTTGTTGCATGCTTTGTTTGGCCTTTTAGCCACTGAAATCGAGTGGATTTTCAGTGGCTTAGGTGTGTTCTTGAAGGCCAAAATCAGAGGGGGGTGACCGCCTCTCTCCTTGTTTTGCTTAATGGTCTTTTTGGCCTTCCAAAGAGGCCCTATCTTGGATGCTTTGTTGACTGATTTCAAGACCAATTTGATGAGTTTTAGGGCTATCATATTTGATTTTCAGAGTTGATTTGGCTATGCTAAGTGTCCTTGATGCATGTGTCTAATAACCCCTTTGTATGCCCTCTAAAAGAACCCATCATTTGTGCATGTGTTGGCTACATTTCAAAGGTTATTTGGGCATGTTTTGGCATGTTTCATTCACTGATTTTTGCTGGTTTGATGAGTTCTCACCTGCTTCATATACATGCCATATAAACTATGTTTGCTAGTCAAAGTTGCATGCTATTTTAGTCCATCTTGCTAGCATCTTTTGGCCATGCTTTGAACTAGAAATGTTCATGTTTTGGGACTGCCTTGGTTCTGTCTTCATGCTTCATGATCAAATAATGCATGCTTTGTATAGCTATAGGTCAATGTATGCGTCTAGTTTTGTGTTTCGGGACCATTCCATGCATCGGGTGCCATGTTTCCATGTTTTGGGATCATTTTGCATCACATTTCAGTGCTGGAACTTGTATGTTTGTATGCCATATTTCATGCCTTTCCATGCCTTGTTAGAGTGACCTTTGTGCCTTAAGATCGGTCCTCGGTTTGCGTGCGTGTGTGCGCGCACCTCGAGTGTCTCATTTTCATCTCATGGCCACTGATGTGGGTGTGGCTGAGATCCACTCATGTTGGTGTAAGTCCATTGTGCATTATGTATGCCATTCCATTTCATAGCATTGTATATGCTAGGTTGTATGTTAGAGCATTGTGTATGCAGTGTTACATCGAGCGTTGTGTATGCCATCTTAGTGTAGAGCATTGTGTATGCTAGGATGTATATTGGTTGCATTCATGCATGTCATGCATATTGCATTGTGTTTGGGATAGGAGTTAGCCCGAGCATGGGAAACGAGGGACGTTTCGTACTCCGAGTGACGGAACGTGTCTCAATTCCCGGTCACCGACACTCCGGATTATCTATGATGAAGTCTCGGTCTTGTTGTGTTTATATGTGCATTCATTTCATATTAAGTCGTGCAATTCAACTCCTCGGCCATCATGCATCGAGATGCGTGATTAGTGGCACGAGGATCGAGGACTACACTCCCTGAAGAGTAGTCAAGCATACATATGTGAAAATACATTGCCATGCCTCTTTCTTGCTCTCTGTTGCAGCAAATCAGAAATCGGCAGTCTTTTGGGGCTTTGTGCAATATCCTGGGTTTAATTATAAACAGAGGCTAATTGGGGCATCGTAATGGATTTCCGCGCAAGGCACATTAAGCATGTATCATTCATCATTCGGAACAGAACTGAGGCGGTCCATGAGCTTGCGCGCTGATTTACTGCTTTCCTAGTTAAATTTGTTAATTAATTAGGATTTTGTATTTATTCGGACTGTACTATTTATTCAGACTGTATATTATTTATTCGGACCCTCCGAGCGAGGGCAATGTTGTAATAAGCGTGCATGCGTGTGATGTATGTCTTCCAACCCCACGTCTTTCTCCTTTTTATTTACCAGCTTATGATGGTTAGATTAGGGCATGTTTCGATTAGCATACAGTATGATAGCATGTTTGCATTCATTCATCTGTTTTGCATACACCAGGCTCGGCGCATCATAACCCACTGCATTATATTTCAATTCCGAGTTGAATACTTGTTAGCTGTAGCATTCCATATGCCATGTTTAGAATAGCCGAGCCTGCTATAGTTACATTTTTGCGTGTGTTGCATTAGGTATTTCTGTATAGTTAGGATCATGCATGGATTTCTAACATAGCTTCTGTTTTGGCTTGGAGTACTCGGTAAGTTTTTATGCTTTAGCATCCTTGCATGCGTGTGAGTGACTGCCATGATAGCATGCTTACCATGAGGCTATATGCTTATGTGATATATTTGTTTAAATGCCTGTGGGTGAAGGTTGGGTTATTTGGATTGGAACAAATCATTCACTGTGAGTTTTAAGCCCACTAGATAGTGGCAAAACCATCTTTTCTAAAGCCCACCTGAGGGTGGCAAAATCTGCATTTTAAGCCTACTTGCGAGTAGCAAACCATTTTCAAAACAAACATGAAATGTGTTGTTCTAATTCAGGCGATCCAGTCTATACTTGTATGATGTGCGCACCACATAGTAATCCTAGGCTAATAACTAGAATAAGAACGCATAATGTTTTTAAAACTAGATATCATGGTTAGTAGAGGCTGATCTTCAATCGGGTGAGTGGGGGTGCTCACGAAGTGACCTTCCCCAATCGTACCCAAGTTCCCGAGCCGAGGCAACTTTGGTGATGACGGACACGTGGCCTTAGGCACGAGTCAGGGTTTCCTAAATTTTCCAAAATAAAATATTTAGGTGGCGACTCTGTATCTGGCAAAGTAGTCCATGTTTGGCACTTCTTTCAAAATTTGTTTTCTCAAAACGATTTGCCGGATTTGGACTCTTTGGTTCAGATTAAGAACCGTGACAATTTTGAGTCCTGAACTGTAGTGAGCCCAAAATGAACGGAACGGGGACTCACCCTTCCAGGGACGTTCGGGGACGTCTACAATCATCAATTAAAGGTTAGAGCTGAGGACATAGAGAAAACTGCATTCCGAACTAGATATGGACATTATGAATTTTTAGTAATGCCGTTTGGGATGACCAATGCACCTGCAGCTTTCATGGATCTGATGAATAGGGTGTTTAAATCATATCTGGATGATTTCATTGTTGTATTTATTGATGACATCTTGATTTATTCTAAAGACAGGGAAGAACATGAGAACCATCTGAGAACCGCCTTGCAGATTTTGAGAGAAAAGAAATTGTATGCTAAATTGTCCAAGTGTGAATTCTGGCTTGACAGTGTGGCATTTTTGGGACATGTGATCAACAAGGATGGAATTTCCGTTGACCCTCAGAAAATTGAAGCTGTCGTGGACTGGCCTAGACCGACAAATGTGACAGAAGTCCGAAGTTTTCTGGGACTTGCAGGTTACTACAGGAGGTTTGTGAAAGACTTTTCCAAGCTTGCCCTGCCATTGACTCAATTAACTCAGAAAAATGTGCCATTTGACTGGAATAAACAAAGAGAGGCAGCTTTTCAAGAACTGAAAACCAGGTTAGTGACTGCACCGATCTTAACTTTGCCTAATGGTATTGATGGGTTTCAAGTGTACAGTGATGCTTCCTACAAAGGTTTGGGGTGTGTGCTAGTGCAAAACGAAAAAGTGATTGCCTATGCTTCTAGACAACTCCGACCTCATGAAAAGAATTACCCAACGCATGATCTTGAGTTAGTAGCTGTGGTGTTTGGTTTGAAAATCTGGCACCACTACTTGTATGGGGTAACTTGTGAGGTGTACACCGACCATAAGAGCTTGAAATACTTCTTCACCCAAAAGGAATTGAACATGAGACAGAGGCCATGGTTAGAGTTAATCAAAGATTACGATTTGCAAATCTTGTACCATCTAGGGAAAGCTAATACCGTAGCGGATGCCTTGAGCCGAAAATCCGGTGCAAGTTTGTCATGTTTGTTGTCCAACCGAAAAGAATTGCCGAATGACTTAGAACAAGTTGGGTTGTCAACTGCTATTTCTGCTCAACCTGCTATTCTTGATGAGATCAAACAAAAACAATGTGAAGATAAATACTTGAAAAAGATCATAGAGGAATTTGATTCAAAGCCGAGGCCAGGATTTGTGTTTGAGAATGATGTGCTGAAATTTCAGAACCGTCTTTGTGTGCCTGATTCTTATGATTTGAGGAAACGTGTTATGACCGAAGCTCACAGTAGTAAATTTGCTATGCATCCGGGGAACATGAAGATGTATCATAATTTGAGACAGAATGTTTGGTGGTCTGGAATGAAAAAGAGTATTGCACACTTTGTGGCTAGATGTCTACATTGCCAACAGGTTAAAGCTGAGCATCAACGACCCGCCGGGTTGCTACAACCACTCCCAATACCGGAATGGAAATAGGAGCACATTACCATGGATTTCATTGTGGGATTGCCTCGTTCTTCTCGAGGTATGGACTCTATCTGGGTTATAGTTGACCGTTTAACTAAGTCTGCCCATTTTTTGCCTGTTAAAACTATTATAATGCTGATAAATTGGCCAATATCTATATGACTGAAATTGTGAGATTGCATGCAGTGCCAGTATCTATTGTGTCTGACAGGGACTCAAAGTTTGTATCGAGATTTTGGCAGAGTTTGCAACAGGCTTTGGGGACTGAATTGAGACTGAGCTGCCTATCACCCACAGACAGATGGCCAAATTGAACGAATGAACCAAACTCTGGAGAATATGCTCAGAATGTGTGTGCTAGACTTCCAAGGAAATTGGGAGACCTACTTGCCATTAGCTGAATTTGTATACAACAACAGTTACCATTCAAGCATTGAAATGGCTCCTTACGAAGCTTTGTATGGAAGAAAATGTCGTTCTCCGATATGTTGGACTGAAGTAGGTGATAGACCTTTGTTGGGACCGGAACTTGTGCAGGAAACAACTGAGAAAGTGAAATTGATCCAGTAACGCCTGAAAACTGCACAGAGTCGGCAGAAAAAGCTATGCTGATGTCCGAAGAAGAGATAGGGAATATGAAGTTGGGGACCATGTGTTCATAAAGATGACCCCGATGAAGGGTCAAACTCGGTTTGGTGTTAAGGGAAAATTGGCGACAAGATATGTTGGACCTTATGAAGTCCTTGAAAAGATCAACCCAGTATCGTATCGGGTAGCCTTACCTCCAGCGATGGAACATATGCATAACGTCTTCCATGTATCGATGCTTCGAGAATATTTGAGGGATCCACTCTACATCATTGAGCCAACACACATACTTTTGAAAGACAATTATACCTACGAGGAAAGACCTATCCAGATTGTGAATCGCCGGATCAAAAGGTTGAAAAATAAAGAAATACCGTTGGTAAAAGTTGATTAGCAAAACCACGGAGGAACCTATGCAACTTGGGAAACCAAGGAAGACATGGTGAAGAGATATCCGGATTTGTTCCCGTTGGACCCAACGTTGATTCCGAATGAAAGTAATTCGAGTTTGAAGGACCAAACTCTTTTAAGGGGGGAAGACTGTAATAACCCCAACCTCTAATTAATGCTAAACCATGATTAATTATGCCTAACAGTAATTTAGAAGGAATCTGAGATTGATTTGCATGTGTATTGCAATATCTTTGTGTTTTTATCTGTTTGCCATAAAACGATCTGTTCATATTCTGGCTTTGAATTGTGAATTGAAAGCCTTATCGGCGCCCGATTTCGAAATTGACTTGTGTTATGTGTTAAATAAGATTTATAGAATTTTATGGTACATTTAATTTAAATTTGATTTGGTATGATTAAATTAGATTAAATAAAGTTGAATTACATTAGTTTGGCTTATTTACCAAATTGCCATTGGGTGGGCTTTGCTAGACTAAATGTTTAGTCTTGAATTACATTTGTTGGCATCATTTCTCATCACCCTTCTTGAGACCAAATCGTGAGAGAGAGGGAGAGTAGGAGAAATTGAGTTCAACAAGGGATTTAAACTTGGAGACTTAGAAGAAATCAAGAAGAATTGCATTTGTGAGCTCCTAGACTTGGAATTCAAGACTCAAGGTAGGAGAATTACCTTCTTAATTGTGAATTGAGTTAGTTCTTGCATGATTCATGTGAAATTACTTAGCTAAGTCTAGAATTAGCTCAAACATGTTGAATTTAAGCTTAATTCATGCATGCATGTTCATATCATAACAAATTGAAGTGTTTTTATGGAAATTCTTGCATGCAAGACCATATTCTAGTTATAGTCCATGAGTTTATCATGATTTTGAGTTTAATCTTGCATTTGGTTGTATTTTTGGAGCATTGAATTCATTAGGACACTTGCATGTTACGTGTTCATCATGTTCTTGAAGTTTGTTTGAAATTAGTGTTCATTTGACTCATCTTTAGGCCTTGATTTCTCAAATTGATCTTCAAAACACCTTATACTATGAGTTTACCAGAGTTTTCCAGAAATTAGCCCAAAAGGATCGAAATGGATGCTTTAAAAGTTGAGTTTTGAGCTTGAGGTTCAAATCTGGGAATTCCAGATTTTGGACTCACGCTCGAGCGGGTAACTCCACGCTCGAGAATACACACTGAGTTCATGCAGTCCACTCGAGCGTGTAGAGTAACGCTCGAGCGTAAAATGCGTGTATCCAGTACTTTTCACATCTTTACAGTCCGCTCGAGCGGAGAAATGCACGCTCAAGCGAGTACTTGTGTCTCACGCTCGAGCGGGTATTGAGCGCCCATCGAGCGTGAATTTCATGCATCCAGTACTTTTACTATAGTTTACAGTCCGCTTGAGCGGAGTAATACACGCTCAAACGGATACCTTTTGTCTGCATGTCCACTCGAGCGGAGAAAGACACGCTCGAGCGGGACCCCTGTTTCAACAAACTTTTGAAAAGTGTCTTAAAGTGTATCTTTGCATCCTCATTCCATCCTAGGCATTCCTAGGCCATATTTAAGACTCTATAGTAAGGATTAAGGGTTAGAAACACACTACGAGCCAACGAAATAAGTTTTATACAAATTAGAACGTGTGTTTCAAGTGTGCATCTGTTATGTGTTGTGTAGGTCACGTGCCACGTACTATTTGACCAAGTTTACTCCGTCTGTTTGTCTCAAGGCCCACTGTGAGTAATAACTCTGTAAAGTTACGTTTAACCTATGTATTTTCTGACTGATATAGTATGATCTATTTTCTGAAATGCTATCTTACAAATTATGAATGAATGTCCAATTTCTGTTATGTTTTAGTGACATCCTTGGCACCATGTGATATCTATTCTCTGTTATCCGGATCCGGAGGTTCCTTCATGGAACTGACAAGCTATCTGTGCCCGGCTGGAGGTTCCTAGTTGGAACTGACAAGTTTACAAGTTCCTAGTCCGGAGGTTCCTTTATGGGACTGACAAGTTATCCTCACCCGGCCGGAGGTTCCTCTATGGAACTGACAAGTATGATCTAAGATACTTTGTAATTAATCTGTTAGTGCTAACGGATGGACTATGTATGATCGAACATGACTTATGATTTCTGTATATGATCTGGACAAATTATGAATCTGATATGTAATTGGAATGTGATTTCTGAATCTGTATGGACTCATTCATTGAAACCCCTTTACGCTGTTATTATTTACTGGGCTTTCGCTCGCAGTTTATATTATGTATGTAGGTGAGCCGGCACATGACCAGGGCCAGAGTTGATGGCCTTCTGTTCTGTTTTTGTCAGCCAACCGTTGTGCCTCCTGAAGAGGTTCCGATCGAAGTCTAATGCCATGGTTGTTTTTGTACATCATGCTAGTCTTTGTATTGGCACTGTTAAGTCGGATCTTGGGAAGTTCACTTCTATAAATATTGTGTATCCGAACTGGCATGTTTATGTACATATAAATAAGTTTTAAAATGTTCTGCCCAATGTACGTTATCACAGCTCATTGGACCTTGTCTATTTTGTATTATTGCTTCCACAGCCCCTTATTATTTGCTAATCTGTTCAGAGGCCTTTGGTAATCCACGGATTACTGGCCGGTTATGGTGCTAAACCTAGAAGGGCGAGTTTGGGCCCTGACATGTACCGTGTGTCCCTACAGGTCACATTTGGCACTAGAAAGCTTCCTATTACATCAAGATAGTGGTTGGGGGGCTGTTTTACATTTTCGCCGCCAAACGCCTTTTTTTGACTAAATTTATGACATTTTCAACTCTAACTCCTAACCTACGTGTCCTGTTTACGTGGTTGGGAGGCTGTTTTACATTTTCTTCCCCGAACTCCTTTTTTTGACTAAGTTTATGACATTTTCAACTCTAACTCCCAACATCTGTGTTGTATTTACGTACCGTCTATCCCTACAGGTCACATTTGGCACTGGGAAGCTTTCCATTACGTCAAAACAGTGGTTAGGGACTGTTTTACATTTTCGCTTCCCGAACGTCTTTTTTCGACTGAATTTATGATATTTTCAACACTAACTCCCAACCTAAGTGTCGTATTTACGTATCGTCTGTCCCTACAGGTCACATTTGGAACTGGGAAGCTTCCCGTTATGTCAAAGTAGTGGTTGGGGGGTTGTTTTACATTTTCACCCCCCCAAACACGTTTTTTTGACTACATTTATGACATTTTCAACTTTAACTCCCAACCTACGTATCGTATTTACGTACCGTTTGTCCCTATAGGTCACATTTGACACCAGGAAGCTTCCCGTTACATCAAAACTGTGGTTGGGAGGCTATTTTTCATTTTTGCCCCCTAAACGTCTTTTTTCGTTTAAGTTTATGACATTTTCAACTCTTAAAGCTAACACATTTTAACAAAGTATATATGACATTAATAAAATTGTTCTTACCAAACAACGAACGTCAGATGACCAACTTAGACCCCAAGAGTTGTGTCAGTTTGGTGACTACGTTATTCAGATGCTCGACCTTTGTATTTGTCTCCTCCCGAGCTTTTTGTCCCTGCTCCCGCTCTTTCAATATCTCATTGTAACATCTCTCGCGCTCCTCTCACTCTTTCAACATCTTATTGTAATATCTCTCGCGCTCCTCTCGCTCTTTCATTAACTTGTCACGATCTTTTTGTTGCTCCTCACGAAGTGGCTCCATCTCAGCTTTCATTGCCTCCATATCCTTATCACGTGCTCATGATGCAACTATGGTAGAGGGTTGTGAGCCGATCCCAAATCCAAGCAAGTACCTTTTCTTTTCTCCAAGCATTTGTCTTGAAAGCTCCTCTATGTCAATGGTGTCCCCGACTCAATGGCACCAGCTTGTAGATTGACCATATCTTACTGTCATTGCAAATAAAAAAGACAAAAAAAGGCTTAATAACATATATATTTTCGGATGGATCCAGCCATTCGTTTTCTTAGACATGTGGCTATCCTTATAAAACTTAAGAAAATCCAAGTCTTCATTTTTAGCTACCTGTTACATTCAAATAAGAACCACAAAATAACCACAACATATTATTCATATCCAAAAAAAAAAAATGGATTTACTTTTAAATAAAATAAATCTCACCATAGCAGCCATTGCGATAAGAAATGAGCGAGACCCACAGGTATGATTGTACAGCAACTGACTCCTGTTACTCTTATCTGCTTTTGACCGTTTCTAAAAATAAGACAAGTAAATAAACAAATTTTTGTTAAATATTAAGGCATGTCACATTTGGCATGGGGCTATGTACAATGTATTATTATTTTACCTGGTGAGATACATCTTGCCATGCCACGTCGATCAAATGTGTGCATGCTGTAAAAAAACAATTTCTTTATCTCAGTTTCTGTGTATTGATCCCTAAAATTGAATTGCACTAAATCCATCAGTGTGGCAATATCTCATTTCCATCTATGAAAATTTTGGTTTAAGTAAATAGTACTAGCTGAACGAGTGATTATTCAGTATTCCCGGAATATGGATGCGTTGTGTTCCATAAGGTTTTGATTAGTAAAGAGGGATAGGGACCCACGCTTTATGTTGAGGATGTGGGAACAATATGGGGCTAAGTAATTGATGATTGACTTAGAGTATGGCCATGTAGTGTTCATGGATTATTGAATAATTTCCCTTAGCTGAACTTAGGAGAAGACATGATACTCCAATTTTCAGCATAGCATGTTATGTTTGATTGTTAACCTAAGAGTTACATTGGCAAATTGGATCTATATTTTATAATATGACAACTGTGTGCATAAGGTAGAAGTTATATACAATTGTATGATATCGCATCTCATTTTTAACAGGTCCCATCTCTAATTCAGCATCGCCCTAATTCAGAAACAACAACTCCAACATTGCCTTAATTTCAATAATATCTCACCCTAAAGCAATTGTCACCTAATCAATGTAAACGACTTATATATATATATATATCTTTGGATGACATTACCAATGTATAATCGATTATATAAAGCATCAAAGTTCTGTATCTATGATATATCTGTTTATATATAAATATATATATATGTATGTATATGTGTGTGTAAATAGAGAGATGGGGGAACTCGAGAGAGAGACAGAGAAAGAGAGGGAAATCAATAGGGAGACAGTGAGAGGGGAGACAGAGAGAAATCGGGAGAAAGAGAGAGAGAGAGAGAGAGATGCGAAATAGAGAACATACCTGGAAGACAAAACGATGATGCTCTAGCAACCCTTGCGGTGATGGCGATGGAGACAAAGTGATAAAGAGGAGCGTAGAGGCGTGAGTAAGAAACAGAGTCACAGAGGCGTGAGTGAAAGGAGGGTAATGGACTTGTATTAATTGTTTCCCTTGGTTTCTTTTTCCCGACGATTTGATATTAGTTGCCAATAAGAAAAAAAAACCCAAATTTTTCCCGACAACAAAAAATTTTGGTCTCTAATTCCACTGGAATAACTCGAAATTTGTAATCCTCTCCCTCCAAAACTTTCAATTTTGCCTCCAAAACTTTTCGTCACAATTGGCTACTAAATTTTAGTCGGTAAAAGTGAAATAAATACTAACTAAATTATTTTTAGTAGCTATTGTACATTTAGGGACCAAATTAATATTTTAGTCGCCCAAAACCTTATTTTCCACGACTAAAACACAATTAGTAGCCAAAAGTGAAATAAATACCGATAAAATCAATTTTTAATAGCACAATTAGCGACCAAATTATTTTTTAGTCGCCCAAAAAAGATTTTTTACCAACTAAAACCTAATTAGTCGCCAAAAGGAAACTAAATACCCATGAAACTTTTTTTTAGTAGCTAAAGAGTGTATCTTTGCCAACCAAATATTTTTAGTAGTTGAAGATTGTATCTTTGCCGACCAATTTATTTTTAGTAGCTAATGCGTGTACCTTTGGCGACTAAATTTTTGTTGGTCGGCATTTTTAGTCACCCAAAGTGTAATTTCCTATAGTGAATCCACCCCCAATGACATGGAATGTACCATATGAAAGAGTGAACCCACACTCTTCATCTCTCTTCTCTCTATCTCTTTCTATTCTCTCTCTCTCTCTCTCTCTCTCTTCCACCTCATTAGAAGTCAAAGGTGGAATGTTGCATAGTTGTTAAAAGAAACCCAACCCCCCCCCCCCCCAACTAAAAAAAACAAAAAACAATATTTTAATTAAGTGAAGAAAAATAATGTTTGAAAAATTTCTAAAAATAGAAGAAATAAACTCCAAGAAAAATTACCCAAATTAGAATAACTTTAAAAGAAATGTCCCTAACCCAAAAAATAAAATATCCCATTCAGAGGTCTGAGTAGAGTTTCATTATTTCTAATTCACTATTTATAGAGAATTAGATCTGTTGTAAATATGAAATCTCTTAAATCAAAACCCTAATACCATCTTTGCATATGCAGTGGGGTTCTTAAAATTTGTGGTTTTCTTGTGTCTTGACTTTGATGGAGCACTAATATGGTGGAGCCATATCTAATTTTTGGATGGTCCAAGACTTGGTAACTAACCTAGGAATTAATAAGGTGAAAGGATTATGATACGCGTTGTCAAAACTCAAAGGGTGTGGTTGTTTGAACGAACTGGATAAGGAGGAATTGTAATTCATCGGACTATTAGTTCGGGGGTACATTATCTCGGGACTATTTGGTTGGACTAAATTTATATCCTATGTTTGTTTAGTCATGGGATTAGATGTCTGGATTTGACTATTTTTAGTTATCCAATGTTTGTTTGGGATATTATAAAGAAGGATAAATGCTCAAATGACTATTTTATCCTTTTCAATTATTTACTAAGTAATAACAATATTAAACATAGCTTTAATATTTTAATTATTTTTAGCTAGATTAAATAAAAATTTGTTTTATTTTATTTTTTGCACAATATTTTAATTATTTTAATTTATTATTTTCAATTAAATTAAATTTATAATTTATAATTTATATTCTTTATTTAATATATAATTTTAAATTAACGACAATAAAAAATAATTTTATTTAATATATAAATTAAATTTTCAACAACACTAAAAAAATTTAATTTATGAGGCCATAATTTATTATTTTTAAATAAATTTAATTTATAATTTATATTTTTTATTTAATATATAATTTTAAATTAACAACACTAAAAAAATAATTTAATTTAATATGTAAATTTAATTTTTTAACAACACTAAAAAAATTTAATTTATAAGGCCATAATTTATAATTTATTATTTTTAATTAAATTTAATTTATAATTTATAATTTATAATTAAATTTTTTTATTTAATATATAATTTTAAATTAACAACACTAAAAAAATAATTTATAAATGTTCAAAAGACTATTTTATCCTTTTCTAATTGTTTGCTAAGTAATAGCATGGAGGGTAAAATGGACATTTCACAAAATAATCCCATCGGATACCAATCCCATGGTTTCTATCCCCTCCATGGGATAGGATAATCCCATATTTGTGGGACTAATAGTTCAGGGAGACTATTAGTCCGGAGCAAAAAAAATGAAACAAATAATGGACTATTAGTCCGGTAAGACTAATAGTCCAATCTCACCCCCTAATCCTTCAAAACAAACACACCCAAAGGGAAATAGTTATTCATAGATTGTCCAACTCTTTCTATGCTACTATCTTATAACTTTTTTTTGCTTATTTGTTTGTGTTTTTTTAACATAAACTTTTTTTTGTTTTGTTTGTTTATGTGGTAATATACTCTTTGCAAATAATTATAATTTTTGAACCCTAATTTGTGACTGTAAGGGTAACTTGTAAATATTTTTAAAAAAGAGGGTTGATTTCAATAATGATGAAGGGGAGAGCACTTAAATTTAAAAAGTTGAAAGGTCTTCCCCACCACCCAAACAAATGTCAAGTTGAGAACTCGGTCACTCACTCACCCTCCCAACTAATCAAAACTTTTCACAAAAGCTGTTTTTGTTACACAATTGATTAATTAATTACCAAAAAAAAAAAGCAAAAGGGTTTGAGAGCATTATATTATTGTTATTATATTATATAAAACTAAGCTAAATGAAATAAATTAATTTCGATCCGTACAGGTAATGATGTGTCCCGTTGCCTCCCGCCATTTTTATTAATTTAGTTGAAATAATAATACTAATAATTATGGAAAGTGGCATTTGATGGGCCATTTGAAGCAGACTTTGAACCCTCTTGCTCCCAAACAAAACAGCAACTGATACTTAAAATTAAAATAAAAAATTTAATTAATTAAAAAAATTTGTTACTAGTTTAGTTTCAACTAAAAAAAGGTTAAAGACCGACCCAATTTTTCCACTAACAAAAAAAAAATTAATATTTACTAAACGCATTAGCTTTTCTAGATTAAGAAAAAGGAAAAATTATAATTTAATGTAAATTTTTAAAAATAATTTCAAATTAATAGTAAAATTTTATAAATATTAATAACTAGAATTTTAAACTTTTGACGGATTTATAATTATTTTGTGAAAGAGCTATTATAATTTCCAGAATAATAATAATACTACTAAGAAACTATAGCCAAACCCAATCCTATATAAGGTTGGGCTAATCTACAATGTACATACATTTGACTAGATCAATCCAATCTAGGTCTAAGGACCCACACACAAAGAATTCAAACTGTTTTTTTCATTTTATAAATTTTATAAGTATTTAGAATTTTATGAATATAAATATGATAAAATCGTGTGATTATAATTATCAAAATAATCTGATATATTTATAAATGATTTACACTGAACAATGTAAAAATCAGTGACTTAGATTATCAAAATAGGGCTTTCACCAATGCCCTGAAAGGGGAAATAGGACTAATAGGACTGAAGGGATATACACATTCCAATTATACATGACATAATGGTACTTGGTTTACTGGAATAAAATGGAATCATTATTCCTTAACTTTCTTATAGAATAATTATTCTCTTACACTCGTGAATGATGATTTTATTTATAATATATTTTTTATTTTATTTTTTTTGATAAATCAAATATAAGAAATAATATTATGATGAAATGATTATTCTATTTCACTTCATTCATGTGAATCAAATAGAACATAAAAATTTAGGAAAAATTATCCACAAATCCTATCCTAAAAAAAGTTAAACCATTTAGTCCCTCAAGTTTTTTTGTATACCATTTAGTCCTAATGTATTGCCAGATTTTGAGGGTGTGATTTGATTCCATTTATTTTTACATCAATACCCTTTTACATCAATAACTAGCAGATGAGTTTTTCAGAGGCTTCCATGGCGAAGGAGTGTTTGTAGCGAAATGGCTCTTCCACGGTCGATGATCTCTCTGTTGTTGTTGTTATTCATACCCTGCTTTGCGTCCAAATCGATAGGGTACGAACCACAAAAAGAAGAAGGGGAAGAGTTCTCAGAGGAATTGCTGTTGAAGCCATTGCCAGATCGCAAGGTTCTAGCCTATTTTCACTTCCAAACCAGAGTTCCTCCTACTAAAACTATTCATCAATGACGATTGCGATCTTGCCCACGCCGACTGCGATCTTGCCCATGATTCCGATCGTCCACAGTTGACCGCGATCTTGCCCACGCTGCCGATCTAACGGTCCATATGGTCAACTTTCTGAGGAGTTGGTTCAATCTGGACCGTCGCATCAATCTAAGGAGATTTCTGAAGAAGTGGGGGTTGAGTCTGGACCGTCCGATGAGGAGAATGACAGACGTGAATTGATGAGTAGTTCAATCCAGTCCAGTGGTTCTTCTGAGGGTAATAAGAGTGGGGAGAAATCAGGTGTGCCCAATGTGATTGATCATTTTTCAATTGCTGATGATCTATTCTACTACATTTGATTTTACACCCACAGAATGTAGAACATAGAAGTTTGTATGTTGTCAAATGTATGAGAAAAAAATTGTAAAAAAGAAATTTTAAAAATACAATAATAATATTTTGTTTGGAAGGTTGTGTACTTGGTGCTTATGTTTAAATACATTGATAAATTTTAAAAATACAATGATTTTTTGTGTTTATGTTTAAATGAATCCGATGTGTAATTTTTCACGATGTTTGTTCCTGATGTTTTGACGTTGATGTTCAATGTTGATGATGTTGTGATGTTTGATGTTGTTGATGTGTTTGATGATGTTTGATGTTGTTGATGTTTTTGATTATGTTTTGTTGATGTTTGTTTGGAGGGAAAACAAATATTTGCAGAGTTTTGGGCATTTCAGTCAATACTATGTTGGGGTTTTCCTCATTTATCCTTACTAAAAAGCGTAAAACATAGTGTAACACTGGTTATTTTGTCATTAACATTAGCTTGGGACTAATTGGATGATAAGATAAAACATAGGACCAAATGGATCATAAGATAAAGATTTGGGATTTATTGGTGCTCGCCCAAAAATTTATTAGTTTGGAAATATTTGTGAAGGCCAATTTTTTTTTCTTCCTTTCTAGTGAATTTTTTCAATGTTGGCAATTTTTTTAATTTTTTAACTAATTTTATACTAGAATGAATAATTTTGTAAATAATAAATAAAAATTTTACTTGTAATACAGTCTTTACTAGATTCAACTTGTGATGAATTTTAGAATCTTCTTTCTTTTAAATATTAATGATTTTGTTATGAGAACTTCGCCTAATATGCCATTTCTCCAACATATTTGACCATTGTTTGCATCACTACCATCCAAATTTATGACAAATCTCAAGCTTGACAACTGCAAAAATCCACATTGATAAATACCAAAGAAAGTAAAAATATTAAAAGGGGCAAAAAAAAAATTCGCAGATAGATATTTTTGTGGTCCAAACTCTATAATTGATTGTATTATAAGTCAAAAATATAATAATTGATGGTACAATAATATCCATTGATCTTAACCTACTATGATCATAATTAATCCCCTCTTAACCCAAATTCTGCATATCAGCCACTTTGATCTTCCACGTGCATAACCCGTGCACAAAAGTAGAATACTCAAAAAGTTTTTGAATTTTTTTTATCAAAAATGATTTGTGGCACTAAAACTGTGAGCACTAATGCCCCTAATTTCCAGTTTTGGTAACTTTTTTTTTTTTTTTTTTTTTTTTTTTTTTGCCTTATATAGAATTTCGGGGCATTAGTGCCCCTGAAATTCGGGGCACATATCACGGTTATTTTTTTATTTTTATTTTATTTTTGTATTTTTTTCATTTGGTATAATAAAAAAATGAAATGCAACGAAAAAAAAAAATTTAGATTAAAGTCTTATCAATGTTATTACATTATCACTATCACCACCATCACCTGCTACTTCCACTCCACCACCTCCACCTCTGCCTATCGCCACCACCTTGCCACCACTAATATAACTATTAGTACATTAGTCTCAATAATGCAACTAAATATAAGAAAATATTTTGTGTTCTAAAATGTTTTTTGCGGAAAAATTGGCATTCACTGTTTTCAACGTGAAAAAAAAAAAGTAAAAATATAACATTTTGAAATTAAATTCGAAATTGTCTACTTTTTGAATAGAACATTTTGCCATGGGTTTTTGTCAAATTTATTAATAGATATTATTAATTGAAATTTTAAAAATTAATATAATTGAAACTACAAAAATCAGATTAAGACAAGAGAAAATTACAAAATAATTTGTACTCAAAATTATCTAAAGTTGAGCATAAATAATTGGGCAAATAGCATTTCAGTTGAACAATCTAAAAATAATTGCACTATAGGTGAATTTTTTTTTTTTATTTATACAAATCTAATACATTGGAAAGACTTGCATTATACACAGTAAAAAACTTACACTATAGAGGAAAATGTTTGGGACCCCACAAAAGAGGACCTTCATGACCCTCACTAAGGTATTGACCATTGATGTGTTTGAATTTTTTTGAAGAGTTATATCTGACAATGACATGAATGGTTCAGATCATTTTAAAAATTGTGAGAATTATGTTTTATGGAGGTCTCTATCATTATTAGTTTTCCTAAATAATATCACACAACCCACGAAAGTGAGTGTTGGGAAGCCCACGACTACCGCATTGGTGTGAATGGCCTCATATGAAAGTAAAATTGTACTTCCACATTAAACAAACAACATTGTGGTGTCTATTGGACCACACATCTTTGTCTCCCATTGTCTTTTTTATTTCACAATTCTTGTTACTTTTAATATTATATTTTCTATAAATTTTATTAAGTTTCCATTTAATAAATCAAGTGTTTGTGGAATTAAATAAATTTTTTTTTGTAGACTAATCAATTCTAGTTGAACCATGTTGAGATCTTGTGAATGTTAGAGAAGGAGAGTTGCCCTTTAAATAATTCCATACCATGCCATCTCATTTTTCTAATACAAAAGTGTAAGTAATGACGCTAATGATTGGTTTAATGTCCATATATATTTTTTCTATATAAATGCATATGTACATCTCAAATTTATATTTTATAATGTGATGACATATATTATAAATACAATTACGATTCTCTCTCATTGGATTAGAGGTGAATGTTGGATTTTAGTGGACTCGCGTAAATTGTTTATATTATAAAATTTTATTCAATTATTCATGTAAAAAAATTATATTGATTAGACAATTATAATCATATAATACTATCACTTTTATATTAAAAAAATGAACAAGAAGTATGATTATGAGAATAAACCTTTCATGTGGTTGTAATTGTCTGATTAATATGATTTTTGTAAAAATAATTTTCTCTAAAACCCTCCAAACATGAATAAGATAGTTTTGTGATAAGCCCGAATAAATCTAAGTAAATTTTTTACAAAATAAAATACAAATATGACGCAAAGGATACTTAGGGATTGTTTGGAATGACCTAAATAAGTACACTTTTTGTCTTTTTACGAAAAGATGTACAGAAAAGTAGAGAGGTGATGTGGTGAAAAAAAGATAAAAAGATAAAAAGATGAATTATTTTGTGTATGCCAAACTTAGCCTTAATAGATTTTACGTGTATGACTCATTTTTTTAACTTATATTATAGTAGTACTATATTTACATAATTTTTTTCCTCCAAAATCTCCCGAATTAGGTGGTAAGACAAAATACATATAGAAGAGTTTTGAGAAATGTTAGCCAACTTTTTAAATTTTGCTTCGGGGGTTTAAGAAGAAATTGTATAAATAAATTAATTGTCTATATCTATATCTTATTTAATGGTTTTTTTTTTAACACTAGTAAATGGGCAATCATACGAAAACCCAACCGTCCCCTTCACTAGTATGGGTCCCAATTTGCTATAAACAACTATGGGCGTGGAGAGATGAAGGTGGTTGTACCATGATTCTTGTCAAAATCATTGTTAATGTATAAACAATTAATAATTAAAATAAAAATTATAAATGTTGTATTTAGATCATAAATTTATATATAAATTTGAAAAGAAAAAAGACAAAAAAAAAATAATAAAAATAATAAACAAAAAATAACTTATATTTTATTCGTATCAACATCACATTTTTTTTATTTTTTAATTTTTAAATTTATGATCTCAACACAATTTAAAATTAATTAATTAATTAATTAAGAACCATAACCTACTTGACACTTGAGGCGTGTTTCGCATTTTCAGGCTCCTTCACTTGCCGGTTAAAAAGAAGCCAACTATTAAGGGGTAGTTTGGCATAAGCTAAACTAGCCTATCACCTATGCTATGCACATAGCTTGTGTTTATAATTATCTATATATGTGAATTGTGATTTTTGAATGTCTTTTTTTTTTTTTTTAAATGTCTTCTTTTTTTCCTTTTTTTATATTATATTAAAGTTTAATATTTTGATAATAATCATGTGTTAGACTTTTCAAGGAATTAAATGTCTTTTTTTTAATTATATTATATTAAATTTAATATTTTGATAATAATCATATGTGATGGGCTTTTCAAGAAATTTTTTTTATGCTTGTTCTTAATGCATTAAAGTGTTATTATGAGGGATAATAATCATATGTGTTGGGACTTTTCAAGGAACTCATATGTGCTGAATTTCAAAAATTTCTTTTATACTTGTTCTTAATGCATTAAAGTGTTATTATGAGGGATAATAATCATATGTGTTGGGACTTTTCAAGGAATTCATATGTGTTGGATTTCAAAGAATTTTTTTTATACTTGTTCTTAATGCATTAAAGTATTATTATGAGGGTAAGACTTGGGGTTGAGAGAAGTTAATAAATGCTAAGTTTTTTTTTTTTTTTTTAAATCAGAAAATCAGGAAATTTAAATTGGGAGATTGGAGCTCCCACAAGGCTTGAGGTTAAAAACTCCCTTTTGCTTAATATATAGTATAGATACAGATAAGGACATCTTTTTATCTTTTTTAAATTACATCAATCAACATCTCATCTTTATTTTTCTACACATCTTTTTATAGAAATTCAAAAAATACACTTATTTAGAATATCCCAAACCACCCCTAAATACATTTTTTTTATATAACTATATTTTTTAAAAGAGTAGTGCTACCTGCCTCAATTAGTATACTAATTAATATACCAATATTAGTTATGCCATTATTGTTGGCCTCACTCATTATACAAATTATAAATAACAAAAACATCCTCAATTATGCCACATCATCAATTGATACATTAGTTAGTACACTAATTGATGCATATAACATTAGTCTTTTTAAAATATAATATATGAGCTGCCCCTGTATAAGTATAAGGGAAAAATTCAAATAAGTGTATATTTAAAAAAAAAATACAAAAAAATAATAAATTTTATATATATATTAATAATTAAAGTTATACTAAGATTTATAAATGAATTAGTGATAATTTTATGGTAGTACCACTGAGAAGTAATTTTTGCTAAGTACAAAGGTAAACAGGTAGAGGTGAAACCGCAGAAGAAGAATATGAAGAGAAAAAAAATCCTCTTTTGAGGGCATCAATGCACAGAGTTTTCTTGAGAAAAATAATTTAAGACAATAATATTATAATTGTTATTTTTTTATATTAATTTATTTATGACATTATTAGTCGTCATGGCATTTGTAATAGATAAAACCAGTTTGACCAATTAAATTAATGCAATGATGACAATTTTGGCTTAAATGATAAATTAAATATGATATAAATTTTTATATACTTATTACTAAATTTAATAGATTTTGTATGAATTTTAAAATATTTTTAATATTTTTATATTTTTTTAAATATTTTTTTCTTACTTTCTCACTTGTGAAGCATTTGCCCAATATTATAATAAAATCAAATTAAACTTTGTGTCACAATCACAGAGGATTGTAGTTGTGCCCCCATTAAATACTAAGAGAAATAAAACTTTTTTTTTGGAAAATAAAAATAAAATAGTCATATTTTATTTTGTTATTGGAGTGACACTATTTATATTTATGGACTTAACTTCTCGTTAGAAAAACTAACACATGTATATTTATATGTTGTGTTTAGATCATGAATTTAAATACAGATTTTGAAAGGAAAAAGCAAAAAATAAATAAAATTTAGTATATATTTCTTTCATATTATCTTTACATTTGTTCTTTTTGTTTTCAAATGTCTACTTAAATCGTTGATCAAAACACAACCATGAAATTTGTGTAGATTCTATACCTAGTAATAATAATTCTTTTGATCAAATTTGTGAGTATATTAATAAAATTGTCAGTATGTATTGAAAACATCATTCAAATAAACATAAAGGGTGAGTGAAAAAAAATTATATAAATTATTGTTTTTTCTTAATAAATATTTGTGACATGCAAGAATAGAGCTATAAAGTTTGGAACATAATTCACTTAAACATTATGGGCTGGTTTGAAAACTTGACTATTTTAGTTTAATTAAAAAAGTTGTGTTTAGGATGACAATTGACTTTTTTTTGTAATTGATTTGATAGTTATAAGAGAAAAAGTGAAATGATTATAATTTAGATGTGATATTTTATTTTATTAATTATTTTAACCTTAACTAAAACCATCTTCCTAAACATTATGATAAAAATAACTCATATGGCTGGGGAACAAAATTACAAATTTATTAATTTATATGCTTTTATTTTTATTCATTTTTATATGTACTAGTGGGTATGTGTCCATCCGATGAGTGTGCTATTAAATTAGTAAAATAAAAAGATTGTTTTGAATTGAAAACATTTATGGTCTATTGCTTAATCGGCAAAAGTGTTATTTATTTGATTAATAGTCTTAAGTTCAAATCCCTTTCGGTACATCAATATTTAATTTTTTATTTTTTCTTAGATAATTAGATGACAAATAGCATAAGAAAAAAAGTTTGAACATCAAATGGCTTGTTTACTTTATACCCGTTTGGCAACCATAGCTTTTCGCCAAAAACACACTTTATTGTCACACTATTATTTATTTTTCTACATATTTTTTATAAAATTTTAAAAAATTAATTAAAATAGTTAATTTTCAAACCAGGTATATATAAATAAATAGACGACCAGTGTGATGAGAAAGAGATTAGAGATGCGAACTAATAAAACAAAGGCGGACTATTTCAGTTACAATCTAATTATATTAACATATTAATATTTGTAAAAAAATTAAAAAAAATAAAAATAAAAATAAACTTAGGTGACACAGTCGATAGTGTGACGTGTGTGTAATTTTAGGTAGGAGTGCAACTCAGGCGGGCTCAACCCGAGCAACCCGAGCCCAGCCCAAGTTTTTTTAGGGCTTGGGCAACTATATTTTGTAATCTGGACGGGTCTGGGCAGATTTTTTATGTCCGAATTGTAATTCGGGCCGGGCTTGGGCAGAACCAATGACCAACCCGAGCAACCCGAACCCGAATTGAATTTAATATATTATATAAATTATATAATATATAATATATAAATTATATAATATATATAAATTAAGTAAAAGAATTAGTCTTAATTTTTATTTTTTATTTTTTGGTGACCAGAAAATAACTTTGAATAATTCTCAATTCTTTGTTAATTCTCAATTCTACCTGCAGGTTTCAAAACAAATCTACCTACAGGTTTCTGGACTCGGGCAATTCGGGCTAACCCGAGTTCAAAATACAAAGCTTGGGTCGGGCTTGGGCAGCAATGCTCGGGTTCATGGTCGGGCTTGGGCGGGCTTGGGCACTGCCAAATACAATTCGGGTCGGGCTTGGGCAGACCCCCAACCCGACCGAACCCGCCCGAGTTGCACCCCTAATTTTAGGGGCAATTTGGCAACCTAATTAAAAGTTAACTTTTAGTTTTTAACTCATTTTTAATCACATCATCTTTTATATTTTTTATATATAAAAAAATTAAAAAATTAATTTTTAATTAGGCCAAGTTTGGCTACCCAAAATAAGTACATACTTTTTATCTTTTTATTTTTTTCATAACATCATCTTTCTACTTTTCTGTACATCTTTTCATAAAAAGACAAAAAATACACTTATTTAGGTTATCCCAAACAACTCCTTAATTTCTCAAATCACCCCTTGGAGAGAGCAGGGGAGGCAAAGGCACGTGTCCTGGTCTGAGAGAAGAGTCAGGCGTGTAATCAACCAATGCGTTGGGCTGGACTTCTCGATGAAGAAGACAGAGACCACGTGTCGCGGTCTTCGTGAAGCATCAGAGTATGGACTCTTTTTTCTTTTTCTTTTTTACCATTTATTTTCTATTATATAATGTGTAAATTCGTTATAAATTAACGTAATAAAATATATAAAATTTTATGATTAATATTAACGTAAATTATAAATATATATTTTGAAATTTATTTAAATTATAAATTATTCTTGTAGTTTTAAAAATTATATTATGTTTCTTACGATTTTTAATTTCATAATAAATAGGTTATTTTATTAATAAATTATCAAGTTAATTAACAACTTTAATAAGGTTAAAATTTTATTTCAATTAATAATTCACATAATTTATTATTGTATTGGTGAACAATTAGAAATTTCACTTTTTCAATTAATTATGTTAAATAAAAAATTCTGACAATGAGGTATTTGTAATTTTCTAAACCACAGGGGATAATTCGTATTTTAAAAAAATCTCAAGAGGTGTATTTGTAATTTACCCTTGATATTATAAAAATTTATAATTTAATTATGACATTTTTTATTACATCAATTTGTAATAAAATTATACATTTTATAATAAAAGTATATATGATATCTAGGGGCACACACCGTAAGAGAACCCTACTACCATTTTTACCTCTTAATATAACATGCACCCAATCTCTTAAAATTAAATGATTCGAATCAATTCCCTAAAAAATGGACAATTTTAATAATTCGAACGGATAGAGATAATATATTTTTCTCAAGCTACCATAGGTTGAACAAATGGTGAATGAGAAGTCACTCGAGTCAACCTAATATGCCAACACCCCTAAGAAAATGAAATTATACTTTTATGTTTTATTTGTTAAAAAATAACTTGTTATTTAGTAATTATACTTACTATTTATAAAATATAAAAGTTGGTCCTTTATTTTATTATAAAAAAATAAAGAATAAAAAATTTTGGACACAAAATAATAAATAATTACTGAAATAAGTAGTCTGGAAAAAAGTCTATACTGCCAAATCAATATGCATCCACCCACACGTACTGTCCGCTCAATCCTCATCCGCTAAATAAGTGCACGGATGCGAATTGATTTTTCTTAATTCATCTAAGTGCGGATGTGTAGTGGATGAGAGATTACCTGATCCAACCCAATTCTCGAGAACATGTAATATATATTTACTATTGTTTTTTTAACCTTCACTTGTCATTTTTAATATTGTATTAGATTAAAAAATATATAAGTCTATTTTTAAAATTTTATTTTTTAGATTCAATGATATGTAAAAAATATTATTGATTGATGATTAGAAAAAACATGAGAGAGAGAGAGAGAGAATCGCTTTAAATAGTCTAATAGATTGATACATCATTAAATTTTAAAAAAAAGATTTAACTTTCAAGTTAAAGTAGCATGGGACGCTAAAATGGTTGTATATTTTGTATAAACATTTCGGATTGGGACCTCGAATCCCCCTAATCTCGAAACGACGTCGTTTCGACGTCTGAATTTTTTTTTTTTTTTTTTTTTTGTGTGCAGATTAGAAGAAGCGAGAAGAAGAAGGAAGAAGAAGAAGGAGGAGGGAGGGGGGAGGGGGAGGAGGAGGAGGAGGAGAGGGAGGGGGAGGGACTGGAGGGGGCCCACAAAATTGGGGTGGGGGCGGAGGTGGGGGCCGGGGGCGGAGGCAGAGGCAGGGGCGACGATCGGAGGCGACGGCAGGCGACGATCGGAGGCGACGGCGACGAGCTCCTCCTCTGCGACGAGCTCCGAGATGATCGGACGCGACGGCGACGAGCTCCTCTTCCTCCTCTGCGACGAGCTCCGAGCTCCTCCCCTCTGCTTCTCTCTCTCTCTCTCTCTCTCTCTCTCTCTCTTCTCTCTTCTCTTCCCCTCTGCGTTTGAGCCGAAAATGGAAGAAAAAAGAAAAAAAAAAAAATTTCGGGGAATTCGGGGGACACAATTTCGAGGTCCAAATCTTTTTTCTTGTACAAATGGGTGTGTAATAAAAAATTATATAAATATTTAAAGATATTTTAACATGTGTGTGCATATTAATAAGATTTTTGTTGTGTTTTGGATTAAAAAAAATGAGACCTATAATTTGAGTTTCATAGTTTTATCCATATTGACATGATAGATTATGTGTCAACTTTTAATTTGTCATGAATTTAATTTTATAAATCTCAACTTTATTATCATGTCATTGTGGGTAAATTATGAAAGTTAAATTGTGAGTCTCTAATATTTTTCTGGTATTATTGTTTAAAAATTGTAAACTAATGAAAAAGATAGTAAAAGTAATTATGAAAAAGTAAAAATGCAAATAGAAGTAGAATCTCTATTAACATTCATTCATTGGAAATAAAATTAAATATTTCATTTCAAAATTTTACTCACTTGTATTTTTCTTCTTTTGTTTGTTGTTTTTATTGTTTTCTCCAATGTGTTCTTCACTTCAAGTCAAATTTAAGCATCTTATCAAAGTCCACCAAAGTGTTAATGAGGAAGGTACATTTCAACATTAACTAACTTTTTTGGATGAAGAACAAAAAATTATTAGCTTTTTTCAATTTTTAGGCCAACACACTTAGACACTAATATAAGTTTTTGGAGTTTTGACTATTATCTAACACTTTGGTGGGCTTAACTAGAATTTGAGTCAAACCTTGGTAGGCAAATTTCCACAATCAGTCATTCCAAGGTTAAATGAGCTGGCTTGGTTAAATTTTGACAATTTTGATTTTCAATATCTAAAAATGATTTAGCACATTTAGAGATACATATTGGTTTAGGAATAGGTTATTTGATTTTTTTTTTTTTTTTAGTTTTTTAGCTAAAATATAAGGTGAAAAAAATTACTATGTTTAGAAAAAAAAAATTTGACTTTTTATAAAAAAAAAAATATATATACGAAAAATAGAGATGAGAAAATTTTTGACTTTTTTTGTATAGTTTTTTGACTTTTTAAAAATTTTAGTGACTTCTTAGCTATTATTATAACTTCCCTAACTTGCCCTAATCATAAAAAATAATTCTAATCAGACATACCAAATGATAGAAACTCGTCATTAAAAAGATTGTTTTACTGAGATCAATCTCGATATTTTTGTAATTAATTTTGTGACTTCATTTGGCTGCAGCTAATAAGTTTTGATGAATATTTTTCAATTTTGAGTAGGTGTTCAAACTTTGTCACAAAAAAAGACTTTAACTTTGTCAGTAGTCTCCCATGTATCCAAAAATAAATGATTTCACCCATGCTAATAGGACACAATGTTTTGGCGCAAAAATAAAAAAGAAAAAAGAAAAAGCTAAGTTTGTAATTCAAATTCATATTAACTTTTTGTTTTAAAAAAAATTGGATCTGTATTTTTATTCCTTTGGTGGATGAGATACTACAGATTTTAGTCACATCTAATTTGTTAGCAAGGAAGCCCAGTTGTATATGGGCTTATCCACCTCCTACTGGACCCACCATTGTTAGACAAAATCTTTTGGATCTACCCATGAAAGCAAATTCAAAATTAAGAGATTTTGGCCCTATTTGGTTTCATTCTATGATTTTTAAAATTAAAAAAAAAATAGAAATTAATTTGATAAAAATAAATATCAAAATTTTATTTTAAAATTTATTTTTACCCTCCAAAGTGATAAAGCTATATAAAAATGATAAATACTTTTTATTTTTTATTTTTTCATGAAACCAAATTTTAGTTATTTAAAAAAAAATTAATATAAATTTATGAAAATCAAATCAAATATGGTCAATTAATAAATTAACCAAAAGAAGGGGATTTGAACTCATCATCAATAACATGGGGAGCTTGCTTACCCACTTCCTGACTTGGATGGCCCTTAGGAATAATTAATTTTTATTTAAAATACCTTTCACATATATATAACTTAACATTTTGAATATAAGAAATTCAAAATACCAAAATATTGTCTTATTTTTACTTGTTTTTAAAATAAATTTTTAGTTTCTCCACTCACCTACCACCTTCGGCCACCACTAACCACCACACTACAAGAAAAAGGGTATTTGAGTCTAATAATTTGCTTTGGTAACAATTGTCATCACAAAAGTATTGAATTGACATCAGCAAAATTGACCGTCTCAAAAAAAAAAAAAAAAAACATTTTCATATAATTATTTGAGTCAAGAGAATTTGTCATCTCAAAAGATAGTTTTTTGCTTTGGCAAATATACCGTCTCAATTACCCTACATCCTTTTATTTCCCACTGTTCTTTTTTCCTTTTTCTTTTTTTTTTTCCATTTTAGCCCCTTTCATTTCTGCCTAGCATTTTTTTTTTCATCCTTTTATTCCCCACTTTTCCTTTTTCCCGTTTTGGCCCCTTTCATTCCCGCCTAACAAAATTTTTTTCTTTCATAAATATTTAGTTGTTGTCGCAAAAAAACATAAAACTACGACGTTTTGTACCTTAGGTATGAATCAGTGTGTTTGATTTTAATTTTTTTAAATTAAATTTTCTATCTTTCGTAACTTTTTGTTTTTGGCAACTCAAATATATGAATTTTTTGCTTTTTTTTCCGTCGGATTAATTAAGTGATGCATATGATATGGGTCGGGAATGGGCACCCGCCCATTTCCCATATGTTGTGTTGAGGGTTCTCGTTCCCTCTTTCTCTCTCGTTCTCTGGGTTTGTTTAGTAGATTTTTATGAATCATTTTGTTTCTTTAGCTACTCCAGATTCCATCAATTCAGCCTCTTCTCACTCTTTCAAGAATCAACCCAAGTCCCACACTTTTTGTCGGTTTCGGAATCGAAAATCTCTGCAGAGAAAGAGAAGAACTTCGCTTTTGAACCCTCTCTGCTGTATCAGAAGTTCTTCCCCAACTTGGTACTCCACTTTTCTTCTACTATTTGAACTCATTTTGCTTGGTGCCTATTGGGTTATGTTGATTCTTAGTTCAGGGCTAGTTTGTTGGAATTTTCACGTTTTTTTTGCCAATAACTTTAATGGGTTTTATTTGGTTTTAAGTCTGTAGGTGAAGTTGTGAAATCAGTACAATAACTAGTATTTCTGTTGAGAATTTGCAATTGTGTGCATTTTGTAAGTGGTTTTTGCACACCCACCATGTGTTTGTGTGTTTGTTTGAAAGAGACAAAAAGCTGCAGTAGACTAGAATTTGGATGTGCAATTTGTTTGACCGCGTGACAAATTAGAGTCATTTTCATTGTTTGAAAGAGACAAAAAGCTGCATTTTGTACATTTCGTTAAGAAAGTACCAGTATTTTGGAACACACATAAAGGGAAGTGGTTGAGCGTTTCTAAGAAGAATATCGTAAGACACTTGCATTTTAATCATATCCGTACGTCCCAAGGTTTTTGAAGGTTGATTGAATCCGAAACGTAGAGGCATAGCTGTGGTTGACATGTATGACTAAGCCAGTTGAACATAGGCAGTCAATGAACAATAGCTATTGAAAGCAGCTGATCCAGTTGGGTAGAGGGAACTTGAAGAAATATTCATTTCAGCTGTTAAAGGGAATTGTAACTTTTGATTTGTATGTTTCTTTGGTTTACTATCCTGGTCTGCATATATGGGCATGTGGTCATGACGCAGCTGTAAATTTCAAATCACACCAAAGCAAAACTCCCTGCGACTTCAAAGCAGATAAGATGTTGCAGAATGTATAAAGAATTTGAAAAGTAGGTGAGAGTGGCAAAAAGAAATTTGATAGTTGGGTCATCAGAAATGATGATGTAGAAAAAATCTTTCTTAGGTGAAAATTGGAGTCACAAAAATTTGTTGAAATTTTAGGACGATTGCTTTTCAGGGTATAATCTGGCATACACAACCAGCAGAGGCTGGATAGAAAATTCAGGAGACAAGAAGAAAATGCATTCTGAAACTAAATTAGGAAATATCCTAGAGGAGCTCAAATTAATGGGGAAAGAATGAATTGGAGAGGGTTGACTCTTGAGTAACGAAGTGATGAAAGCACTGGGCTGAAAGCAGTGAATGTTCCTTAGATCTCATAATGTTATCCTTTGGCACCAAATGTAATAGTGATTTGCATAAGCCTAACATGATTTTAACATATTTACTTGATTAAGATTAACCATAGTGGCAAAATGTTAAAAAAACATCGTGAATTTCATGTTTTGTTTATAGTAGCATGTTGTTTTCAACAGTGGTATTTTGAATATTAACTCAATCATTACATAATGTAGAAATGTGATAATATTACATATTTATTTGAAATATATAGATTTTGTGCCTTCAATCATACATGATGTAGAAATGTGATAATATTACATAGTAATTTGAATTATATAGATTTTGTGCCTTCATGTAATATCCAATGGTGCACTGATCTGATTGCTCACTTATATCTGTCATTGTTAGAGAATGTGCTTTTATAAAGAACCTAAACAACAAAGTGTACAATATCTCCTAGCTTGTGCAGTTGTAAAATTTCATTGGACAGAGTTAAATGCTATCATTTGTTTTTTGAAATGGGTTATTTATGCCGTAATGCAATTCCGTATTTATGCCCTGATGCAATTTGATCTGAGTTTTATAACACCTTCTTCAAACAGGTTCTTCTACATTTTTTTTTAATTACTAAAAACTTATTTGATTGTCTCAAAATTATATATTTGATTATTTTAAAACAAACTTTTTAATTAATTAATTAATGTGTATTTGATTTTGTTGCTGAGTCAAATAAAATAAAATAAGATTAAATGTGTATTTAGTTTTGGTCGTGAACCTTTTAAAAAAAAAAATGGTCAGGTTGGATTGGGGAAAATCCAAACCTATTAGGAGATGGGGAGGGTTGTACCCATGGGGAATGTGGAAGATTTATTATAGGGGAATGGGGATAGGAAATTAATATCCACCCCATTGCCATCCCTACTCTTCCTAGCTTGCACTATGTTTATAAAATCTGATTCAGCCGACAGTAAGTAAAATCTGATTCAATTGACAGTGAAATAAAATCTGATTCAAACATAAATAATGATAGTTTGTGATGTACAAATAGCTTCAACTACAAAATAATATTTTTGATGCCACTGAATCGTTTAATCAGTATGTTGTATCATCCATATTAGGCATTGGTGGAAGTAGCCATTACCTCTAGGAGTGTTGTTGACAAATTGTTTATGTATAATTGGACAATTAGACCTGGTATGAGGGTTTTCATTTCTTATTATAGTACATACCCATTTTTGCAAATTATGTTTGTATATATATTTATATATATAATTTTGGGGGAGTTATTGAATAGTGAGACCCCTCAAAAAAAAAAAAAAAAAAAAAATATGGAGGGGTGCAACTTAGAGTTTTTACTCCGGCAATGTTTGAGTAGTACCTCTAATGTTTGTATAATTTTTTTTTCCCTATCCCACTGTTCAATGATTCTCCTTATAATTTTTGGCTAATATAAAATAAGTTATTGTACAAAGACTTTTGAATATATATTTTTTCAATTAATGAACTTGGCTCGGATAAGTTTCAAATTTGTTGCCTTAAACATAATAATCTCTTAATTAAAAATCTGATTATTTTATTTGTGTTTATAAAATTGGCCTTCTGTTTTTTATTTATAGATGCTCTTTTGGCCTTTTGTTTTTTATTCATAGATGCTCTTTATTTGCAATCTGATTTGATTAATTTAGAGTTGTTTTAGGAATGCCTCTATATGGTTTCTATTAATTTACATTGAAAGATTATTTGTTGTCTCATTTCTGAACACATTATAGGCTTACTGATACATAAGTCACACCATCTAGAGCGTTTTATTTTGTTTGACATCATATGCATATGGATATATGGGTTGGACCTATAACTTACCCTTTTGGGCCGGGCTATATACCCTTAAATTAATGGACCTGAAGATGCACACACTTTCAGCAGAGTCATTCACTCTTTCTTCCAAGTACACAGTGGTTTCAGGGTTTCTCTGCTGTAGCGCCACCGCCACTGCCACTGCCGTCATCACAGACTGAGGAGGAGGATTCAAGGTCTGTTTGTCTCTCTCTCAACGCTTCTATCTTTGTAAGTTCAGATTCTTCTTTCTCATATCATTTTCTTATACTCCCAACATATCAGCCTTTTGTTTCGATTAGAGCTTTCAAATTCAAATCAGATCGTAAATTGAATTAATGAGAATGCATCATCTAGTTTATTTTTCATCTGTCTTAATTTACATATATATTGAATGTTTGGTTTTGTTATGAATGAACTATTCATCAATTGCTAAAAACTGTTTTTTGTGTGCATACTGTGATCTTGACTTCATTTTTGGTTGTTAATGTTATAATTTGTTATTGTACTACAAATTGCTTTGTTACAATGATATTAAATTATGAAAAGAGGGATTATTAGTGCAATTCTTTGGCCTATCAGAGTGATTATTTATTAAAATGATTTTTCTCTGTCATGAGTAAATATTTTTGGAAAAAACGTCTTTCAACAGAATAGGGAAGATGAGGATTTTTCTTTAGACTCTGTTTGATTAGAAAGAAAATTTGGTAGAAAGTGAAAGTAAAAGAAAATGAAGTGAAAGAAAAGAAAATATATTTTCTTACAAGCATTTGATTAAGATGAAAATTTTGTAAGAAAAATATAGAAAAATTTAAAAGTTTAGTTATAGATAACTCACACATTCAATTTTTCTTGTGTTTTCTTGTATTTTTAGCAAAAAATAAAAAATCAATTACAATGCTAAGATGGGTTGTACAAGAAAATTAGTTTTCATATACTTTCTATCACTTTGAAGCTAAACAAACTCATATAAGTTTTTTTTTTTTTTTTTCTCGTTCTTTCACTTTCTACCTATTTTATTCTAAACAAACTGAGCCTTAGGCTATGTTTGGATCATAGATTTGGTTAGGGATTTGGAAAAGGAAAGAGAGAAAGTGTGTAAAAGGTGTGTGAAATGTAGCTATATTTCATTCACATTACACACCCCTTTAGGCTCTATTTGGTTCATAGATTTGGATAGGGATTTAGAAAAGGAAAAAGAAAAAGTGTGTGAAATGTAGCTATATTTCATTCACATTTCACACATCTTTTCCCTTTCCAAATTGCTACCCAAATCTATGAACCAAGCACAACCTAGTTGACCAGAGAAAAGAAGAGAATATGAGGATTTCTTTGTTTTTATTCTCATACTTTCAATCATGGTTGTTCAATTTCAGGCAACAATTCATTTTAAACAAATTCTTTATTTTTGTTAATGATTTTGCTTTTGGATAAGATTTCTAGGATCATGTCTTGACCCTTTTTGTTAAATTGTGGTTAATTAACCCAAGCATATAGAGCACATGTTGTCTTTGGAAGAAATGTCATTAGTACTGTTTTTGTAAATATGACTATTTTTATGAATGTATTTCTCAACGTAAAAATTGAAGATTTGATGTAACTGGCATTTATTTCACTTTGACAGGGAAAATTGGGGACTGTCGGTTTTATTGGCACAGCAATTAAGTGCAAAGATGGCTGCAGCTTTCCCTTCCAAATCATTGCGTGGTATGTGAGCTTTATAGTTTTTGAAGTGGTGACTGACTGGTTTGTATTTTTGAGTTAGTTGACATCACATTAGTATGACAGTTATCGTTGGTTAATTTCATTTCCTCAAGTGTTCTAGTAATTAAGTTCTTAGTCTATTGTACTTCAAACATTTTTGTGCATGAAAGTTTGTCTATGGGTTCTAGTAATTGGGGCCACTGGTTCAAAGGTTAGAACTCAGCTGTTAAATATTTTCTTTGTTGAAATTGTTACGCTCAGCTTGGTCTCTACCCCAGTTCAGCGTTTCTGCTCTACTTGTTCAAGCTTTGCCTGATGCTTCTTGGGACTAACCGAACTGTTAATTAACCTAGCAAGATGTGTATATCAACCAAAGATTATAGATTCAATAGACCTAATAAGCTTTGCTTAACGGTATGTAGAGATCTGTTGTGTGCCTAAATTGATGAAATCAAGCTACTATAGAAATTGCTTGAGAGCATGAAATCTAGAGTAGAGGCCACCACAACTCATTGTGTAGTCTATTGAAGTTCATCCCATCAGAATCAGTTGCAGAACATGAGCATGGGCATGCTTCAGTTCAACTGATTGCATGCTTACTAATGTGGCCTCTTTGATCTTGGGAAAACAATTGCTTCACATGATGTGGATGTGAGATGGCTTCTGCAGGTGATGTCATTTCATTACTCTGTGGCTAATGTGGGTGATTGGATGCAGAAACATACCAGCATAGTACAGATTGGATCATCTGTCTAGTGGTCGATGTTGGGTTAACTTTATGTTTGGATGCATTGTGTGACCTGGACTGTGGCATAAACTGCACTTGTGGCTAATACCCCTATTCTCACAAATTAAAATTGAAATTAGTTTTACCTTTTATGTTGTAGTTTGTCTTGCACACATGTTTCCTAATCCCTGATTGCTGTCTGTGTTTTATTTAATGTGTTGGTCAACAAAATTAGCTGCCCGTTCATTGTTGGGAGGCCTTGGCAACAATCTTGGTGTACAGGGAACGCCACATGAGATGTCATGCAGTGAGTTCTTGTTTCAGGTCAGTGTGTTTCTTTATTTGATGTTTCTTTCACCTTTAACGTTTCATTTCTCATTGTATTGTGGCCCTTGGTTTTCATGCATTTATCTTTGATGCAAGGCGCTGATTTTTTTTTTGCTGGCTTTCTTGGCATGACTCATTATCATTGCTTAAATACTTGTTGGCAAGGCCTTGCAAAAATTATATTTTCCCTTTGGTTTCTTTATTTAGTCATGATAATATATTTTAATTTATTTCGGAAAGTGAGGGAAAACTTGTGTTATATGGTCTTTCAAAAGTGGAAACTTTAGAGGGTGGTTTTTGTATGTTCTTGTGAAGTACTGTGCATGGGTTAAGATAGATTTTACCGTCTATTGGCATGCTGCAATGGTGTAAATTCAGCCAGGTTGACAACCTGAAATAGTTGGGATAAGGTCTTGTTTATAGATCGAATTTTATACCATGACTGGGTAATGCCAAGAGTATAACTTTTGAGTTTCTTTGAAGTGCATGTAAGAAGAGGCCGCTCATAAATGCCCATCAAATTGAAGGGTTTTTCTTGGTTATTTATCTGATGAAATTCTTAATTGCTTGCCATATTTCTTCAATTGGCCCAAGATGAATTTAGTTAATTAACTAGATTGATATCCTTAAAACATAAAACACCATGTATGTCATGGACTCAAGGCTCCCTTGGTCATTTTCACTGGTTAATTTGAATAGTTAGTCATTAATTAACCAATTCTTGATGACAGAGCAATGCAAGTAGTCTCCAATAAACTTTGATGTCGTGACTCGTTGTGACCTACTTTAATATATCCATTTTTGAAATCTCTTTTTTCTTTTTTTCTTTTTTTTACTTGTGCAGCAATGCAGGACTTTCATACAGATGAGGACCAATCTTAAAGTTGTGGACAACTCAGGGGCAAAACGAGTGATGTGCATACAAGCTCTGAAGGGGAAGAAAGGGGCGAGACTGGGGACACGATAGTTGCATCAGTAAAGGAATCCCAGCCTGGAGGCAAAGTGAAGAAAGGAGATGTTGTTTATGGCGTTGTCATGCGTGCTGCCATGCCGCGGGGCCGTTGTGATGGGAGTGAGGTCAAGTTCGATGACCATGCTGTGGTGCTTGTCAACAAGCAAGGCGAGCCAATAGGAACCAGAGTATTTGGGCCAGTCCCACACGAGCTAAGGAAGAAAAAGCATGTCAAGATTCTTAGTCTTGCGGAGCATATTGCCTGAGGTATGGATCTCTTGTTTTGAGACTTTCTGTCTAATTTTCCCTTCCTTTCTGTGACACATGAAAGGTGCAAGAAAGTAGATTTTCTTCACAACAAACTGAGATCTGCATTGCTGTTTAATCTTATGTCAAAACCTGTTTATGGATATTATTCTTATGGAATTAAGGTATTTTCCCAAAATTTGTTGTAAATTACACATCGTTTAAAATTTACTTTCATGTTTAGTTGATGGATTCCACTAATAAGGGTACTAGTTTGGCGGTTAAAAGTTGACCCAATAACTTTAAAGGTTCACTTTGTACTTAGAAGTCAGGTTTCTAGTTACTCTATCCCTCTGAGGATTTCATTTATGGAGATTAAATTATGGGGGTGTTTGGGAAGAAGGCTTTTTAGCTTTTTTGGCTAAAATAGCACTACAAGATAAAATAGGCTAAAATAACTAATAAGACAAAATGTCACATCAAACTCATAATCATTTCACTTTTTCTCTCACAAACATCACATTCAATTACAAGAAAATCCAATCATCTTCCCAAACACAAAAATTTTAACCTACTAAAATAGCGACTTCCCAAACACCCACTATGTGTACTTTTCGTTGATCGATTCCATTCACTTCTATACCTGTCAAACCCTCCATTAGCAGTGCTTGCTCAGTCTAAGCTTGTCTTTCAAAAGAAGATTTTGGAGGCAATACAAGTACAAAAAAGGATATGAAAATGTAGACTATTAAGTACAAAGACACTAGAAGTAAATAAAAGTTTGCGGAAAAATAATTTATTTTGAAAAACAATTTTTTCAAAGAAACACCACATGATTACATAATCTAAAATACCTTCTCCAAGTGAGTTGTTGATAATACCTCACCAAGCGATCCAAGTGTCTCGCCTCCAAAGTGATTCACCTTGCACCCTCTTTGATTTATTTTTGTGTATATATTTTCTACAGACCTTAAAAATTCTGATGGTCAATTTTTGTATCAAATACATCTGATATATATATACAACACATGATAGAGTTTGCATGTAGGTGGGATCCTTAGGGATCTCTATCTTTTAGTTATGGGGATAAAATAAAAGATGTATCTTTTATTTTAAATATACAGGATACAACTTATCCAATTTTTCATTAATTATCTTTTAAACAGATAATATAGAACTTCCACTAATTGCAATAATGTCCATCAACACATTACAATTAAACCCCTAAAAGTAGAGAATTACAAGTGAGGCCCTTTCTTACAATTAATCACAAATTTCTTTCCACCAAACTATATTCCACATGAGCTATTAGGTATGGACAAATGTATCACTATCAAAAGCCCTAACTCATGTAACTGAATTCTAAATTTTTCTTCTTTTAATTGGACCTTAAAAGCATTTTCCAAAAATAGTATTTTTACAATTATATATGTATAAAATATTTTTATGAAAAAGCAACCGGCCGGTTTTCTTTTGGTCCAATGTTAATAGGAAAAATTGCTTGAATATACTTTCTCACTTTGAGAATGGTGGATTCCATGTTAAGCACCTATATAAATCAATTACCACTCACATAACCCAACATGTCCGTGTATAGCCTTTGATTCGGCGTCACCGATTGACAATGTCAAAGTTAAATGAATAGTTAATTAATTTATACAAGCCTCTCAGGTCAAAGGAAAATAAGTGTATTGTAATAGAACTACCTTTTAAACTGACAGTGATCATTCCATAGGTATTCTCAAAACCGATCATGTTCAGTCCATGTACTTATTGCATAACACCCACCTATTTGCCTAAGGTCACTACCTCAATGATGGAGTTAATCATTCTATCATATAGCAGCAAAACAGGTGTAGGCCATAGCAGTGTGACGCCCAATCAACACCCATAGCCTAGAACATTAATTGGGTTTACAAGGCACCGAAAAATCATAACTCCCACCTTTTGGTTCATTAACCATTAGCATGTTTTTCTACAATGTTACCCAAGGGACCTTATGTTCACATCATATGTAACATTAAATATAACATTACCCATAATATCATACAAAATGCAAAATATAAAATGCCAAGCAATTTATTTAATCAGTCAATAAAGTCAACAAATTGGTTTTTGAGGGCACAAATGCTAACAGTAAAATCATGCAAGGAAAAGTAGTTAGGTTTGGACAGGGTCTGCTCTCTTACCATTTGTCACACCCTCTCGGTTTTGAATATAGCTTGGTAGCTCGAAATTTATGGCTCGAATGGCCTGAATTTGATAGAAAGCGTTGGCAGCCACTCTCTCTCCAAAACCCACTCCAAAAAAAACACATGCATGTTTTCTCTCTCCTCTCTCTCTCTCTCTCAGACCAGACCCAAGAAAGTTGTGATAATTGTTCTCTCTCCTCTCTTCAAAATGCACTCTCTCATCCTTCTTCTTCGCTCACACTTGATACTGAGCAATCGGAGCTGACACATCTCAACTGACGCTTCTTCAAAACACACTCTCTCATCCCTCTTCTGCGCTCACACTTAACACTGAGCAACCAGAGCCGACACATCTCAACTGACACCGGAGATTTGGTTAGTTACTCCTCATTATCGACTAGAACAACAAGAATCTCAAGTAAACCCGATATCACAAAACTAGGGTTTTTGTTTTGATTTCAATTTCTGTTCAAAGTCATAAATTGCGACTGTTTGGGTTTAGATTTTGCCTTTAATTTTTGAAACTAGGGTTTTTACTTTCTATCTCTAGCCTGCTAGCTCTGTAAATTGGTCTTTGATCTATAAAATAGGAATTTGATTCTTCCAATACCATTTCTACAAGTACCAATTTGGTGAATTTGGTTTTTCTTTGGAGAATTTAAGCAAACATTTGATGCTCTCCAAGGTTCTATCAAAAACCCAATTTAGGAGCACTATTTAGAGACTATATGCATTTCAGTTCTTGTATAATTCAAGTAGAATTTGATGCTTTCTGGTCCTGTTTGGGTAACCCGTAAAGGGTCTATGCATCTACCCTTTGTTTGGATTTTTGTGCTTTTGATTCGTATCTTCAACTTCTAACAACTGGTATATTTCCATATCTAGAGTTCTTTAGACTCCATTATTTCCTAGTTTGAATCTTAATTTGTTCTCATCATTTGTGTCTCAAATTAAGAGATTCAAATAATTATTTTCTAGTTTGAATCTTATAGCATATTATTATATTCAAATGTGCTTTAGACTCCATTAGAACAAGTTTCTGAATTTTTCACTCATTTTGAGCATATTTCAATTGAAAGGCATCATAGTTTTCCTTTTCTGGGTCTTAAATCTTTATATATATTTTCTTTTGAGGGTTGAAATAAAACTGAAATGTTCAAAGTAAACATTGATAATAAAGGAATAATGAATACTCTTGGTTTGAACATGCAGGTTAGAAGGCCAAGTGCACTCAGTCAAGCACATCTAGCATGCCAATGTCAATGCAAAGGCCTACTCCATCAAGCAAGGCAGTGCCAATTCACCCAAATTCCGGTCAGTCAAGCTGGGGTAGTAGGCTAGTTCCCACTCACCCACATTCCAATCAACCAAGGGTAGCAATCCAAGAATTTTTCTTTTGTTTTGTTTGTGTATCAAGGGTAACAGAGAAAGACAAGTGCTTTTGTGGGATTTTGTTTTGTGGACCGTTGCTGCTGTTATTTTATATGATTAATTGAATGTTAGTTTGTGTTCTTACTATTTTTTTTGTCATTGCCAATGATTTATCTATGATGAATTTGTTTAATTCAGTTAGTGTTTAGTTGTCAATACATGTTCATTTTCACGTCACATAACTTTACATTACAAATTACCTGTTTGTTTTCATTACATTAGAAAACATTGTGTGTTTAATTGATTATGTTAGTTTTTCGTTCCACCATTTCAACCAAAACATCACAACAAAAAAGCGTTAATATTCAATTCACTTAACAACACAAATATACAGAACACAGGTTCATTCTCATTTCACAAAACAACAGAACATTACAAAACTAAGCTTCACCCCCATTACAAAACATAGGTTCAGTCCCTTTCATATTCCCAAAATCCCATAAATACGCCCAATTCACATCAATTTCTAATTCCATTTCTCATTTTCAGTGTCACCGGACAGCACCACTAATGATCCACCAACAAAACAGCACCCAAGAAATCACAAGACATGCTAGCAACCTTCTTTCTCTTGCTCTCGACAAAGAAACATACTGTTGTTGTTGCTGTTGGTGCTGCTGATGATGAAAAGTCTGATCACCACCATCCAATTCCAAATCGGCCGAATCAAACCCTTGTTCAGTACCAGCACTCGACCTCTTTTCATCGCTCAATTGCTGAGGAGTGTCTGGAAATGAAGTATTTATAGAAGGAAGTTCATCAATGGACTTCGCGGCCGCTTTAAGAAGCCACTCTACAGCCTTGCTAGGCTGATCATAACCCAAACGATCTTGAAGATCGTAAAACTGAATAGCGGTGGTGACCGAGAGGCGAACACGGCGGTCCCGAAGCCCTTTCGAGGTCCAAACCTTGCTGTGCCGATCTTTCCCACCAGATGCCCCAGAAACCCTAACAATTCGAGACGATGGCCACCCACAAAGCCGCCCAACACCGCCACCGCCAATCTCAATCCCACCGCCGCTCCTTTTGATTTCTCCATCTTCTTCATCATCAGGATATTGTTCTTCCCCCTTTTGCCCTCTCTTGTTACAATCACCTCTACCGTTACCTATCCTTGGAAACTTGTGTCCCTGCGTTTGAATCTCGTCCACCTCCATACCACTCTCATGCCTTTCTCACAGCAAAAGCTTGAGCTTCTTCTTCTTCTCTTATCCTCCCAGTTTTTAGAGAGAGAAAGAGGGGGCCTATTTGGGATCTAAATTAGGGTCTGGAGGAGAGAGAAAACGTGAAGATACTGGGGTGTCCTTTGCATTGATGACGTTCATTTCATTTTATTTTTTTTTATAAATATCACGTTTAATTATAAAAAAATTTAATTATATTTTTAAATATAAAAATTTTAACTTGTTAACATAATTAAAAATTAAAATAATAATTTTTCAAACACCCACATAGTGACATGGTTATATTTCTGTTAAATATTGAGTTAAATTGATCTATCTTGCTTTGGTATCGTAAAATAAATAATTATTAATATTTTAAAAATATTAAAATAGAATACATATCATTATAATACATTATTATTACATTTAAGTGTGCCTTGAAAAGAGGTCAGAGAAAGCTAGGCAAGGGTAGAGGTGCAAAAGGAGTGGTGGGGGATTGCTGCCAAAAATGGTAATAATGACGGCTAGAGGTTTAATTGGCGGGCTTGGGTGGTGGCCGAGGTTTGCAGTGGTTTATGGCAGCAGTGGTGGCAAGTTATGGCTAGGATTTGGTTCGTTTGGGGACAAGTTATTTTAGTAATTTTTTGGCTTTTTATGAAAAGATGTGCAGAAAAGTAAAGAGGTGATGTGACTAGTTTTAGTTGGCTTTTTAACTTTTTAGCTAAAATAGTCAGTCCCCAAACGAGGCCTAAGTTTAAAGGATCAAGAAGTAAGGGGTGTTTTTGACAACAAATGATGAATACTGAGTAAAACTCCGGTTGTATTTGGTAAAATTTTTTAAATATAATTTGATAATAAGAGTTGTGTTTTGAGTTTGAGAATTTTGGAACTATGATTTGAATGTAAAAAATTTATTTGGTGAATGAGTTTTGAATTGAGTGGGGAATTTTTGATGTGTCTTATGATATTTGATACAAAAACTTACAGCTCATAACCAAACACACAACTCAAAATTCTATTAAAACTCATAAAAAAATTTTAAAAATTCAGAAAATATTTTTTTGTTGAATATATAAAAATTAACATGTCAATTGCAAAAAAAAAAAAAAATTACACTATTCTAGTCAATCAGCCAGACGACCGGTTAGTCCAAATTTTTCTGCCTTCGACCGAGTTTTCAAAAGTTTGTGTGAAATTAATTTTTAAAAGGTGTAAACAAACACTACGTACGAACATTATACTAAAACTAAAGTTTCAAAATTATTAAGTGGGAGTCTTGAGAAAAAAATATGGACACAGATGCTTTGGTATGTCGAAATAGAAGCTCTCATGTTCTTCTCATAAGCCTTAATTGGCTCTGTCACTGTTCACACAGGCATGACATTTTTTTAATTATTGAATGAATATATATAGGATGTGCAGTAAAGATGCAATGATAAATTAACTCTATTTCAGGTTAAAATCATTTTACTTTGAAATTTGAGAATTTTAGATAATTAAAAAATGAGAGATTATATTTTCATTTTTTTAATCAACAAATAAGTAATATTTTCTTATTGATAATAAAACATTACTTAAAATAAAAAAAATAAAAGTAAAAAAGAGCAACATAGAAGAAACACCCGAATAGCCAATCTAACCTAAAAGTGGAAAAACACCATAAGCCAAAACAAACCCCTCCAAATCGGAGGACACACAAAAATAGCTTGATGAAAGGATTTAATAAACACATAAATCAATCATAAAGATAGACATAAACCTCTCATATAAGGTGAATTTATCTTTTTGTGAGGCGCAATAGATTGTGTTTGGCTAATAAAAAAAAAAAAAATTAGATTGTGTCCGGTTTTATAATTAATTTCTATGCAAGTAGAAGTATTGTCCTTTCATTAGAACTACTCCGCCTCCATTTGGGAAGTGGGTTGGGTTTTTGGCTTTTTGACTTTTTTGGCTATTTTAACCTGGGGTGAAAAGCTTTGTTTGGGAAGGACTTTTTGATTTTTTGACTTTTTTGACTTTTTTTGTGAGAGAATAGTAGAATGATTATGGGTTGGATGTGATGTTTTGTTTGTTGTGGCTAAAATAGCCTATTTTGTCTTTTATGGCTAAAATAGCCTCAAACCTCCTTGCCAAACGGAGCCGGAGATCAAAGGTAAAATGGCTTTGCCAAAATCATTTTTCTTTTTCTTTTTTCTTGTGACATTTGCAAAAGAAAAATTTGTCATTTTTGTACAACCAAGTTTCATCACCATTATCCAACTAGTTTTTGTATGCTATATTCTAGATCAACCAAACCCTTTCTCTTTCATTGATTTAGATGAGTATCAAGTTTTTGATTTTTGATTTTCTTATTTTAGATAAATTGTGATTTTTGAAATAATTTAACTTTTGCAATTATATGTATAGTATTTTCTAGTTTTTGTAGTCTGTATCTTTTTTTACTATGGCAAATCTTTTAGCTTCTCCATAAAAGTTGTTTTTAGTGCTTGTGAGAGCTGCAAATAAGGCTTCGAGCCTCAATATTGAAAATCATGTCTGAGCTTATGCAACAATACCACCAACCAAAAATCAGTTTGAGGGCAACACTATTCAATGTTAGGTTCAAAAAATTCTCTTATATTATTTGGCTAAAAGACTAAAATAAAATAATCTTGAAAATGGAGACCCAAAAAAAAAAAAAAGTCATAAATCTAACATGTAATTGAAAACTTAGCATTCATCCAATTAAGGCTACATTAGACTAGACAATGTCACAAATATATCTTGACCCTTTACGTGAATCTCACAAAAATCAATAATCAAAATTATACATCTTGAGTCTTAATTTTATGGGATCTACATGGATCTCATAGAAATTAATAATCAAAATGTTTTTATGACATTCTCATATCAGTAACTCCAACAAAGCTGGATAATTGCTCCTATTGATCTCATGTTAATTACCTACCACTTAAGTTGAATTCCAAGACACATCAAAGGTTAATAATAGTACATGTGGTAAGTATGAGCAACAAAGGTTGTGAAGGTGTCTCTATCACCACATGGACTTTAGGAGGATCTATGTCACGATTTATAACAATGCACCTATGCTTCTAACCAAATATGGAATGTTTGATTAGTTATGATATGTTTTATAAGAAACTATTCTAGATACAATACCAAATTTGATTAGTAGTGCAAGCTAATACTGACCACAATAAAAAGACGAAAATTGCTTTGGAGCACTAGCACCCACAATCACTATAGGAAATGACATATTTGGCGACTAAAATATTAGTCGACCAAATCCCCATGGTTGGTCGCCAAAACTCAATAGCGACTAAATTTTTTTGTCGTCAAGTTCGTCGCGTATACCCTATCAAGATAGTATTGGCAACTAAACCAGTTTTGGTTGGTAATGTAAACGTTTAGGCTACCTAAACTTGGGTTAGTTGGCAAAGGTTACCTTTTGGCGACTAAAATATTAGTCGCCGAAAGTTCTCACATAAAACTGAATTCAACTATTAGAGACTAAAGTTTTAGTCAGCAATATAAATTTTGTTGCAGATAATAATACATTTTGTAACTACACATTTTAGTCGGTAATATAATAATACATTTAGCGACCAAATAGTTTGGTCGTTGTTACTTTTACCGACTACACATTTTAGTCGCCAAAAGCCTCTTAATTTTCATTTAATTATTTTTTACGACCAAACATTGTAGTTGCTGAAGAATGTCGTGTTTTTAGTGACTAAAATATTTAGTCGGCAATAGTTTATTCTCTCATTCTGATTTGTTTTGGCTACTAACTGTTTAATCGCCAAAAGCCATTTGTTTCTTTTTTACTGCTAAATAATTAGGCAGCAAAATACCTTTGCTTGCATTTTTGGCTACCAACATATTTAGTTGCCAAATCCTATATAATTTTTTTTTAATTTAATTTCTCAACCACCTGTATCCATTATTAGTGCAACCTGTACCATGTATAAATAATATAATCCATCAATACTTATTATATTATCAACCATTCAACAACGTGCACACATTTCACTTCCAACCATCCAACAAATTTTACGTCAAATTCTAAATGTAATACAAATTCCATATGAACCCAGTATAATCCAACCTCAAAAATTTAGTTCCATACATAACAGAGGATTAACCAAATTTAATATCCAAAAAGAAATCTATACCACACCAAAAAGATAATCTGTACCGCCCCAAAAACTAATTTATACCAGGCCAAATTTTAGATATTTGCCACGCCAAAAAAATAATTTGTACGAACCATTATAAGGATAGAGGTATAAAAACAATGGCCTTCTGTACTTGTCAAAAAAAGTCATATCCACAATTCTAAGTCAAAAATCATCTGTAAAAATAAAATTAATCATTAGTATTGACTAAATATTGGCATGTTTAAAATTATAAAAAAAATATATATATATATATATAACTCAACCTTAATTAATCTTTTCAAATTAATTATTAGTTTTGCATACTTGAATATATATGAAATAAAAATTTGGAAAACTCAAATGTATATATTAGGCAACCAATACTATTTTACAAGTAATCATTTTACATAATTTAAGTATTTTTCCATTTTTGGCGACTAAAAAATCGTTTTCAACTAAGTTTATGGCATTTTGAACTCTAACTCCCAACCTACGTGTCCTATTTACGTACCGTATGTCCCTACATGTCACAATTGGCACCGGAAAGCTTCCTGTTACGTCAAAACACTGGTTAGGGGGTTGTTTTGCACTTTCGCCCTCCGAACGCCTTTTTTCGATTAAGTTTATGACATTTTCAACTCTAACTCCCAACCTACGTGTCCTATTTACGTACCGTCTATCCCTAAAAGTCACATTTGGCATCGGGAAGCTTCCCGTTACGTCAAAATAGTGGTTGGGGGACTGTTTTGCATTTTCACCCCCAAGCGCCTTTTTTCAACTAAGTTTATGACATTTTCAACTCAAACTCCCAACCTACGTGTCCTATTTACGTACCATCTATCCCTATAGCTCACATTTGGCACCGAGAAGCTTCCCGTTATGTCAAAACAGTGGTTGGAGGGCTGTTTTGCATTTTTGCCCTCCCAAACGCCTTTTTTCGACTAAGTTTATGATATTTTCAACTCTAACTCCCAACCTACGTGTCCTATTTAGGTATCATCTGTCCCTATAGGTTACATTTGGCACTGGAAAGCTTCCCGTTACGTCAAAATAGTGGTTGGGAGGCTGTTTTGCATTTTCTCCCTGAACGCTTTTTTTCGACTAAGTTTATGATATTTTCAATTCTAACTCCCAACCTACGTGTCGTATTTACATACCGTCTGTCCCTACAGGTCACATTTAGCACCGGGAAGCTTTCCGTTACGCCAAAATAGTGGTTAGAGGCTATTTTACATTTTCGCCCCCCAAACGCCTTTTTTCGACTAAGTTTATGATATTTTGAACTCTGACTCCCAACCTAAGTGTCGTATTTACGTATCGTCTATCCCTATAGGTCACATTTGGCATCGGGAAGCTTCCCGTTATGTCAAAACAGTGGTTGGGGGGGCTGTTTTGCATTTTTGCCCCCCTAAACGCCTTTTTTCGACTAAGTTTATGACATTTTCAACTCTAACTCCCAACCTACGTGTCATATTTACGTACCGTCTATCCCTACAGGTCACATTTGGCATCGGAAAGCTTCCTGTTACATCAAAACAATGGTTAGGGGGCTGTTCTGTATTTTCGCCCCCCAAACGCCTTTTTTCGACTAAGTTTATGACATTTTCAACTCTTAAAGCTAACATATTTTAACAAAGTATATATGAAATTAATAAAATTGTTTTTACCAAACAACGAACATCAGATGACCAGCTTAGACCCCCAAGAGTTGTGTCAGTTTAGCAACTACGTTATTCAGATGATTGACCTTTGTATTTGTCTCTTCCCGAGCATTTTGTCCTTGCTCCCGCTCTTTCAACATCTCATTGTAACATCTCTCGCGCTCCTCTCGCTCTTTTAACATCTCATTGTAATATCTCTCGCGCTCTTCTCACTCTTTCATTAACTCGTCACAATCTTTTTGTCGCTCCTCACGAATTGTCTCCATCTCAGCTCTGATTGCTTTCATGTCCTTATCACATGCTTGTGATGCAGCTATGGTAAAGGGTTGTGGGCCGATCCCAAATCGAAGTACCTTTTCTTCTCTCCAAGTACTTGCCTTAAAAAGCTCCTCCTATATCAACGGCATCCCCGACTCGATGGCAGCCGCTTGTAGATTGACCATCTCTTGTTGTCATTACTAAATAAAGAAGACAAAAAAGAGCTTAATAACATATATATTTTTAGGTACTAAGTAATACTGAATACAATTATTTCATTGTTACATACATACAGCTCATCGCATTTCGGATGGATCTAGTCATTCGTTTTCTTGGACGTGTGGCTATCTTCATAAAACTTAGGAAAATCCGAGTCTTCATTTTTAGCTACCAATTACATTCAAATAAGAACCACAAAATAATCACAACATATTATTCATATCCCAAAAAAAAAAAAAAGTGGATTTACTTTTAAATAAAATAAATCTCACCATAGCAATCATTGCGATAGGAAATGAGCAAGACCCACTGTTATGATTGTACAGCAACTGATTCCTGTTACTCTTACCAGCTTTTGATCTTTTCTAAAAATAAAACAAGTAGATAAACAAATTTTTGTTAAATATTAAGGCATGCCACTTTTGACATGAGGCTATGTACAATGTATTATTATTTTACCTGGTGAGATGCATCTTGCCATGCTACGTCAATCAAATGTGTGTACGCTGTAAACAGCAGAATCATATAGGATCATCCTCACAAAAAAAAAAACAAATTCTTTCTCTCAGTTCTTGTGTATTGATCCCTAAAATTGAACCGCACTGAATCCATCAGTGTGGCAGCATCCCATTTCCATCTATGAAAATTTTGGTTAAGTAAATAGTACTAGCTGAACTTAGGAGAAGACATGATACTCTAATTTCTAGCATAGTATGTCATGGTTGATTGTTAACCTAAGAGTTAAATTGGCAAATCGGATTTGTAATTTATAATATGACAACTATGTGCATAAGGTAGAAGTTATATACAATCATATGATATCACATCTCATTTTTAACAAGTCCCATCTCTAATTCAGTATTGCCCTAATTCAACAACAACAACTCCAACATTGCCCTAATTTCAATAACATCTCACCCCAAGCAATTATCACCTAATCAATGTAAACGACTTATATACATCTTTGGATGACATTACCAGTATATAATCGATTATATAAAGCATCAAAGTTCTGTATATATGATATGTCTGTGTATATATATATATGTATATATGTGTGTAAACAGAAATGGAGGGAAATCGAAAGGGAGACAAAGAAAAAGAGAGAAATTGAGAGGGAGATAGTGAGAGGGAGACAGAGAGAAATCGAGAGAGATAGAGAGAGAGAGGCGAAATAGAGGACATGTCACGATCCAAACCCATCCCTAAAAGTTTGGCATCATAACCGGCCAATAATTCGTGATTACCGAAGGCCTAACTGTATAAATCAAACAAACGGGGCTAACGGAAGCTAAGATATAAGAAAGTAAAACGTCCAACGAGCTGTGAACTCACATGAGACAAAATGCATTACTATAGATACATATATATACATATGTACATCAATGTAGCACAAGTTTATCAAAATACAACTAAAAGAGGGAAGACATTCCCATCAACCAGGGATATAATATCAGCGGTAACCAACCATACCACGTGAGTGATTTCAAAAGGGTGCTCACTAGACCACCTACGTACTTCAACAGATAGGAACCTCACCGTGAGGCACAAAAGGTAGCTTGACCAAAACAGAGGCGAAATCGCCGTCACTACGTCTCCTCCTGAACTGGATCACCTATATATATAACAAAACATGAGCTAGAGCCCAGTGAATAACAGCAGTGTAAAGAGGTTCAAAATGATATCCTTAGTGTAAAGCAAATCAAAACATATACATAACAAATACTTATCCCATACAAGAAGCATTCAAGTATACGTGGTACATCCCATAGCAAACTAATTCAGGCAGTCTTAAAGACCGAACAGACGGTCATGAAGACCGGTAATCAAATGAGATGGCCATCAATATCATAAACAGGAGTTCCAGAAATTAAAACTAACAGAGATCTCTGTAGCAATATAGATAGATGCTAAGGATGCCACAAAATACAATGTAAGTAAATAGGATCATCATTCGATAAATATAAGACCAAACATGTCCAAACAAGGAATACAATAGTTAGATTAAACATATCTTTACAATAGTGTTACTCACAGTTGGCTCCATGAATTACGTGGCTGGGGCGTGGCGTTTGACCTACACAAACAGATACAAGCATAGCACACCTAATCGGTTGTAACCAACTAACCGTTTTCATTGTTTAATGATTGGTTGATCTAATTGTCCCTTATTCTTTTTAAATGCTTGTGCAATGCAAAAGAATGCCAGTGTAATACCCTCAAAATAATACACAATCCCATCATTTAATAGTTCTATATTCATGAAAGATAACCACATTCCCATACATACATCATAGTTAATATTACAAAAGGGTATTTCATATGAGTTTCAAATGTTTACAAAAATAATAGAATGCCCTATGGCTTACATCTTTCCAAGTTGCTACTTGGTTACACAAAAGAAGAGTTCTAACTCCTTTACAAGTAAAGCCCTTGGCTTGCATTTACATGTAATCAACAAAACAAATAACAAAAAGAAAGTCTTTAACTCCTAAACCTCCTAAGCTAAGATCTTGGAGGCGGCATGTTACCTGTACCTGAAAAATTGTGTCTCAAGTAGGGTGAGCCAAAGCCTAGTAGAGATATACTAAACCAAATATGAGAAATAACTAAAACATTGGCATTCGACAAATGGTTAACACTTATAAGCCAATTACACTCTTTACAAGGCCATCAACAAGTACATCCACATTTCAAATCCACTTCTGTTCATTTACCCAAGTTAATTCATAAGCGTGGGTCATTATTCACTCAAATAATTCAAAATGAGACTACAACTCATATTATTAATACTTCAATCATCAACAATTCGAAATGAGACTACAACTCATATTATCAACACTTCATATATTCAACACTTCATGTATTCAACACTTCAATTATCAACATCATTCAGATGTACATAAGGTTTCGGGACTTTCACCCTGAACACTCCGGCCAACTTAATTATCAATGGAGTCCATCCCCTATCTTCTCCCAAATAATGGAGTACATCCCCTATCTCCTCCCAAACAATATACATATACAATGTATTTAAACAAGTTGTCATGTACAATGACCAATTTAATCACATATTCAATGTTATAACTCATTCGTCATATTCAATGACATATTTTAATCTATTAGTTTCAATTTACCTAATCATCATACAGTTCTACAACAATCATAACTATCCTCCATCGATAGCCCAAACAGTTATTTCTAAACAGATAATTAAATTTATCAAACAGATAAATTAATACACTTTCCATAGGTAAGCGATTTTCAATCCAACTATACCAATAATCACATTTTCTCCCCAATTTCATCATTTCCAACTCAATTATGCATTCCCATAATTAATTTCATTATTTTGACAAATAATTCATTTAACCCTAATTAGGGCATTTTTTCCTTCTTTCTCAAACAATACTTTTAAGGCTCAATTTCATCAATTGTACACCCACAACCCCATTTCAAAACCTTACATTCACAATAGAGTCCAAAACCAAGAAACCCCTCTTTTATAATCCCAAATCAAACCCTAACTTTCCAAAATCCCTACATTTATACAAATGCCCAACATTTATGTTAAAACTCATAAGAAAGAGTAGATTATCCCTACATCAAAGTTAAGAGCCCAAAGGAGAAGAAGAGTGAAACCCAAGATGCTCCAAATCCACAAATTTTCAAATCAATGGGAAGCCTAAACCAAGCTCTAACTTTCTTACAAAGGGATTAGGGTAGAAAACTCCTAGAACATGGAGTATTTGTAGAGAGAGAGTGTGTTTAGAGAGAGAGGCTGTCGAATCTAGGGTTTGAGATGAAAAGAAGATCAAAAAGTGATGTATAACACGCTGCTGCCAACTGATATATTCGAACCTCGCTCGAGCAAAGAAGTGGTCGCTCAAGCGACCAAACACAAAAGAACCTCGCTAGAGCGAACAATGCGAAGCTTCAGGTCTGCAACCCAGAAGCACGCTCGAGCACAAGAGTTCTCGCTCAAGCGAAGAAATACAAAACATAGAGCTCGCTCGCTCGAGCGACAAAAGCCTCGCTCCAGTGAATAATACCAACCTTCAAGTCCAATCTAGACGCAGGCGCAAGCGCACGCTCGAGCGCAAGAGTTCTCGCTTGATCCAAGAGACACATCAAAGAAAGCTCAATCGAGCACAAGAACCTTCGCTCGAGCGAAGAAGCACAAACCCAAGGCTCGCTCGAGCGAAGATGTCAAATTCTGGACAGCAACCATTTGTTCCAACTTACAACCAACCTGTTCCAATCTTACCCAACACATCCCAAAACTCAAATACAAGGAATCAAAGGATGGAAACAAGAATAAGACAACAACAACAATCACTAGACCCGAGTCCGAAATACAATACATGACGAAGAAAAACCGGGATTGCTATAACCTCCCCCCCTTACAGAATTTTGTCCCTGAAATTAGATATATAAGTTTCAAAATTGCGATCTTTTCAATTCTCAACATGATTACAATACAACAGTTATCAACATGATCCTCTATCGATCATTCCATCTCTTTTCAAGAGAACAACTTTACAAATACAGCTCAACATGCATTATCAACATGCATTCTTTTGAATTTCAACAAAGTCCAATACACATACTCTACAGTTTCATAACATATACAATGTTAAAAACATATTTTCATTTCTACAACACATTCAACATATACAATGTTAAATTAAACTCATAGTTTCGAAACATATTCAACGATTTCAATACTTCCATAACCCACAACATATAAAATGTTCTTAGAGTTTATCAACAAAACAAAATTCTCAACATATGTTCAAACGTTAACAAATAAGTCTGGATATTTCTCTCAAACCTCCAATTCACGTTCCAAAGTGGCTTCCTCAATCCTGTGATGTTTCCACAATACCTTAACCAAGGGAATGGTCTTGCCTCGCAAGACTTGGTCCCGTCTATCCAAGACCCTCACCGGTCTCTCTTCATACGAAGCATCCTCGTCTCCTTCTAAGTCGGTCCAATCCAATACATGAGATGGATCCAGCTCGTATTTCCGAAGCATACTAACATGAAACACGTCATGCACTCCGGACAACTGTGGTGGTAAAGTTAGACGGTATACAACCTCTCCAATCCGCTCAAGGATCTCAAAAGGACCAATAAATTGATGGGACAACTTCTCACTCTTCCCAAACCTCATCAAACCCCGCCTAGGTGATATTTTCAGAAAGACGTGATCACCCACCTCAAATGATAAAGGTCTCCTCCTACAGTCGACACAACTCTTTTGGCGACTCTAGGCTGTAACTAGCCTCTTACGGATAAGTGTTACTTTCTCCATCGTTTCTCGCACCAACTTTGGGCCCAACAAAGCTGCATCACCCACCTCGGCCCAACATATAGGAGATCTACACAGTTAGCCATACAAGGCCTCAAATGGTGCCATGCCAATGCTCGATTGGAAACTATTGTTGTAGGCAAACTCCACTAAGGATAAGTGTCTCTCCCACGATCCTTTAAAGTCGAAGACACAGCCTCGGAGCATATCCTCAAGTATCTAAATAGTACGCTCGGACTGCCCGTCAGTCTGAGGATGGTAAGCCGTACTAAAGGTTAATCTAGTGCCCAGTGCACTCTGCAAACTCTGCCACAACCTAGCAGTAAAACGCAGATCTCTATTTGAGACGATCGACACTGGGACTCCGTGCAACCTCACTATGTCCCGAATATACAAGTCGGCAAAGTGATCTACCAAATCTCTTACGCGCATAGAAATAAAGTGCGCAGACTTAGTCAACCGATCCACTACCACCCAAATGGCATCACTACCCCGTTGAGTCCTCGGAAGACCCACGACAAAATCCATCGTGACGTGCTCCTATTTCTACTCGGCTATAGGCAAGGGTTGCAACAAACCCGCTGGCCTCTGATGCTCAGCCTTCACTTGCTGACAAGTAAGGCACTTGGATACAAAAACTGCCACATCTTTCTTCATCCCTCTCCACCAAAACTGGCGACTCAGATCATGATACATCTTTGTGCCTTCCGGATGCACCGCAAGGCGTAAATGGTGAAACTCTCAGAGTACTTTCTCTCGGCAAGACTCCGGCACAAATAAACAGTCTCGGTACCTCACACTCAGGTCAGGATACACAGTCAAACCCTTCTCTACCTTCCCACTAGAGATCTTCTCCCGGAGGGCTTCTACCTCAAAGTCACCCTCCTGCATCTCTAACACTCGATTCACAAGTGTAGGTTGTGCAACAACAGAAAACAAGGCTGCAGACTCCACGGACTTGCCCAGATGCAAGTCAAACTCGCCAAGAGCACCCAACATCTCCCATTCTCGGATAGCAATACAAGCTACATTATTAATGGACTTCCTACTTAGGGCATCGGCTACAACATTGGCCTTCCCCGGATGATAATGCAACTTAAAGTCATAATCTTCTATGAACTCCATCTACCTCATTTGCCTCAAATTCAAGTCCTTCTGTGTAAACAGATACTTCAGACTCTTATGATCCGAGAACACCTCGAATCTCTCACCATAAAAATAGTGCCTCCAACTCTTTAAGGCAAATATCACAGCTGCTAACTCTAGGTCATGTGTAGGGTAGTTCCTCTCGTGTGTTTTCAATTGTCGCGAGCCATAGGCTATTACTTTTCCTTCTTGCATCAATACATAACCCAAACCCTCTCATGAGGCATCACAATATACTGCATAACCTAAACCCCTCTCCGAAATAATCAAGACTAGAGCAGTGGTAAGTCTAACCTTAAGCTCTTCGAACGACTTTTCACAAGTCTCACTCCACACAAACTTGACCCCTTTCCGCGTCAATCTAGTCAACGGCGAAGTTAGCCTGAAGATATCCCTTACAAACTGACGGTAATACCCGGCCAATCCCAGAAAACTACAGATCTCAGAAACACTCTTAGGTTGTGCTCAATCTTGCACTGCCTCTATCTTGGATGAATCTACAGTCACCCCTTTCCCGGGTACCACATGGCCTAAGAACTTAACCTCTCTTAGCCAGAACTTACACTTCCCAAACTTAGCATATAGCTTATGGGCTCTAAGCAACTCAAGCACCACTCGCAAGTGTTCGTCGTGCTTCTCCTCAAAAGGCGCATAAATCAGAATATCGTCTACAAAGACGACCACAAAGCGATCTAAAAACTCTCGGAAGATCCGGTTCATCAAGTCCATGAACACAGCCGGTGCATTAGTATGCTTAAAAGGCATCACCAGAAACTCATAATGGCCATACCACGTACGGAATGTCGTCTTTGGGATATCCTCCTCCCTGACCCTCAACTGGTGGTAACCCGATCTCAAGTCTATCTTAGAGAAACAACAGGATCCTTTCAACTAGTCAAGTAGATCATCTTTACGAGGCATAGAGTACTTGTTCTTAACCGTAGCCCGATTCAACTTCCGATAATCAATGCAAAGTCTCAAAGCCCCATCTTTCTTTTTTGCAAAGAGGGCTGGTGCTCCCCACGATGAAGTACTACGGCGAATAAAACCCTTATATAGCAACTCTTGGAGTTGAATCTTCAACTCACTCAACTCGGCTGGGGCAAAACGATACGGTGCCATGGAAATCGGTGCCGTGCCAGGCACTAAGTCAATAGAGAACTCAATCTCCCGATGGGGTGGTAAACTAACATGATCTTCGGGAAAAACGTCCGAGTACTCACAAACCACTCTGGGCAACTCAGTCTGGGTCTCATCACACTCATTACTCATACAGCTAGCGAGAATACAACTTAGCTCACTCCGCTATCGTGGATCGTACACCGATGGTAAAACCCTACCAACCCGATTTCCCAAGAAATGGAAACAATCACCGCTCAAGGTACATGCAGTAACCCTCTGACAGTAGCAATCTATAATAGCCCGGTATAACGATAGCCAGTCCATACCCAAAATCACATCAAACCCAAACATATCCATCAGCACAAAAGAGAAGGGAAGCCGACGATCAGCGACCTCTATATCACAACCCCAACACCCCTGTTTCAAAATCAACTCACCCCCAATAGGTGATACTACACAAATAGGAGATGCTAACTGTACTAACTCTAGTCTCAAAACAGATGAAAATGCAGAAGATATAAAAGAGTGGGATGCACCCGTATCAATTAACACATTAGCAACCAAGTTGCAAAATAAAAAGGTACCTCTCACTACTGATGGAGCAGGTACAAGATTCGGCGTTGTAACAAAATACACGCGCCCCATAGGCCTCTGATCCACCTGCTCACCCCTCGGAGCATAAGACTGTTGTACAGATTGAGCCAAAGAGGCTCCCTGATTGGCCCTCGAGGCCTGAACTGACTGAGCTGACTGATGACTCTGTGTCTGTCTTGAACTAGACGCACCAGATGTGCCACTCAACTGCGGGCAAAACCTCTTCAGGTGCCCCGCCTGCCCACACTGATAACAAGTAAGCAGCCGACCTCTGCCCTGACTCTAGCTCTGAAAACGAGCCGAAGAAGAAGTTGCTGCTCTCTGCCCTCCTCCCCTCTGTGGGCAAGCTGGAGACTTGTGGCTCAACTGACCACATTTGTAACAAGTAACGTCTCCCTGACCGCCTCTCCCAGAACCTGAACTTGGCACTGGAAAGGTAGATCTAGAATATGCTCCCTGGGACTGCTGAGGGTTAAAACCCCTCTGTCTCTTGCTATCCCCCTGACCATCCTGACTCCTCTTAGAGCCCCTCATCCTCTCCTCATCTGCATGCATAATAGTCTCAAGATGGACTGCAGCCTGCACAAGGAGCCCATACTCCCTAATCATGGACCTGGCCACTCGAAACATGAGTCTGGTCCTTAATTTCTTCTCAAACTCCAAGCACCTACGCTCTTCGGTCGCCACAAACTCTGGTGCAAACTTTGATAAGCTGGTAAAGGTGGCCTCAAACTCCGCCATAGGTGTATTCAGCTACATGAGCTGACAGAACTGATCCCTCAATTTCTCCCTAATAGTGGGAGGCAAAAACTTCTCCCGAAATGCGTCAACAAAAGCCTCTCAAGTCCCTCCAATACGCCCTCGAACAAACTTCCACTACTGACCTGCGTCCCCCTTCAACTGGAAGGACGCCAAGGTCACCCTCAAGCCTCCGTCTTCGATGCCTAGCATCTCAAACGTCTTTGTCATTTGTTCAAGCCACTCATTAAGCTTCAGTGGCTCTTTTGGATCCCCCAAAAACTCGTCCAGATTCGACCGGAAGAACTCCCTCTTCAGAAAAGACAGCCCTGCTTCAGCTACATGGGCCTGAACTTGATTCTCAACCCTGAGAATGTCCATGGATTCCCTCAATGCTCCTGCCATCTCACGGGCTAAGGCGCCCATGGCCTGCTAACCTACTGGCTCGGCCACGTTGGCCTGACCAACACCTTCTTCCTGCGCCGGAATCTCATCCGATATAGGCATCTCTTGCCTCCTAGGCCTACCACGCCTACCACCATGTCCTCGTCCTGACATCCTAATAAAGGTAACAAAAGGATTAGCACATTCACAATGTGCCGAAGCTATTTCACTCGCATCGTAATACGATGGACAACTATAATTCACGCCACATAAACACATAATCACATAAACACTTACGAATTTCATTTCTAGATAATGACCGTCCCGTGGCGTTGCTAGAGTTCCAGTTAGAAACGGCAGTGATCAAGCGTCTTTCCAATAGGACTCCCAGAAACCGAAGGATCCAATCAACATCCTAGAAACTAAATCTCATACCCATATAGTCACATAAACATGTTATCACATAAATACATAACATTATACATAAGTCTCTAACAAGCGAGACAAACCCACTGTGGTACTAACCACTTCCCACGTACCCAAAGTATTCAAACCCGGTACACTCTGATACCAAGTTGTAACGCCTTCAAAATAATACACAATCCCATCATTTAATAGTTCTATATTCATGAAAGATAACCACATTCCCATACATACATCAGAGTTAATATTACAAAAGGGTATTTCATATGAGTTCCAAAAGTTTACAAAAATAATAGAATGCCCTATGGCTTACATCTTTCCAAGTTGCTACTTGGTTACACAAAAGAAGAGTTCTAACTCCTTTACAAGTAAAGCCCTTGGCTTGCATTTACATGTAATCAACAAACAAATAACAAATAAAAAGTTTTCAACTCCTAAACCTCCTAAGCTAAGATCTTGGAGGCGGCATGTCACATGTACCTGAAAAATTGTGTCCCAAGTAGGGTGAGCCAAAGCCCAGTAGAGATATACTAAACCAAATATGAGAAATAACTAAAACATTAGCATTCGACAAATGGTTAACACTTATAAGCCAATTACACTCTTTACAAGGCCATCAACAAGTACATCCACATTTCAAATCCACTTCTGTTCATTTACCCAAGTTAATTCATAAGCGTGGGTCATTATTCACTCAAATAATTCAAAATGAGACTACAACTCATATTATTAATACTTCAATCATCAACAATTCGAAATGAGACTACAACTCATATTATCAACACTTCATATATTCAACACTTCATGTATTCAACACTTCAATTATCAACATCATTCAGATGTACATAAGGTTTCGGGACTTTCACCCTGGACACTTCAGCTAACTTAATTATCAATGGAGTCCATCCCCTATCTCCTCCCAAACAATGGAGTACATCCCCTATCTCCTCCCAAACAATATACATATACAATGTATTTAAACAAGTTGTCGTATACACCAATTTAATCACATATTCAATGTTATAACTCATTCGTCATATTCAATGACATATTTTAATCGATTAGTTTCAATTTATCTAATCATCATGCAGTTCTACAACAATCATGACTATCCTCTACCGATAACCCAAACAGTTATTTCTAAACAGATAATTAAATTTATCAAACAGATAAATTAATACACTTTCTATAGGTAAGCGATTTTCAATCCAACTATGCCAATAATAACATTTTCCCCCTAATTTCATCATTTCCAACTCAATTATGCATTCCCATAATTAATTTCATTATTTTGACAAATAATTCATTTAACCCCAATTAGGGCATTTTTTTCCTTTTTTCTCTAATAATACTTTTAAGGCTCAATTTCATCAATTGTACACCCACAACCCCATTTCAAAACCTCACATTCACAATAGAGTCCAAAACCAAGAAACCCTTCTTTTATAATCCCAAATCAAACCCTAACTTTCCAAAATCCCTACATTTATACAAATGCCCAACATTTATGTTAAAACTCATAAGAAGGAGTAGATTATCCCTACCTTAAAGTTAAGAGCCCAAAGGAGAAGAATAGTGAAACCCAAGATGCTCCAAATCCACAAATTTTCGGATCAATGGGAAGCCCAAGCCAAGCTTTAACTTTCTTACAAAGGAATTAGGGTAGAAAACTCCTAGAACATGGAGTATTTGTAGAGAGAGAGGCTGCCGAATCTAGGGTTTGAGATGAAAAGAAGATCAAAAAGTGATATATAACACGCTGCTGCCAACTGATATATTCGAACCTCGCTCGAGCGAAGAAGTGGTCGCTCGAGCGACCAGACACAAAAGAACCTCGCTCGAGCGAACAATGCGAAGCTTCAGGTTTGCAACCCAGAAGCATGCTCGAGCGCAAGAGTTCTCGCTCGAGCGAAGAAACACAAAACATAGAGCTCGCTCGCTCGAGCGAATAATACCAACCTTCAGGTCCAATCTAGACGCAAACGCACGCTCGAGCGCAAGAGTTCTTGCTCGATCCAAGAGACACATCAAAGAAAGCTCGATCGAATGCAAAAACCTTCGCTCGAGTGAAGAAGCAGAAACCCAAGGCTCGCTCGAGTGCAAAAAGCCTCGCTCGAGCGAAGATGCCAAATTCTGGACAGCAACCATTTGTTCCAACTCACAACCAACTTGTTCCAATCTTACCCAACACATCCCAAAACTCAAATACAAGGAATCAAATGATGGAAACAAGAATAAGACAACAACAACAACCACTAGACCCGAGTCTGAAATACAATACATGACGGGAAAAAATCGGGATTGCTATAGCCAGCTACATGTGAAAATCATGCTAACGGAGGTCCGGAAAGAGGAACAAATGTAGCAGAAAAATGGAATCAGGCTGCCAAACCGCTGCACATGCGGAGCCCTTTGGCCGTACGTTCGAGACTCCTACCGCACGTGCGCCAGTAAGTGCATATATTGCAGAATGTTCCCTACACCTCCCCTATTTTCCGCTCGTGCGGGCACTGTCTCCCGCACGTGCGGTTCTGGGTGTTCCAGAACCAAAAATCTGCTTTATTTTTGGGCTCTCACTACTCCAAAAATCAAACTCAATTTTGAACAAACCCAAAGCCCATTTTTGATCAAAACATAATAGAAGAGTAAATTCTATATTCAAACTAAAAGTACCACCTTGAAACCAAAGTTATCACTTGACATTCAATCCCAAATAACTTGACTATGGAGGTGCATAAGCAAGGGTTATGTCTTATGGGTCACAAATTCAGGGAACTTCCTGCATCACTTCTAACTCATACAAGAATATGCAATAACAAATGAAGAAGTTTTGAAGATGTTGTGTATGGCAATGGTGTCTCCATATACACCACCCAATTCCTAATTCCACTCAAACACTCTAATTACATGTGGAAATTCATTTCATTTTAGGGGTTTAGACAAGAATTCTAATCTTCCAAGGTTGATTTGGTGAAGTTGCTTCAAGTTCTCTTTTTCTCCCTTTCTTTTTGTTCTTCTTCTTCTAGTCTCTCTCTCTCTCTCTCTCTTATTTGAGTTCACACACACATACACACACACACACACACATATATAATTTATCTAATTTACTTAACTTGGATTAATTAAATTAGAATCTCATCAATTAAATTAAGGTCAATTAAATTACTTCCTTCTGTCACCTAAGGCAATTGAACCTTACTTCATCTTATTAAGGTGAATTAGGCTCCACCCACCTAGTCCATTATTTAATTTATAACCTTTCATTTTAACAAATCAGACAAGTTTTTTTCATAAATTAACATATCCGTCAAACAAAACATGGTGCACATAACATATAAATAAACATAAAATGCACATATAAATACATAATTAAGATAAACCATAAAATTAACGGCTAATTAAAAGGCGAGTGTTACAGTCTCTCCCCCTTAGGACGTTTGGTCCTCCAAACTGAAGTACCTTCTTCAGTGAAAAATGCAGGGTCTAACGAGAAAAGTTCAAGGTATTTCTCTTGCATATCTACTTCTCTTTCCCAAGTTGCATACAAGCCACTGTGGTTTTGCCAGTCCACCTTTACCAACGGGATTTCTTTGTAACGCCCTCGAAATAAATACAATAAATAGAACCCAAGCATTTGATAGTAATTGTATAAATCAAAGTAAATAGTCTTTTCATTACATAAGGTTAATGATTACAAAAGAGTTTAACCCAAATAAATGTCCTTTGGGCTTACATCTTTCCATGTCTTGGCTTGGTTACAACAAAAGTGAGGCTAGCTCATACAATTTTAGTCCTAGGCTATACAAAAATAAAACAAAACAAGAAGCCCTTGCTTTCTAAATATCCCTTCAATGCTATTGCCTTGGTGAAGGCATGCCATCATTACCTGAAAATGTTATTCCTAAATAGGGTAAGCCACAGCCCAGTAGGAATCATTTAACACAATATATGAAATTTAGCAAAGGTATAAGTACAAGGAGTGTACACAATGTCTATGATAAAACATCCACTATTCACTACAAGAAATCTAGGCAATTGTGACAAAAAAAAATTTTGTCTTAAAATTTAACCCAAAGATGACGAAATATTAATTTTGTCGTTTGTTTTAATTTTTCTCAAAAGTATAGGAGACGAAAACAAAATTTCGTCTGCAAAAATGAGGCGCCAATTTCATTTGCATTGGCGCGAATTATTTTAGCTCATTGGAGACGAACATTTTTGTCACAAAATATAATTTTTTTTTGTGACGAACGTAATTCGTCGCCAATAAATTCCATACCTATTAAACGATGTCGTTGCATATTTCCATTTAGTAGGCGACAAATATATTTTTGTCTGGGAAGGATAAGTTATGGAAGACGAAAATATTTCGTCACCTATAAACACTCCATCATGCAGACAATGTCATTTCATCTTTCTATTAATAGGCGACAAATATATTTTTGTCTCGGAAGAATAAGTTGTGGGAGACGAAAATATTTCGTCAGTAATAAATTCTAATTGATTGCATGACGAATATAGTTTTCGTCTCATAAGGTTAAGTTGTGGAAGACAAAAATATTTCATCACCAATAATAAATTCTTTGTTCTGGTATTTAAGGATACAAAAATATTTTATCACTAATCATTTTTCTTTATCAAGATGCCGTGGTTTTGTGTTTCGAAGCATTGAAACTGTGACCCCAAGAGATACACTCTGACACTTATCACTCATTTTCATGTACACGGACCTTGAAGTCGTGACCCAAGAAGACACTTTCTACAAACCCTCATTTCTCTCTCACACTTGAGTCTACTCCTCTCTCACAAGTATTGAAGTCGTAACTTAAGAAGATACTCTGTAAACCATTTCTTCTATTTCGCGCTAAAGCCCCTCTCTTCTGTCTCACCCTTCGTGCATGCCAGAATTGAAGCTATTATCCAAGAAGGCACTCTATGCAAACCCACTATTCTTTCTCACAGTGAAGGCCCCTCTTGCACGCAATCACTTTTTCTCATTGTTTGAACCAACTCTACCCTTTTCGTCTAGAACACCCATTTCAGAAAAATCGAAGGTCAAAACCTCTCTCCACAAAAAAATAAATTAATTAAAATAAAAAAATAAGATAATTAATGTAGCTTTTTTTTTTTTTGTGAGAAAAAATACAGGGAAACAAATAATAAAAAATTTGTAATTTTCAAAATTAATAGAAAACATTACCTTGTTTAGTATGGAGTTTTCAATAATTAATTTTTAAAATTTGGTGATAAAATTTATTTTCGTTTTAGAACGTATCCCAAACATGACCAAATATTACTTTTGTCGTTTCTTTTAATTCTTCTCAAAACTATAGGAGACGAAAAAATAAATTCGTCAGAAAAAAAGAGGCGCCAATTTTAATTATTTTAGCTCATTGGAGACGAACATTTTTGTCACAAAATTTAAAGATTTTTGCGACAAAAGGAATTCGTCACCAATAAATTTCAAACTTATAAGGCAATGTCGTTTCATTTTCTTATTTATTTGGTGACAAATATATTTTTTGTCTGGGAAGGATAAGTTATGGGAGACGAAAATATTTCGTCACCAATAAACTCTTCATGCTCGTTTTATCTTTCTGTTAATTAGGCGACAAATATATTTTTGTCTTGGAAGGATATGTTTTGGGAGACGAAAATATTTCGTCACTAATAAATTCTCCATGTGTCGTGTTGCATTTTGATTGATTGCACGACGAATATATTTTGGTCTCATAAGGTTAAGTTGAAGGAGACGAAAATATTTCATCACCAATAAATTCTCCATCCTCACACAACGTTGTTTTTTTATTTTTGTTGATTAGGCAATGAACATATGAGTTTGAGACAAAAATATTTTATTACTAATTATTTCTCTTTATTAAAATGTCGTCAGAAACTAAGAGACACTCTTACCTTAATCACTTACTTTCACACACACACAAATACTAAAATCGTGACCCGAAAGACACCCTCTACAAACCCTCATTTTTTCTCTCGCACTTGAGTCTTCTCTCTCACAAGTATTGAAGCTGTGACTTGAAAAAACAATCTGTATAAACCATCTCTTCTATTTCGCACTGAAGCTCCTCTATTCTCTCTCACATTTAAGCCGTTTGTGCATGCAAACATTATTATCCAAGAAGACATTTTGTGCAAAGCTACTATTCTTTCTCACAGTAAACCCCTCTCCACAAAAAGAAAAAAATAATAATAATAATTAAACAAGGAAACAAAATATAAAAAATCTAGGCTATTATGACAAAATTTGGTGACGATTTTTTTTTTTTTTTTGTATTAAAATTTAACCCAAAGATGACAAAATATTTGTTTTAATTCTTCTCAAACGTATAAGAGACGAAAAAAATTTCGTTTCCAAAATTCAGGCGCCAATTTCATTTGCATTGGCGCGAATTATTTTAGCTCATTGAAGACGAACATTTTTTGTCACAAAATATATATATTTTTTGCGACGAACGTAATTCGTCACCAATAAATTCCCTACCTATTAAACGATGTCGTTGCATATTTCCATTTATTAGGCGACAAATATATTTTTGTCTAGGAATGATAAGTTATGGAAGATGAAAATATTTCGTCACCAATAAACACTCCATCATGCAAACGATGCCGTTCCATCTTTCTATTAAATGGGCGACAAATATATTTTTTCTCGGAAGAATAAGTTTTGGGAGACAAAATATTTCGTTACTAATAAATTCTGATTGATTGCACGACGAATATATTTTTCGTCTCATAAGGTTATGTTGTGGAAGACAAAAATATTTCGTTACCAATAATAAATTCTCTGTTCTTGTATTTAAGGAGACAAAAATATTTTATCACTAATTATTTCTCTTTATTAATATGCTATGGTTTTGTGTGTTCGGAGCACTGAAACTGTGACCCCAAGAGACACACTCTGACCCTTATCACTCATTTTCATGTGCACGGACACTCAAGTCGTGACCCAAGAAGACACTTCCTGCAAACCCTCATTTCTCTCTCGCACTTGAGCCTACTCCTCTCTCACAAGTATTGAAGTCGTGAAGCAAGAAGACACTTTGTAAACCATTTCTTCTATTTTCGCACTAAAGCCCCTCTCATATGTCTCACACTTAATCCCTTCATGCATGCTAGTATTGAATCTATTATCCAAGAAGGCACCCTATGCAAAACCAACTATTCTTGCTTATAGTGAAAGCGCCTCTTGCATAAGCACTTTTTTCTTATTGTCTGAACCAACTCTACCCTTTCCGTCTAGAACACCCATTTTAGAAAAATCGCACGTCAAAACCCCTCTCCACAAAAAAAAAAAAAAAAAAAAAAAAGAAGAAGAAGAAGAAGAAAGAGATAATTAATGTAGCTATTTTTTTTTTTTTTTGGTGTGAAAAAAAACAGAGGAAAAATTAATAATAATTTTTTAATTTTCAAAATTAATACAAAACATTACCTTGTTTAGTATGGAGTTTTCAATAATTAATTTTTAATTTTTAATCTATATTTTTTAATATTATATTTTTTTTTCTTTTTAAATCCCTTTAATTTAGATGAGGGCAAATTGCAGCAGTTGTCCCGGTACTTCGGTCCTTGTGTCATATAAATGGTATGTGCCATATCTATATCTATCTATCTATATCTATATCTATCTCTACTATATATTAAGCAAAAGAGAGTTTTTAACTCATAGACCTTGTGAGAGCTCCAATATCCTAATCCTCATTTTCTAATTTTTTGATTTTTTTCCTTTAAAAAAAACTCAGCATTATTAAATTCTCCAAAATCTTTTTGACTTCCTTTTCAATGCTTGATTGGAAGAAAACCTATAGGCTAATGTGAACTCTATTATTGAATGTTTTAATTATTTTTGGTTGTACGTTTAATAATGCTATTAAAAGAGATGAAGTCTCAATTATTTGATCTAATCAAATGTGAAATAACTATCTATTGGTCAATTTTTGGTTTGATTTATAAAGTTAAAATCTTTGTAAGACTCTTTTACAGTTAATATGAATTGTTGTTCTGCTATGTTTAGCCCTGTTTGGGAAGTGGATTTATAGTTGTTTTTCAGGCTAAAATTCACAAAAAGACAAAATAAGCTAAAATAGTCAAAAAGACAAAATGTCACATCAAATCTATAATCATTTCACTTTTTTTTCTCACAAACATCACATCTAAACACAAAAAAATTTAACCATATTCCTAAACACAAAAATTTTAACCTACTAAAATAGGCAAAAATTAAAATAACCTACTAAAATAGTTAATTTCCCAAGGCCTTTGTTTCTGTAATGTTTGCTATTTCTTAGTTACTTGTAAAGGAATTTTTCAAATATTTTAAACTAATTTGAATTTATGATCCTATACATCACCACTTGGTGATATTCGAATATTTTGTGAAATAATAATAATAATTTATGAGATTTCGATTTCAACATGAATGTGACTTTTACTTATTATTACGTAAGAAGTAGGTAGGTGCAGAACAATTTAATTTATATTCTAATGGTGTACCTCTGTTGCGTGTTTGACAATGAAATATAAGGTGACTTTAAGATATCATAAATTATCTATTGAATTTATCTCATAACAGTGTATGTGCATTTAATAATTGTTACAGATTCTATTTTCTATAAATCACTTTATTAATCATTCATTGTGTAGTGAATTTTTAAAAATTCAATTTATTGCAATAATAAATTATATATCACTATACTTATTGTGATGGAATGTCAAGAGGCTTAATTTGGTTTGATTTGATTCTTGTGATATAAATGTTAATATTCACATACTTTTATGATTTAAATTCAATATCATGATCTGAATTTTTGAAGTACTAAAATTTTATGGTATTGAATGTGAATATACTATGTATTATGAAATTATTAGAGTATTTAATTTCATTGTTCTAGAAATATTGGGCATAAATTTTGTTGACATCGTATATATGCTATTTATGTTTCTCATACTGCCTAAAATTTGAGAGTTACTATTATTATATTGTCATTTAACAGAAACTTCAATCACATAAGGGAAATATTAAAAATCAGTGCCTTCTCCTCCATTCTGTCCACTCTCTCCCCAAATAATCATTCTCTAAGAAGCTTTTTTTACCACCCACCAAAACATCATCATTCATACTGACCCCTTCTCATATCTTTTTTTAACAAAAAACGATCACCCTCATGTGCCTTTACACGCTGCCATTTTTACACCCCCCAAAACCATCATCAACCCAATAAAATATATTTAATCATTAAATAAAATTATTTTTTATTGTCGTTAATTTAAAATTTTATATTAAATAAAAAATATAAATTATAAATTTAATTTAATTGAAAATAATAAATTAAAATAATTAAAATATTGTGCAAAAAATAAAATAAAACAAATTTTTATTTAATCTAGTTAAAAATAATTAAAATATTAAAACTATGTTTAATATTGCTATTACTTAGTCAATAGTTAAAAAGGATAAAATAGTCATTTGAGCATTTATCCTTCTCCATAATATCCCAAACAAACATTGGATAACTAAAAATAGTCCAATCTAGACATCTAATCCCATAACTAAACAAACATAGAATACAAATTTAGTCCAACCAAATAGTCCCAAGCAATGTTTTAAAAACCGGACCGGTGAACGAACCGGAAAAAGGATCGGGTGGACGGGTCACCGATTCAACTACTCCTACTCTTCCTAACCTTCCTGGACTGAGTGCCTTTGCTCCTACTCTTCCTAACCTTCCTGGACCGAGTGCCTCTGCTCCTACTCTTCCTAACCTTCCTGGACCGAGTGTCCCTGCTCCTACTCTTCCTAACCTTCCTGGACCGAGTGCCTCTACTCCTACTCTTCCTAACCTTCCTGGATGGAGTGCCCCTGCTCCCACTCTTCTTAACTTTCCCATGATCTCAGTTGAGCAAATCATGGCTGCTCAATCTGACATTGAGGCCAACCACTTCACACTGAGCTTTTGCATGGAAACAGTGACTGCGGTTACCAAATTATCTCACCGGTTGCAGAATAGGACCAATGAAGTACAACAGTTAAATTCCCAACTTTCTCTGCTCCAGCGCATGTACAAAGATGCGCGGGCAGAGATTTGTGCTCTGAAGGCGGAGAATAAGGAGTTGAAACGAAAGACTACTATCTTGACTCGAATCGCCTTTGACAACCAACAGGGAGTCAACTCTCTAGGCCGTCTTGTATACACTGAGGCGGAGCCTTCAAGGGTCTCCCAAGGCGACAAAAAAAGGAAGAACTCGGCGAGAGAGTCGAAACAGTGAAGTCGGCATGTGACTGTTATCAAAAACAAGAACCTTGCTCCTTTTTCTTTTTTTTTTTTTCTTTTTTTTTTTTTTGCCTATGTAATCGGGATGTCATCCCTGACTTCAATAAAATCAGTTTTCTCTTTTTTATTTTTTATAATCTAGTGCAATAATTTACTTAATATCCATCCAAAGTGATTATCTCAAGACTCTTAACCAATGAGAACACCCTCCCTTTAAAGACACAATTCACCTATCTACTTCTTTATACAATTTTTTCAAAAAAATTAAAAAAATTAACTTTTAACCTACTATTCAAAATAAGTTAAAAATATATAGTGCAATAACTTTTATTTATATTTCACTTTTTTTTTTTCTCTTAAAATAAAATAAATTTTTAATCAAACTATAAAGATTAAAAACATTTTCCATCGTTGATCTAGTGGTCATGCCCATAATATTTTAAGCTAAACTGTCTACTACAATGATGACATCTTCTTTTTCCAAATCGATACTTGAAAATTTTCATTCTATTGTTAAACAATTGAGAGTTTAATGATTAAAAAATATAAGTTAAAAATATATTTAAATTTTTTTAATGGTTATTTATTAATTTTTTGACAATTTCTACACAAGCTTACAATTTCAACTAAATTTTGGTTAAAACAGGTAATTATAAATAATTTTTTGTTTCGTATGTGTGTTGAAACAAGTTTTTTTTTTTTTTTTGGCTATCTCAATCTATTCCATACACTAGAGATATGGAGACTTGACATTATATTCTCATTATTTTTTAAAAAAATCCATCATTTAAACTTAGATTTCCTTTTATGAGTTAGATAAAAAGTAATTTTATTTATATTTTCAATCAATGATGACATCTTCTTTTTCCAAGTGGGTACTTGAACATTTTCATTCCATTGTCTGATTATGCTTTATGACTTTGATTCTCCCATCGAAACATCTATATTCTATCTTTTGTTTTTGTAGAGGTAGATAAATTCATTTTTCCTTTCTTCCGAGTCTGATATCTCCACCTGATTGAACAAATCAGGTATTGCTGCTGCTTCCATTTTCTCTCACTCTCTCTCTTGTTTTCTTTGATGATGAAAAAATTTCTAGGCTATTTTATGCAATACTGTTGGTTTCTGGTTTATTGTGCAAGATTCATGCTTGGGTGTTCTTTATTATTATTTTGTGATGAGGTTTTTTTTATCATTATTTAATTCCAACTAGTTTCTGACCACCTGTTTTGATTGTCTTTGATGACCACCTGTTTTGATCGTCTTTGATGAATTATAAATCAGGATATTCTAGATGAACAAAAAATTTATAATTGAATTATGAAGTTACTAGTTTGTTTCAAAAAATTTTAAAAGAAAATATCAAATAAACGAAAAATGTAAGGATTAATTACAAAAAATTTGATTATTATATAGTGTTTTATTATATGTGTAATTTAAAGATAGAGAATTTTCATAAAACATTTCATGATATTGTTTTTACGATCCCTAACATTATTATTTATTTAAATTTTAGAGGGTTTTTAGGTGCATGAATATCTTCATCCAAACAGGGCTTTAGGGAGTATGGTACGAAGTAGGTAGGTGCATTGGTTAAGCAACTTAATATTTACATATTTTATTAAACAACTTATATAAATATAAGATTTATAAATCTCATACTCATATAAACTTTTAATAAAATATTTAAAATATATATGTTTTATACTAAGTTGATATTAAAAAAAATTACTTTTTATAATGGCATAAATAGTTTAGATATGATTTTTTAGAAATTCTTTTTAGTTTAGAAATTACAATAAAATATTAAATAGAATAAAAACAAATATCTTAAAAATATATAGAGAGCGTAGTCAAATGAGCAACTATTTTAAAGAGTAAAAATTGATGAAGCAAAGTTTGGCTGTTTTTTTTTTTTTTTTTTTTGGTTCTAATAATTTCTCCAATAATTTATCCCTTGAGGTTAAGGCAAGCTTAGATTGGTTATCAATAATTTCTCCAATTACCCTCACAATTTCCTATTATTGGAAGAGATGTTTCATTCGACTATTTACTCAAGCTTAGATTATTTGTAGACTGTATTTGAATTATAAATTTTGATAATTTTTTTAAAAAAAACATAGATAAAACATAATATGTTTTATTTATATTTCACTTATTTTTTTTCTCTTAAAATAAAATAAATTTTTAATCAAACTATAAATTTTTGATAAAACATAAAATTTTTTTCTCTTAAATAAATTTCTAAGCAGGTCTTTTACCTAAAAGATACCAAATGGGGACAACCTTGGCAAGTTGTTCAACGAGTGCAACATAGGGGTGTCTTTGATGTACCAGAGGTAGGTGATGGAGAATCATTAGATGAACCAAAAGAAAACAATGTGTTCCAACAAGAAAATATTACCGATGTTGTTCCAATTGACATCGGCCCAAATGTTCAATGTTATAGAGATGGTGTTGAAGCAGAAGTTGTTACAAGGGTTAGGTCATCTGATGAAACAATGATGGAGAATAGAGCTGACAAACAAAATGAAGAGTGTGACGAACCTGATATGGATTACGATATGGATCTTGATGTAGGCTAGGATTTGTAGTTATTTTGCACTTTCTATGTGAACATTGTTCTTAATTAATGTAGTTGAATTTCAATTGTTATGTAGGTTTATCGTTGATTGGTCATGTTATGTGTCTGATGGCTTTATGATATGTCCACTTGTTGAGATTGTTGAGATTGTTGTTGCTTTATGCTTTATGTATAGAAATATATAATTATCTTTTCTTTACATCTAATGTTCAATTATGCGTATCCACCAAAAAATTGTTCAATTATGCTTTATAGTTGGGCAAAATGGACGCTACAAAAAAACAATTGACCAAACCAAGTACTGCAACTAAGAAGGTAACGAACTATGAGAAACAAAGAATGAAGAATATCAATAAAAACCGTGAGAGAATGAATGCTCTAGGAGTGAAGAATATAACAACTTGTTTGAAGGCTACGGTTCAACATAAGAAATTGAGGAAGGAAAAACAAATACCAATTGAGGAAAATGACGATGATTATCGACCGTCAGAGGCTAAAGATGGCAATGACACTGAATCCTATGATTCGTTTGAGCATGAGGTACTATACATTTATGCATTGTGAAATATATTCTTTCTTGTTACTTTCAATTCATACACACATAGACATGTATATCTTTCTACATATATTCATATTTTATTATGTTATTCAGTTGTTAGAGATACCATCGAGAGCCTGTTCACAATCTCATCATGAGGCATTGACCCACGCATCAGAAGAGGGGGATACCTCTTCACGTCCTGAGGTGGCTAGCCATCCGCCACCACCTCTCAATGTGGAGCCTTAACTTGAGGTGATTGCTGGTAATACTATTGGTAAGACACACTCTCTATTTACATTGATTTGAGATCTTAATTAAATTTGTTCACATACTATTTCAATATTATGGCTTCACAATATCAGTTGCTAAGCGTGTTCGCGGCCCAACTCGAGGCAAAGAGGTTCAAGGCCTTGTTGATAAAGATGGAAAGCTTAGCGTGCCTATCCCTCCAGAATTTTGTGCACCGGTAGGGGACTATGCCTCAAAACTAGCCTCAAAGATTGGTGTAGAAGTGCGAACTCATTTACTAGATCCAAGTGTTCGTAGGTGGAAGTATGTTGATGCCTCCGTTAAGGAGGCGATGTTCAACGCTTGAATGTAAGTTCGTTGTCTACTCTATTATAGGACATTTTACTCATTTTTATAATAGGTTAGAAATCTTAATTATTTATTGTAATTATTTTATTTTTTATAAGAATTATCTATGACTTATCTATTTTTTGCAGGATCAATTTGATTTACAAGGAGACCCTGTTGATATAGAGAAGGCAATGAATATAAAATTTGGTCAGAGATTGAGTAACCATACCTATAGGCTGCACAAACAATTCATGGAGTTGAAGGAGGCTAAAGGGGAGGAGTATGCAAGAAACCACCCACCGAAGAATGTTGATCCTACCAAGTGGATAGATCTTATTGATAAAAAGTGGAACACTAAAGAATTTATGGTAACATTTTCATATTTTCTTTTTTTCACCCAGAAAAACCATCTTATGATGAAATCTCAACAAGTACTCTAATCTATTTTTCAAGAATTGAATGAAACTAGTGAATAATTTGAAATATCTTTTAAGTTGAAATGATATATAGGAAAATGATAGAGAGGAACAATGCAATTTCTTTATTATCAAGGATTAAATTTGTTTTACTAGTGATACATTTCATTATTATATTGATTCATTATTCCTTACAAGAACAATCAAAAGCCAACATATTTGTCTTACTAATGATACATTTCATTGTTATATTGATCATTCTTCCTTATAGGAACAATCAAAGGCCAACATCGCGAACAGAAAAATGATGTATACAAAACATAGATGTGGTTCTAGGTCAATCCCTATTAGAGTAGAAAAACTGGTACGTATCCTTGCACTTTTAGAATTATATTAGATTCTTAGCTTTATTTATTGAATATTTGGCCTATCGAATTAGGCACGAGAAAGGAAGATGCTACCTGATCTAGCAGAGTTGTACAAGGAAACTCACTATAATGAGAAAACACATGAGTGGATCTCATCTCAAGCTCAGTGTAATTATGTGAGTATATATTGCAATTTTTATTAACAAAATTTTATAATACTATTTGTTATGATCTTATTTAATTTTCTAAAAATTATTTAATTTTTTTTTATATTTGATAGGAAAATATGATACAGACACAAGCTGATCACCTCTCACAGCTGGGATCAATCCCTTTGACTGCAAAAGAGCTGTCAATTAAAGTCCTAAAGCCAAGGTCTGGCTATGTGAAGGGACTTGGCATGAGACCTTCATCCTCTATTAGGAGGACCACTACCATATATGCTGAAACAAATGATTATGTAAAGCGCCTTGAGATGCAAATAGAGACACAGAAGGAACAAATACAAATGCAGAACAATAAAATAGAAGATCTTGAAGAGGGTAAGAAGAAGCAAGGGGAGATAATGGCCGATGTTGTCAACTTTTTGAGGACCAAAGGATTCACTAGACACTTTGGAAGTGGAGGGGACTCATCCACAAGTGGACATACTTCTTGGTAAAGTATATTAACTTTAATATAACAAATTTTATAAAAGAATATATGTTTGAAGAATTAGGAAGTAATGGAAACATACATATGACATCCAATTTGTACAGGTGCACGGGATGTATAAATTGTGAATTAGTCTAAAAAATATTTTTTTTCTCTATACTTAAAGCTTCAAAAAAAGGTCGTTGAAATGCTAAATTATCACACAACTACAGATTTGTATAGGAACCAATAGAAACACCTTAGGAGGGACCAATATAAGTTGTATAAACTTACGGCACATTAATGGGATGCATCATTTGTGAATTAGCCTTAAAATTAATTTTTTGTTCTCATAATCTCGAAAAAAGTCTGTTAGAGGGATAAATTGTATAAAAATTGATGAGTTACTAATGTTTTTAATCTTTTGTATAATTGATTAATTACTAAAGCTTTTAATTTATTTTTTTGCAAATTGGATTGGGGTGGCATTTTTGACGTGCAACAATGATATAATTTGCTTGAATGTTCATTTTTGTTTGATAAGGATATACATACTTTGTGGAGTTGCACTAGTTATTGTTGGATGTTTGGTGGAATTGAACAAGTTATAACTTTTGTTTTTTTTGTGGATATTTCACTATTTTATTGTATTAGGATGAAATTATTTGTAATGATGAATGGATATTTTCATTTTGGTAATTCGTAAATGTGTTGATAACAGGTTAGGTTAAGTTGTGATGGAATTGTTATATATAGAATTTAGATTTTGATAAAAATAGGTATATAATATGGAAAAAAATATTATGGAATTATTGACAAAATTTTTCATCCTTAAAGAAGGTTTTTTTTGTCTCTTATTTGGCTTAGGTGGATGATTAATTTTGTCATGAATTCTTTATTTCGTCGCTAAATGAATTTGTCATGACAAAAAATATTGTCACATTTTGTCACTATTACCTTCAATGTGTGACGAATTTTTTTTGACATTATTTCATCATTTTTAATGATGAATTTGTTTTTGTCTCTATTGGTAGCTTCTTTGACAAAAAATTTTCGTCTTCGTTTATATTAAACGTGACAAAATTATTTTGTCTCTATTTCTTATATTTATGACAAAATACTTTTGTCTCTAATTTCTTCCTTTAATAACAAAATATTTTATCGCTAATTACTTACAAGTATGTTCCCAACAGAGTGTATTGGAGACAAAAAAATTCATCACAAATTTATCATTTTTAATGATGAATTTGTTTTTGTCTTTATTGGTAGCTTCTTTGACAAAAAAATTTCGTCTTCATTTATATTAAACGTGATAAAATTATTTCGTCTCTATTTCTTATATTTATGACAAAATACTTTTGTCTCTAATTTCTTCCATTAATGACAAAATATTTTGTCGCTAATTACTTACAAGTATGTTCCCAATAGAGTGTATTGGAGACAAAAAAATTTGTCACAAATTTATCATTTTTAATGATGAATTTGTTTTTGTCTCTATTGGTAGCTTCTTTGACAAAAAAATTCCGTCTTCGTTTATATTAAACGTGACAAAATTATTTTGTCTCTATTTCTTATATTTATGACAAAATACTTTTGTCTCTAATTTCTTCCTTTAATGACAAAATATTTTGTCGCTAATTACTTACAAGTATGTTCCCAACAGAGCGTATTGGAGACAAAAACATTCGTCACAAATTTATCATTTTCAATAACGAAATTGTTTTTTCGTCTCTAAGATCCTTTAGCGACGAGGCTTTGGCAACAAAGCGGGCGACGAAAAATTTTCGTCGTAATTAGTTTGGGTGACGAAATATATACATTTTGGGACAAATTTGTTTCGTCTTTAAATCCCAAATTTGTTGTAGTGATTTATATTCTCATAAGACATCAAATCTCAAATCATAATTCGGTTTCCTCCAGTTTTTTTTCCAATTTTTTTATTTATCTTAATTCGTGAGTCAATTTCATTATTTCTTTAACAATCCAAATGAGACTACAATTCACTAGTTCTACAATCACATCATCAATGTATAAACACTTCAAACTTTTCTTTCACGAATATTTCATCCCCGGGAAACCGTCAAACAGGACCCATGTAGACGTAGGCTACACAAGCACTACAATTGCTATTTTACGGATATTTTCGATCCGTGAGATCGGCACCCATGTATAGTTTTAGGACTTTCACCCAGGACACTTCAGTCAACTTAATTATAATGGAGTCTATCCCGTTTCTCCTACCAAACAATGGAGTCCATCCCCTTTCTCCTCCCAAGAAAATATTCATACATATGCAATGTATATAAACATAATCATATTCAATGACAATCAATAAGAGATTAGTTTTAATTCACCTAATCCGCATGTAATTTCTCCAATATTCATAACTATCCTCTACCGATAGCCCAACACAGTTATTTCTAAACAGATATTTAATCTCCAGACAGATAATTTGTTCAATATTTTCAAAGAATGAGATAATACATACCCAATTCCACCATTTATATCAACACCCTTCCAATCTCACATTTTCAATGTCAATTTCAATTATTTATACAAAATAATAATTTGATCCAATTAGGGCAAACTTCCCCTTTTTTCTCAAATATTAACCAAGAGCCAAAATCATCAAATTAGACACAACACAACATCATTTTCAAACCCCACAATCATTTTCTCCTCATTCATCAAAAACCCCTCTTTCCATTTTATACCCAAACCCTAGGTTTTACTTGAAACATCCTCAAATCACACCATTGTTACATAAATGGCAAATAACTAAGCTAAATATCATATGAAGGTGTAGAAAGATCCCTACCTCAAGTTGGAAGACCAAAGGAATGAGGACCAAGCTTCAATGACGCCGAAATCGAAATCTAATCGGATCAAAACGGAGATCTTGAAGTGCTCTACCTTTTTCTCAAAGGCACTAGGATGGAAATCCCAACGGATCTAGATGAAATCAAAGAGAGAATGTGAGTTTTAGAGAGAGAAACTCAAGATCTAGATATTTGGGGAGTTTTATAGAGAGAGAGAGAGAGAGAGAGAAGAAAAAGTAATTCAAAATGACATCTTCACGGACTGTTATACACGCAGTCCACTCGAGCTTGGAAAGTGACGCTCGAGCATCATACACAAAGATCTGCTCGAGGGTGAAAAGTGGCGCTCGAGTGTGGAATGCACAATTCAAGAAGTTTTGCAGACGAAGGTCCCCACTCGAGCATAGAACTAGACGCTCAAGCGTCCAATGCATTCTCCCAGCATTTACAGAACTACAAAAATACTGAAGGTTGACAAATCCCGCTAGAGCGCAAGAATGGCCGCTCAAGCGGAAAAGCAAAATTTATGAAGCCCGCTCAAGCGCAAGAATGCCTGCTCGAGCGGAAGAGCCAAAATATGGGCAACAAAGGTTTGGAAAAACAAGCAACCAACCTGTTCCAAACGCACACTACAACCCGATAACCAAAATATAAGAGAAGACAAGGGAAACAAGATATGAATAACCATTCTAAACCATACCAACCCGAGTCCGAAATACAATAGATAACGGGTCAAAATCGGAATCGCTATAACCTCCCCCTCTTAAAAAATTTTGCCCCCAAAATTACTAATCAAATTCGAAATCAAGATTTAACCATTCACAACATCGTTATTCTCATAAGTTCAGCACCATGACCCATTTTCGGTCATCCATTTTCATCAACTCGATACACAAGTCCCATATTAAAAGGAATTTATAATTTCCCAAAACATTTACAATGTTAATCAAAATCCAAGTTTTCAAAATTTTCACAACATATACAATGCGTCCAAAAGTGATACAACATCCATAATATTCCATATTCTCAAAACATTTGCAATGTTCATATTGAATTCATATTTCCAAAATACCCATAACATATACAATGTTCTCATAATCTAATACATATACAATGCTTATACTTTCCATCATCATAATCAAAATCTCAATACATGTTTAGATGTCAACAAACAAGTCTAGATATTTCTCTCGGACTTCTAATTTACGCTCCCAAGTCACTTTCTCGACCCCGTGATGTTTCCATAACACTTTTACTAAGGGAATTGTCTCACCTTGCAAGACTTGATCCCGTCTATCAAATACTCTCACCGGTCTCTCCTCATACGAGGCATCCTCATCTACCTCCGAGTCGGTCCAATCCAACACGTGCGATGGATCTGGCTCATACTTCCAAAGCATACTAATGTGAAACACGTCATGCACTCCGGAAAGTTATGACGGCAACGCCAACGGCTAGGCAACCTCTCCGACCCACTCAAGGATCTTAAAAGGGCTAATGAATCGAGGGGACAACTTCCCACTCTTCCCAAATCTCATCAAACCCCACTTAGGTGATATTTTCAAGAACACATGATCTCCCACCTCAAAAGACAAGGGTCTCCTCCTATGGTCGGCATAACTTTTCTGGCAACTCTGAGTCGTAGCTAATCTCTTATAGATAAATGCCACTTTCTCCGTTGTTTCCAGAACCAACTCTGGGCCCAACAAAGGTGCATCACCCACATCAGCCCAACACACAAGGGATTTACACGGTCGGCCATACAAGGCCCCAAATGATGCCATGCCAATACTCGGTTGGAAGCTATTATTATAGGCAAACTCCACTAAGGGCAGGTACCTCTCCCACGACCCTTTGAAATTGAGGGCATAGCCTCGGAGCATATCTTCAAGGATCTGAATAGTACGCTCGGACTACCCGTCGGTTTGAGGGTGATACGCAGTATTAAAGGTCAATCTAGTGCCTAAGGCACTTTGCAAGTTCCCCCACAACCAAGCTGTAAAACACGAATCTCTATCCGAAACAATCATCAAAGGGACCCCGTGCAACCTCACTATGTCTCTGATATACAAGTCGACAAGGTGGTCTACCGAATCACTCACGCGCATAAGTATGAAGTGCGCAGACTTAGTTAACCGGTCAACTACCACCCAAATGGCATCACTACCCCATTGAGTCCTCAGAAGGCCCACAACAAAATCCATTATGACATGCTCCCATTTCCACTCGGCTACAGGCAAGGGTTGCAACAAACCCGCTGACCTCTGATGCTCGGCCTTCACTTGCTGACAAGTAAAGAACTTCGATACGAATACAGCTACGTCCCTCTTCATAGCTCTCCACCAAAATTGGCGACTAAGATCGTGATACATCTTTGTGCCTCCCCGGATGCACTGCAAGGCGTAAATGGTGAAACTCTAGGAGTACTTTCTCTCAGCAAAACTCTGGCACGAACAAACAATCACGGTATCTCACACTCTGGTCGGGACACATATTCAAGCCCCTCTTCACTTTCCCACTGGAAATCTTCTCCTTGAGGGTTTCTACTTCAAGATCACTCTTCTACGCTTCTAACACTCGGCTTACAAGTGTAGGTTGTGCAACTACCGTAAACAAGGCTGCGGATTCACTGGACTCACCGAGATATAGGTCAAACTCCCCAAGAGCACCCAACATCTCCCATTCCCAGATGGCAATACAAGCTACATTGTTAATAGACTTCCTACTCAAAGCATTGGCCACTACATTGGCCTTCCCAGAATAATAATGCAACTCAAAATCATAATCCTCTATGAATTCCATCCACCTCCTTTGCCTCAGATTCAAGTTTTCTGTGTAAACAGATATTTCAGACTCTTGTGATCAAAAAACACTTCAAATTTCTCACCATAGAGATAATGTCTCCAAATCTTCAAGGCAAAGATCACCGCTGCTAATTCTAAATCATGAGTGGGGTAGTTTCTCTCGTGTGTTTTCAATTGTCACGAGCCATAGGGTACTACCTTTCCCTCTTGCATCAAATACAACCCAAACCTTCCCGTGAGGCATCACAATACACTGAATAACCCAAACCCCTCTCCAAAATAATCAAGACTGGAGTAGTGGTGAGTCTAACCTTAAGTTCCTGGAATGACTTTTCGCAAGTCTCACTCCACACGAATTTGATTCGTTTCCTTGTCAACCTAGTCAACGGAGAAGCTAGCTTAGAGAAATCCCTCACAAATCGATGGTAATACCCGGCCAACCCTAAGAAACTACGGATCTCAAAAGCATTCTTAGGTTGTGCCCAATCTTGCACTGCCTCTATCTTGGATGAATCCACAGTCACCCCTCCCCCGGATACCACGTGGCCTAAGAACTTAACTTCCCTTAGCCATAATTCACATTTTCCGAACTTAGCATACAGTTTATGGGCTCCAAGCAATTCAAGCACTACTCGCAAGTGTCTCTCGTGTTCCTCCTCGAATGGTGAATAAATCAAAATGTCATCCACAAAGACGACCACAAAACGGTCTAGAAACTCACGAAAGATCCAATTCATCAAGTCCACAAATACCGCTGGAGCATTGGTTAGCCCAAAAGGCATCACTAGGAACTTGTAATGGCCATACCGCATATGGAATACCGTCTTCGGAATATCCTCCTCCCTTACCCTCAATTGATGGTAACTCGACCTCATGCCTATCTTGAAGAAACAACAAGACCCCTTCAACTGATCAAATAGATCATCTATACGAGGCATTGGGTACTTATTCTTAACAGTAACCGGTTCAACTTCCAGTAATCAATACAAAGTCGTAAGGCTCCATCTTTCTTTTTAGCAAAGAGAGCCGGTGCTCCCCCAAGGTGATGTACTAGGGCAAATGAAACCCTTATCTAACAACTCTTGGAGTTGAATCTTCAACTCACTTAACTCGGCGGGTGCAAACCAATACAGTGCCATAGAGATCAATGCCATACCAGACACTAAGTCAATAGAGAATTCGATCTCTCGGTGAGGTGGTAAACTAGTAAGGTCCTCGGGAAAGACATTGGGGTATTCACAAACCACCCTTAGTAACCCAACCCGGACTTTATCACATTCACTACTCAAGAAGCTAGCAAGAAGACAACTAAGTTCACTCTGCCCATGCGGATCATACACCGGTGATAAGCCTCTATCCACCCGGTCCCTCAAGAAATAAAAGCAGTCACCGCTTGAGGTACATACAGTAACCCTCTGACGGTAGCAATCTATAACAGCCCGGTATAACGATAACCAGTCCATACCCAAGATAACATCAAAACTAATCATGTCAAGCAAAACAAATGCAGATAGAAGTCAACGACTGGCGACCTCTATGTCACAACCCCAACACCCCTGTTTCAGAATAATCTCATCACCAAAAGGTGACTCTACACAAATAGGAGATGCTAACTATGCCAACTCCAACCCCAACCCCAAAACCGATGCAAATGCAGACGAAATAAAAGAATGGGATGCACTCGTATCAATCAACACGTTAGTAACTGAATTGCAAAACAAAAAAGGTACCTCTTACTACAGATGGAGCCGATACAAGGTCTGGTGCGGTAACAGCATACACACTCCCTGTTGGCCTCTGATCTACCTGCTCACCCTTCGGAGTATAAGCCTGTTACACTAACTGAGCCGAAGAGGCTCCCTGATTGGCCCTCGAGGCCTGTGCTGACTGTGCTGGCTGGTGACTTGGTATCTGTCTCGAACTAGACGCACCAGATGTGCCATCCAATTGTGGACAAAACCTCTTCAGATACCCCGCCTGCCCACACTGGTAACAAGTGGGCAGTTGCCCTCTACCTTGACTTTGGCCCTAAGAACGGGCCGAAGACGAAGTTGTTCTCTGCCCTCCTCTTCTCTGCTGGCAAACTGGAGACTTGTGACCCAACTGACCACACTTGAAACAAGTCACATCTCCCTGACCACCTCTCCCAGAACCTGAACTCGGTACTGGAAATGTGGACCTCGACTGTGCTCCTTGGGACTGCTAAGGGTTAGAACCCCTCTGCCTCTTACCGTCCCCCTGACTATCCTGACTCCTCTTGGAGCCCCTTATTCTCTCTTTCTCTACCTGCATAATCGTCTCGAGATAGGCTACCGCCTCTACAAGACGTCCATAATCCCTAATCATGGATCCGGCTACTCTAAACATGAGTCTGGTCCTCAGTCTCTTCTCAAACTCTAAACATTGGCGCTCCTTTGTCGCCACAAGCTCAAGTGCAAACCTAGACAAGCTAGTAAAGGTGGCTTCGAACTCTGCTACAGGCGTGTTCAACTGCACCAGCTTAGAGAACTAGTCCCTCAACTTCTCCCTAACAGTGGGAGGCAAAAACTTCTTCTAGAAGGCGCTCACAAAAGCCTCCCAAGCCACCTCGATGCGCCCACGCACATACTTCCACCACTGATCCGCATCCCCCTTCAACTGGAAAGACGCCAAGGTCACCATTTACTAGTCGTCCTCGATGCTAAGCATCTCAAACGTCTTCACTGTCTGTTCAAGCCATTCATTTGCCTTCAGTGGCTTCTTTAGGTCACCCAAAAAATCGTCTGGATTCGACCAAAAGAACTCCCTCTTCAAAAAAGACGGCCTTATTTCAGCTACTTGGGCTTGGACTTGATTCTCAGCCCTGAGAATGTCTATGGACTCTCGCAAAGCTCCGGCCATTTCACGAGCTAAGGTGCCCATGGCCTGTTGACCTACTGGCTCGGCCACTGTAGAGATCCCATTTTTGACCGACTTTAAGACTCTGGCATCATTGTTTGTGCACGCGATGATTGCGCATGTTTGTGCTTGTTTTGAGCGCCCGAAGGTCTCGGCTGAGTGCCTTGTCTTTGAGCCTCTTAACACTTTGTGTTTTGGCCTTGGTTTTTGGGCCAAACCTTATTGCCTCTTGCCTGAGGGAGGGGAAGGGCTGCCGGCCACTTTTGGCATTTGCCGGCCACTTTTTTCTCTTGTAGGCCACTTGGAGTAGCCGGTCGGCTAAGGGAGGTGGCCGGCCGGCCACCTTAACTGGCCGGCGGCCAATTTTTCTCCTTTTTAGATATTTTTTGATCTTTTGAGCCAGCTGTGGCTCACTGAACTCATCCTCCATACACGTTAATAGAGGGGATGGAAACAAGCTTTAAGCTTGTCAAGCAAGCTTTTGCTTGCATTGCCTATATAAGGGGAGGTCCCTCCACCTATTTGAGGGTTCAGATTTTCAGAGCTAAAATATCTCTCTCTCTCTCTAGAATTCTCACACTCTCTCTATATTTGTGCTATATTGAGTCTAAAAGTGTGTTTTCTTCATACATTTGCACTAAGACACCTAGTCAAACACCTTCACTTTGGAGCTGAGGTCCCTTGGAGCTTGGTTTGAGGTCTTATGACTGGTTTTAGCTCAGAGAAGTTGTTTTGCTGTTGTTCTTCAAGGGTCTTTAAGGGTAAGCATATATCCCTTTTAAGCTTTGTTTTGATTAATAGCTTAACCACCTTTGCATGCTACTTTAAGGCTGGTTTAAGCCTCTTAAAAACTTTGGTTTTAAGGATTTTAAATGTTGGTTTGAATCTTGTATGGTTTGGGGGTGGTTCTCCCCCTTTGGCTCTTTGGCTTGTAAAGCCTTTTGAGCCACCTTCCTTAGCTTTTGAATCACCCCTTGCTTGGCCTTTTAACTACTGAAATTCAGAGAAATTTCAGTGGTAAAAAGCTAGTTTTGAGGGTCAAAATAGGAGGGGGTGGTCCTTTCTCCTTTTGTCTTGCTTGCATGCCTTGTTGGCCTCATACTTGAGCATGCTTTTCTACTTTTGTGACTTAGCTCAAGCATGATTTTGTGACTTTTTGGACCTTCCATAACTCTGTTTTTGGTTGGTTTGGTCATTGGTTGTTTGCATCTTATACTTGTAGTGTAATCTTACTTATTGGCCTAACATGCTCCATGCTTTATGCCTATCATCCTAACTTGTGTTAGCTCTATCTCAGCAAGTATTTGCCATTATTTTAGCATGCCTTATCTCTGTTTTGAGTGGTCTTGGCTATGTAAGACTTGTTGTGCATGGTTGTAGTGTAAATGCCTTGACTAGTTTTGAGTTTCAAAGCCTCTAGCATGCCTTGCTTGAGTTATTTGCATGTCTTAACCTCATTTCATACATGATTTCAGTGTGTATAGTGTAGTCACACTCTCACATGTTCTACTCTTTCAATGCTTTTGAGAGATGTGCCTTATGCCTTGCTCATAAGCCAATTTGTATGCATGTTTGTCTAAGCTTTTGAGCTATCATTTCAGCATGTTTTGGCCTTTGATTTGGCATGATTGAGCTTTGTCCAGAGCTGGTTTGGTTGTTTAGGCTATGTATTACATGCCTCTTGTGTAAGGCCCTTGACTAGCTTTGAGTTCTAAGGACCCTAACATGCTATACTTGTGTTGTTTGCATGATATGTCATCATTTGGCATATGATTTCAATGCTCGTACCTCTATCATGCTCTCATATATATCACTCTTTCAATGTGTTTGAAAGTTAAGCTTTGTGCCTTGCTTGCAAGCGAATAAATGAGCATGCATTTCTTGCTTTTTGTGCCTAAGTCTTAGTGTGTTTTGGCCACTGTTTTGGAGTATCTTAGGTCTGTCCATAGCTGATTTGACCATTTGAGATTGATAGTGCATGCCTCATGTGTAATGTTCTTCACTTGCTTTAGTGCTCTTGGCCCCCTTTAACATGTCCTGCATGCATTGCTTACATGATTGAGTCTTGTGCATGCCGTTTTAGCATTGAAAGATACACATGTTGTTTGCATTGCATTGTGTTTGGATCGGATGTTAATCCAAACACAAGAAATGTGAGACGTTTCATACTCCAAGTGATGAAACATGTCACATTTCTTGGTCGCCGACCCTCTTAACCATGCATGATAAAGGTGGAGGCTCTTATGTGTTGTTTGTGTATTCACTAACATTGTGCAAGCTTGACTCTTTGGCCATCATGCATTGAGATGCGTGGTTTGTGGCTTGAGAGCCGAGTACTACGCTTCTTTGAGCTTGAGAAATGATAAGGAGAGTAGTTGCACACACATTTCCTTGTGAATGCATTGTTGTGCCTTTGTTGTTCTCTGTTGCAGCAAAAATGGGATTCTGGAAAAAGAAGTGGCCGGCCAACCATTTACACCTGCCGACTGACCACTTGCACTGGCTGGCCGGCCAGTTGAGGTAGCCTACCGACCAATTGAAGTGGCTGGCCGGCCACTTGTAGCAAAATTGTCCAAAGTGTTCCTATGTTGGGCCAGATACAATCTGGAAGTGTGTAAGATGTTCTGAGATCACCACGAGTGCAAACAGAGACAACTCATGGCAAGGCAATGCATTTCCGGGCGAAGCAAACTGAGCATGCATCTCTCCCTTGCCCTCGAGGCCATTTTACCGCTTTGCTTAGCTAGTTAATTTGCTGGTTTTGTAATTAATTAGTTAATGTGCTTAGCTAATTTAATTCGTCTTTGTAATATTCTAATTAGCTTAGTATAGCTAGTTTCAATTCGGTTTGTAATTAATTAGCTTAGCATAGTTAATTAGTTGATTTGCAATAAATAGCTTAGCTTAGCTTAGCTCTTATTTATTCAGACCCTTCTGCGAGAGGGCGTATTGTTGTTGTAATAAGTGTGCGTATGTGTGTGCATGTCTTCCAACCCCCATTTCTTTCTCCCTTTTACTTATCAGCTTTTGATGATTAGTTTAGGGCATATTTCAATTAGCATACCTTATGCTTTGCATGCATGCATCATTCATTTGTCTTGCGTGCACCGGGCTCGGCGCATCATTCAAACTGCATTGTATTTCAATACACTTTCTTGAATACGTGTTCCAAAACATGTTATCAAGTGTTGCATTCATATGCCATCTTAGATAGCCGAGCCTATTAGTTGCATTATTGCATGCGTTGCATTAGACATCTTCGACATAGCTAGGATCATGCATGATTTCTAACTAGTTTTCTATTTTTGCTCAGAGTACACTGTAAGTGTTTACGCTTTAGCCTATTTGCATGAGTGTGAGTGTTGCCATGTTTAGCATGCTTGCCATGAGACTATTTGCTTAAGTGTTTAACTGTATGAATGTCTGTGGGTGAAGGCTTTATTGCTTGAATTGGAACAATTCATCAAATGTGAGTTTTAAGCCCATTTTGCGAAGTGGCAAATCATGTTGTTTTAAGCCCATTTGAGGGTGGCAAATCCGTGTTTTAGCCTACTTGCGAGTAGCACTTCCAAACCATTTTCAAAAAACGAACATGAGATGTTTTATTCCAAATCGAGTGATTTAGTCTATATTTGTATGCTGTGCGCATCACATAGTAAGGTTAGCTAATAAACCGGAATAAGAATACATGTGTTTTCAAAATAACATATCATGTTTAGTAGAGGCCGATCCTTTGATCGGACGAGCGGGAGTGCTCATTTTAAGACCTTCCCCTCTCGTACCCAAGTTCCCGAGCCGAGGCAACTTTGGTGATGACGGACCCGTGGCCTTAGACACGAGTTAGGGTTTCCTAAATTTCCCAAAATAAAATATTTAGGTAGCAACTCTGAAATCTGGCAAAGTAGTCCATGTTTAGCGCTTTTAATTCAAAATTGATTTTTCAAAACCAATTGCCGGATTTGGACTCTTTGGTGATTTATCAGTCTTACATTGCACTTTGTGAGATTAGATTCAGAACTGTGACAGGAGTCTGAACTGTAGTAGCTAGAACCCAATTCATGCCCTCTACGAAAGGGGGGCTCGCGGAGAGAGTTCGGGGCGGTCTACACCACATTGGCCTAACCAACCCCTTCCTTCTCCGCCGGGATTTCATTTGGTATGGGCACCTTGTGCCTCCTAGGCCTACCACGCCTACCTACATGACCACGTCCTGACATCCTAATGAAGGTAACAAAAAGATTAGCACATTTACAAATGTGTCAAAGCTAACTCACTCGCGTCCTAATATATTGGACAACAGTAATTCACTCCACATAAGCACATAATCACGTAAACACATATGAATTTCATCTCTAGATAATGACTGTCCCGCGGTGTTTCTACAGTTCCAATTAGAAATAACAGTGATCAAGTGTCTTTCTAACAGGATTCCTAGAAACCCATAGACCCAATCAACATCCAAAAAATTTAATCTCATACCCAAATAATCACATAAGCATGTCATCATATAAGCACATACTATCTATATTTAAGTCTCTAACAAGTGAGACAAACCCATTGTGGTACTAACCACTTCCCACGTACCCAAAGTAATCAAACCCAGTACGCTCTGATACCAAGTTGTAACACCCTCAAAATAAATACAATAAATAGAACCTAAACATTTGATAATAATTGTATAGATTAGAGTAAATAATCTTTTCATTACAAAAGGTTAATGATTACAAAAGAGTTTAACCCAAATAAATGCCATTCGGGCTTACATCTTTTCAAGTCCTGGCTTGGTTACAACAAAAGTGAGGCTAGCTCATACAATTTTAGCCCTAGACTATACAAAAATAAAACAAAACAAGAAGCCCTTGCTTCCCAAATATCCCTCCAATGCTATTGCCTTGGTGGAGGCATGCCATCATTACTTGAAAATATTATTCCCAAATAGGGTGAGCCACAGCCTAATAGAAATCATCTAACACAATATATGAAATTTAGCAAAGATATAAGTACAAAGAGTGTACACAATGTCTATAATAAAACATCCGCGATTTATATTCTCATAAGACATCAAATCTCAAATCATAATTCGGTTTCCTCCATTTTTTTTCCAATTCTTTTATTTATCTCAATTCGTGAGTCAATTTCATTATTTCTTTAATAATCCAAATGAGACTACAACTCATTAGTTCTACAATCACATCATCAATGTATAAACACTTCAAACTTTCCTTTTACGGATATTTCGTCCGTAGGAAACCGTCAAACAGGACCCATGTAGACGTAGGCTACACAAGCACTACAATTGCTATTTTACGGATATTTTCGGTCCGCGAGATCGGCGCCCATGTATAATTTTGGGACTTTCACCCAAGACACTCTGGCCAACTTAATTATAATGGAGTCCATCTATTTTTTCCTCCCAAATAATGGAGTCCATCCCCTTTCTCCTCCCAAATAAATATTCATACATATGCAATGTATATAAACATAGTCATATTCAATGACAATCAACAAGAGATTAGTTTCAATTCATCTAATCCACATGCAATTTCTACAACATTCATAGCTATCCTCCACCGATAGCCCAATACAGTTATTTCTAAACAGATATTCAATCTCCAGACAGATAATTTATTCAATATTTTCAAAGAATGAGATAATACATACCCAATTCCACCATTTATATCAGCACCCTTCCAATCTCACATTTTCAATGTCAATTTCAATTATTTATACAAAATAATAATTTGATCCAATTAGGGCGAACTTTTCCCTTTTTTCCAAATATTAACCAAGAGCCAAAATCATCAAATTAGACATAACACAACATCATTTTCAAACCCAACAATCATTTTCTCCTCATTCATCAAAAACCCCTCTTTCCATTTTATACCCAAACCCTAGGTTTTACTTAAAACATCCTTAAATCACACCATTATTACACAAATGACAAATAACTTAGCTAAATATCATATGAAGGTGTAGAAAGATCCCTACCTCAAGTTAGAAGACCAAAGGAATGAAGACCAAGCTTCAATGACACCGAAATCGAAATCCAATCGAATCAAAACGGAGATCTTGAAGTGCTCTACCTTTTCTCAAAGGCACTAGGGTAGAAATCCCAATAGATCTAGATGAAATCGAAGAGAGCAGGTGAGTTTTAGAGAGAGAAACTCAAGATCTAGATATTTGGGGAGTTTTAAAGAGAAAGAGAGAGAGAGAAGAAAAAGTGATTCAAAATGACATCTTCACGGACTGTTATACACGCAGTTAGCTCGAGCGTAGAAAGTGACGCTCGAGCGTCAAACACAAAGATCTGCTCGAGCGTGAAATGTGGCGCTCGAGCGTGGAATGCACAATTCTAGAAGTTTTGCAGATGAAGGTCCGCGCTCGAGCGTGGAACTAGAAGCTCGAGCGTCCAATGCATTCTCCCAACATTTGCAGAACTGCAAAAATACTGAAGGTTGACAAAGGTCGCTCAAGTGCAAGAATGGCTGCTCGAGCGGAGGAGCAAAATTTGTGAAGCCCGCTCGAGCACAAGAATGCCTGCTCGAGCGGAAGAGCCAAAATGTAGGCAACAAAGGTTTGGAAAAACAAGCAACCAACATATTCCAAACGCACACTACAACCCGATAACCAAAATATAAGGGGAGACAAGGGAAACAAGATATGAATAACCATTCTAAACCATACCAACCCGAGTCCAGAATACAATAGATAACAGGTCAAAACCGTAATCGCTATATCTTTATTTCTCAACTTCTTAATACGGCGACTAACAATCCGAATGGGCCGTTCTATATATGTATAGTCATCCCTCACAAGTATCTGAGTAGGTTCAATAACTTGTTGAGGATTTAGAAGGGATTCTCTTAACATGGAAATATGGAAAACATTATGCATGTGTTTCATGTTTGAAGGTAGAGCTATTCGGTACGCCACTGGATTCAATTTTTCAATGATCTGATACGGTTTAACATATTGAGGTGCTAACTTACTTTTGGCTCCAAAACGAGGGTGTCCCTTCAATGGCATAACTTTGATAAAGACATGGTTGCCTACTTCATATTCTCTCTCCCATCTACGCACATCAGCATAGCTTTTATGTCAGCTTTGTGCTGTTTTCAACAGTTGCTGCATCGACTTTACTTTCTCAGTGGTCTCTTGCACAAGTTCGGGTCCTAATAACGGTCTATCTCTAACCTCAGCCCAACAAATTAGCGAGCGACATTTCCTGCCATAGAGAGCCTCGTATGGTGCCATACCAAGACTCGAGTAATAACTGTTGTTGTATGCAAATTCAACCAAAGGCAAAGTGTCTCTCAATTTCCTTGAAAATCTAGTACACACAGACGTAGCATGTCCTCTAACGTCTAGATTGTCCTTTCTTATTGGCCATCTGTTTGCGGATGGAACGCACTGCTCAACCTCAATTCAGTTCCCATTACCTTTTGCAGACTTTGCCAAAATATTGAAGTGAACTTCGGATCTCTATAAGATACAATCGATAAAGAGACTCTATACAGTTTCACAATTTCATTCATATATACAGAGTAGCCAATTTATCCACATTATTCATCATTTTAACAGGTAAGAAATGAGTAGATTTTGTCAATTGGTCTACGCTTACCCAAATAGAATCCATACATCTACTAGAGCAAGGCAGCCCAACCACAAAATCCATTGTGATATGTTCCTATTTCCACACTGGTATTAGTAATGGCTAAAGTAATCTTGCGGGTCGTTGATGTTCTGCTTTAACTTGCTGACATTGCGAACATCTGGACACTTTCATTCCTGGCCACCAAAAATTCTTCTTTAGGTCTTGATACATTTTTGTGTTTCCTGGATATATAGAGAATTTGGAACTGTGGGCTTCTTAGAGGATTCGTTTCTTCAAATCACCATCGTTTGGTACACATAACCGTCCCTAAAACTTGAGTATGTCATTCTCAAAACTGAATCCCCGTCAAGGTTTGGAATCTTGTTCATCCACTATTTTCTTAAGGAATTCATCCTGCAATTGTCTTTCTTTGATCTTTTCAAATATTACCGGTTCATGCAATACTGTTTTCTGCCTAGTAAGTAAACAAGCTAAGTTTCCCATTGATTTCCGACTAAGAGCATCGACTACCGTGTTAGCTCTTCCAGGATGGTACATAATTTACAGATCATAATCTTTAATTAGCTCTAGCCATCTACGCTGTCTCATGTTTAGCTTTTTCTGGGTAAAGAAGTATTTAAGACTTTTGTGATCTGTATACACCTCACACATCGCCCTATACAGGTAGTGGCGCCAAATTTTCAATGCAAAAATCACTGTAGCTAGTTCCAGATCGTGAGTTGGGTAACTCTTCTCATGCGATCTTAGCTGACGGGAAGCATAGGCAATTACCTTTCCATTTTGCATCAACATGCACCGCAAGCCTTTATAAGAGGCATCATTGTAAATAGTAAATCCATCCGTGCCGGAGGGTAAAGTGAGAATCGGTGCTGTCACAAGTCTTGTCTTCAATTTATGAAAAGTTGCATCTCTTTGGTCAGTCCATTTGAATGGTATCCCCTTTTGTGTCAATTGAGTAAGTTGCAAGGCAATTTTTGAGAAGTCTTTCACAAATCTGTAATAGTATCCAGCCAGACCTAAGAAACTACGGACCTCTATCACATTCATTGGTCTCGGCCAATTTACAAAAGCCTCTATCTTCTGTGGATCAATGGAGATACTGTAGACACCCCATTTTTGACCGACCTTGAGACTCAGACGTCACCGATTGAGTGCTTGGTGATGTTGCATGTTGTGCTCGTCCAGAAGTTTCAGAGTCGCGGCTGCGAGCCTTGCCTCCGGACTTCCGGGTTTTTTTTGTACTCTGCCTCGGTTTGCGAACCAGGCTCGGTTTTCTCTGTTTTTCTTCCTGAGGGGAGGGAGAGGTCCCGTAGACCATCTCTCAGTGACCCTGGGCTACATTTTATGGCTGTAGGCCATTTTGCCCATTTCGGAGCCCGGTTCCCGGTTTTCGAAGCCGTCAGGCCGTGTGCCTCAGTTCGGGACCGCCTAACTATCTCCGATTACTCCGGTTTTTGGCATGCATCTTATTTACTCCCTTTTGAGGGACACTGAGGTCTGAGAGACCCACTTCGTGGTCGAATGCCACTTTCGGTGCTTAACAGGCAGTTTTCGGGGCCCCGAACTGCGCGTTCTGGCCCCCGAACATTCGTTTTGCATCGGTTTTCGTTCATTTTTGGCAGGTACCTCTGTTTCATCACCAGGAAGGCCGTAGAAGGGTGGGAGGCCAGCAATTGTTTCAGCAACCAGTTATATTCCTCCGGCGCCCTCTGACGCCCGTTTTTCTCACTTCCAAGCCAAAGTTGACCACCCTAGGGCCATTTTCTTCAACTCCAAACCACATATTTGTGTTGTAGACACTTGGGAGGACACAAATATCACATGGCCGGCCAGTAATTGTCATTGACCCTTTTGAACCCCTCCTAAAAATGTTCTATTCTCTCTCCTGTTTTACAGTTGCCAGTTTTGAACCACAGGGTTGTGTTGAGGACACCTGGGAGGCCACCAATTTGTGGTGGCCGGCCACTAATTCAACTTGGCCTTTTTGACCCCTGGCCGGCCGGCCATGGGGGGTGGCCGGCCGGCCACCTGCAGCTCCAAAACCTGGCCGGCCTTGCTCCTCAGGGTAAGTACATTACAGCTGTGCATTGTTTTTCCCTCCAAAACCTGTATCCGGAGGGAACTTTTTTGGAGGGAAACTTGATGCAATTTCCCTCCATTTTTTCCCTCCTTTTCTCCCCCTCTCTTGGCCATATAACCAGCCTCCCAGGTCTGGTTTGAGGGTTGGAAAATTTGCTTGGAGCTCATACATACATATCTCCCTTTATCTCTCTCATTTCCTTAAAAATTCTTAAGTCCTACACCTCATTTCTTCATCACCACCAAGCACCACCACCACTACTCCATTTCCAGCAGCTTGGAGAGCTTTCCAGTAGCTAGGAGGCATCACTTCTCAAGCCAAGAAGCATCCAAGGAGTAGTCTTCAAGGGTAAGTTCACTTCCCCTCTTTTTTGGCCTTATTTCGCTCAAATTCTTAGCCCTCTTTGCTTGTTGTTTTGAGCTCCGACCAAAACTAAAAGTATCATTTTTTTGAGCTCCTTTTCATCTTTCATTAAGGGTCCTACCCTGTTTGGGACCCCCACCTTGCACTTGCTTCATTCCCCCTTTGTATGCCATTATCTAGCATAGTATTTTTTGCCTATATATAATCTGTTTTGAGGCATGACATAAACTGTGAGTAGGCTTATTTTGAGCCCTTCTTCAACATTGAAGAAGGGCTTAACACTGTTTGGGACCTCCATACATCACTTGTCATTGTACCCCTCTTAGGTCCCCTTTTTTGCATGATTTATTAGGCTATTGTGTCTCTGTTTTTGGACTTTGGTCAGAAATGAAAATGGCCCTAAAATGACCTCCTCTTCATGTTTCATTAAGGGTCTAGGGCTGTTTGAGACATCCTTGGTATACTTCATGTTATAGCCCTCTTGTGGCCTTAATTTTGCGTGGCATTTTGAGCATATTTCTGCACTGTTTTGGGCTTGATCATCTACTGTAAAAAGCCATATTTTGGGCCCCTCTTCAACATTGTTGAAGGGCCCTAACCTTTTTGGGGCCATCATATATCAGTTACTTCTTTGCCCCTTTGTAGGCCCATTTCTTGCATGAGTTGTTTGCCATATTTGTATCTGTTTTTGGGGTCTGTCATAAACTGTAAAATATCATATTTTTGGTCCCTCTTCAACATTGTAGAAGGGGCCTTCTGTGTTTGAGATCAGCAGCTATGACTTGCTTCATTACCTCTCTTGGCCCCCCATTTTTGCATGCTAATTTTGCCCTATTTGTACCCACTGTTTGGCCATGCTTCGAACTGTAAAAATGCTTGTTTTGGGGCTGCCTAGCTTCTGTCTTCACACTTCATGTACAAATCATGCATGCATTACATAGCTATAGGCCATTCCTTGAGCCAAATTTCATGTTTCGGGATTGATCCCATGCATCGGGTGTTGTTTTGCCATGTTTTGGGGCTGTTTTGCACCTCATTTTGCCTCTGAAAATTGTATGATCATATGCCATATTCCATGTTTTGCCATGTCTTGTTAGAGTGGCATTCCGTGCCGTAGGTTCGGTCCTCGATTTGCGTGCACGCGTGCACGCATTTCAAGTTGTCTCATTTTCATCTTATGGCCTCTTATGTGAGTGTGGCTGAGGCTCTCTCATGTTGGTGTAAGCCCATATTGCATTGCGTATGCCATTTCATCCATAGCATTGTGTGTACTCGGTTGTGTATCACCTCGTGTAGCGTGTATGCCATTCCATAACATTGTGTATGTTAGGATTGTATCTTAGTTGCATTTCATGCATGTCATGCATACTGCATTGTGTTCGGGATAGGAGTTAGCCCGGGCACGGGAAACGAGGTACGTTCCGTATTCCGAGTGACGGAACGTGTCCCAATTCCCCAGTCACCGACACTCCGGATCATCCATGAGGGAGTTAGGTCTTGTCATGTTTTCACGTGCATTCATTCTATATTGAGTTGTGCAATTCGACTCCTCGGCCATCATGCATCAAGATGCGTGATTGGTGGCACGAGGATTGAGGCATGCATATATTTGTGAAAATACATTGCTATGCCCCTTTCCTGCTCTCTGTTGCAGCAAAATCAAGAATCAGCAGTCTTCCGAGGCTTGGCACGCATTTCAAGAACAGGTGCAAACAGAGGCTAATTGGGGCATCCCAGTGGATTTCCGCGCAAGGCAGCCCAAACATACATCATTCATCAGAGTTGAGGCAGTCCCTGGCTTGCATGCTAGTTTATTATTTTTCTTAGTTAATTTGCAAATTAATTAGGAATTTGTACATTATTTGGACTGTATTATTTGGACTGTACTATTCTTTTATTCGGGACTGTATATTTATTTGGACCCTTTGTGCGAGGGCATAATTGTAATAAGTGTGCGTGAGTGTGATGTATGTCTTCCAACCCCACGTCTTTCTTCCCTTTTATTTACCTGCTTATGATGGTTAGATTAGAGCATATTTCAATTAGCATACAGTATGATAGCACGTTTGCATTCATTCATCTGTTTTGCACGCACCGGGCTCGGCGCATCATACAAACTGCATTTGTATTTCAATTCCAAATTGAATACGTGTTAGTTGTAGCATTCCATATTCCATGTTTAGAATAGCCGAGCCTGCTATAGTTTGCATCTTTGCATGTGTTGCATTAGGCAATTCTGTGTATCTAGGATCATGCATGGATTTCTAATGAGTTTCTGTTTTGGCTTGGAGTACTCGGTGAGTTTTTATGCTTTAGCATCCTTGCATGCGTGTGAGTGTTGCCATGAATAGCATACTTACCATGAGGCTATGTGCTTATGTGATATAACTACTTGAATGCCTGTGGGTGGAGGTTGTGTTACTTAAATTGGGACAATTCATCAAATGTTTGTTTTAAGCCCACTAAATAGTGGCAAAATCATGTTTTCTTAAGCCCACCCGAGGGTGGCAAATCCACGTCTTAGCCTACTTGCAGGTAGCACCATCAAACCATTTTCAAACAAACAAACATGAAATGTTTTGTTCCAATTCAGGCGACTTAGTCTATACTTGTATGCTGTGCGCATCACATAGTAACCTAGGCTAATAATCGGAATAAGAACACACAATGTTTTCAAAAACAGATATCATGGTTAGTAGAGGCCGGTCTTTGACCGGGCGAGCGGGGGTGCTCACGAAGTGACCTTCCCCAATAGTACCCAAGTTCCCGAGCCGAGGCAACTTTGGTGATGACGGACACGTGGCCTTTGGCACCGAGTCAGGGTTTCCTAAATTTCCCAAAAAAAAAAAATATTTAGGTGGCGACTCTGTATCTGGCAAAGCAGTCCATGTTTGGCACTTCTTTCAAAAATCTATTTTCTCAAAAACGATTTGCCGGATTTGGACTCTTTGGTTCAAGATTTAGAACCGTAACAATCGAGTCCTTGAACTGTAGTGAGCCCCAAATGAACGGAACGGGACTTAACCCTCCCGGGGCGTTCAGGGATGTCTACAGATACCATCTTTCGTTATCACATGTCCCAGAAACATCATGCTATCTAACCAGAACTCACATTTTGACAATTTAGCATACAGTTTCCTCTCCCTCAACGTTTGAAGAGTAAGTCTTAAGTGGCATTCATGTTCCTCCTTGCTTTTGGAGTAAACCAAGATGTCATCGATAAAAACCATAATGAATTCATCAAGGAATGGCTTAAAAACTCTGTTCATTAAATCCATAAAAGCAGTTGGTGCATTTGTAACTCTGAAAGGCATAACAAGGAACTCATAATGGCTGTATCTGGTTCGAAAAGCAATTTTCTCCACATCTTCAGCTTTAACTTTTAACTGATGATATCCGGACCGCAGGTCAATCTTTGAAAATACATTTGCTCCTGTAGTTGGTCAAACAGATCATCAATGCATAATAACGGATACTTGTTCTTTATTGTCACCTTGTTTAACTCCTGATAATCAATGCACAGCCTTAGGGTTTCATCATTCTTTTTAACAAATAACACTGGAGCACCCCATAGAAACATACTAAGCCTAATAAATTTCTTGTACAACAATTTTTGTAACTGAGTTTTCAATTCTTTCAACTCGGTAGTCGACATCTGATAAGGGGTCTTAGAAATTTGTTAGGTACCTGGTACAATCTCAATAGTAAACTTAATCTCTCTATCAATTAACAATCCCGGCAAATCATCTGGAAACACATCTAGAAAATCTCTCACCACAGGAATGTTATCCACTTTAGATTTAGCAGTAGTTGGCACCGTTAACACCGAACATAGAAATCCTTTACAACCCTTGTTAATCAATCTATTCGCTTTCATGGAAGAAATCAAATATAGGAGAGATATGACCCTTTTAAATTCTTTACAACCCTTGTAAATTCAGGGACTTCAGGCAAACGAAACACAACTTGTTTAGTCACTGTCACGACCCAAACCTGCCCCTATAGGTTTAGCATCATAACCGGCCAGTAATCCTGGGATTACCGAAGGCCTTTGAGACAAATTAACATAATATTAGGGGCTAGCGGAAGCAAATAACAAATATATAACGTCCATTGAGCTATGTAGACTTATATGAGACAGAAAAATTTTAAACTTTTATATACATATATGCACATCATCCTTATGTCATTATATATATACAGATTAGACAAAAAGAGACTTAGCCCTATTTACAAAATACACAAGACTTGTCTAACCAATCAAGAAAACAAAACTTAAACTTCAAATCACATAGCCATGGTCACTTGACATATCCGGAACCTCCATGGGAGGCACATAAGTTGGCTAACAAAAACAGGTTCCAAGCAGATGCCTCTAAGCCTGGTCACGCACCTGTTCACCTACATACATAAATAATACAGTAAGCTAGAGCCCAATAAATAATAACAGAGTAAAGGGTTTTAATGAATGATGTCTATACCAGATTCAGAAATCATAATTCAGATTTATAAACAGATTCATATTCATATTCTTGTTCAAATCAAATACAGAAATAAGAATTCATGCTTAATCATACATGGTACATCTATTAGCGCTAACAGAACAAATACAGAACAGATGCAGAACATATGGTGGTTATGAATAACCAGTTCCATAAAGGAACCTCCGGATCCGGGTAACAGAGAATAAACATGTTGAGCCCCATGATGGAGCCTCTGATACGGGTAATAAATGATAGACATAATAAGTTCCATAAAGGAACCTCCGATATCGGGTAACAGAGAATATACATGCTGAGCTCCATGATAGAGCCTCCGATATGGGTAACAGATGACAGACATAATAAGTTCTATAACGGAACCTCCGATACCAGGTAACAGCTAACAGATATCACATGATACTAAGTGTGGGAGCCGAATAATGGATAGAGGCAGAAGGCGCACAATACAGGGCTGGTAATAATCGGCTGAGTCCGAATACAATATTTGGGCCGAATAAGTGTGTAGCATTGGAGCCGGATAATGAAAAGGATAGTGATCAAAAAGTAGGCCCTAGCCCCGAGGATAGAGAAAAGCAGGTATAAATACAGGAACAACATATTTGGAAGGTATGTAAGAATCACTCCACTTAACTTAGACAAGAAGCTATCTTGAGTGTCTGAACTAACTTGTCCGTCGGAGTGCTAATTCCGGCACCCCCGACCGGAGTGTTTCCATCTTTTCAGGTGACTAGCTGAGGATAAGCAGCGTCTCCTAGGATCAGAAGAGTATTTCCAAACCACTTCTCCACAATTGGCGCCGTTTGTGGAAATACTCAAGTACATCCATGGCAGGCGTGACTGAAGATCCTCCGGTAGCCATTGACGAGACCGCGCAAGGAGATGACCTCACTCCAGCAAATATGCTCGGGAAAGAAACCATCGCTGCAAGACGCGCCTTGAACTTCGATTCACCAACGACCTCAGCGCAAGAGACAATGCAGGCGATCATGGAACAAGCAAAGTAGAATGAACAAATGCTGGAGAACATGATCGCTGAAAATGAACGTCTCCGTCAAGATTTGGCCCTTGAAGTCGCAAAATCGAGAGAAGCCATGCGCCAAGATCCTGAACGACCTCCGAGGGCCGGTGGACAATGACCTCGAGCCCGGCCCAAGGATACCAATAGCGACTCCAATTCATTATCCACGGAGCTCACCAAGAAGGGACGAGCAGAAACTTCCAACTCCTCCGAAAAGAGTCTACATACAAAGAACAAGCGCAGGAGGAGCAGTTCAGACGAGGATGACCAGCACGATCCTTTTGTCCGATGGATTGCAAGGGCGGCCTATACCCAAGAAGTTCAAAGTTCCGTCATTCACTCTTTACGATGGAAAATCAGATCCCACCAATCATATCTGTCATTACAAGCAGGCCATGACATTGCATGCAGACAACGAAGCCCTCATGTGCCGTATATTCCCCAACAGCCTGGGGCCATTAGCTGTCAGGTGGTATTATAAGCTGGAGCCAAACTCCATCAAAAGCTTCCATCAATTACAAAAATCCTTCAGGGCCAGGTTCATCACCAACGAGGTACAGCCGAAACAGGCCAACTCTCTCTGGACTATGCAGATTCAGTCAGGAGAAACACTCAGAGCGTACTCGGCGCGATATTGGGAGTGTTTCAACCTCGTCGACGACGCTTGTAACGACTCCATGGCCACCACCGCCTTCAAAATGGGACTACATCCTGATAGTCCTCTTCGCAGTTCTCTGACCAAAAGACCCCCCAAAATGGTCTAGGCGTTGATGAAGAAAGTTGAGGAGTATTGCAAAGTGAAAGACGATGCCTTGAGAATAAAGGCCGGCCAAATGTCCAACAAAACGGCCCTCCCCCGAAATTGCCCAACCAATAAGTTCCGTGCCACCTCCTAGCCCAGAGCCTTAGCAGCGCACTAAATGAGACAAAAGGCAGGATACTCGCCGATCAAGCGATCAATGTCCCCACCGGACGAATGAGCAACTGCAAGTCGACGGCAGACTCTCGAGACGTGCTGACAAAAAGCACACAGAGTTGTCAGAACCAATCACTACAATAATGACCAAAATCCAACACCTTCCATTCTTCAAATGGCCATCAAAGATGGTGGGGCCTCCCAACACGCGAAGAAGGGATCGGCAGTGTGAATATCATAAAGATCACGGCCACGAAATAGAGAGTTGTTACGCATTAAAAGATCACCTGGAAGAACTGGTGCAAGACGGCCGGCTGCAACAGTATGTGAGACAGGGCAAGCCAACCAAGGCACTAGCCTTGCGGCAGGACTCCCCTCCACTTGGTGTGATCCACGTAATCTATAGCCTGCCTGCACCCCCAACCGTGCACACAATTCAATCGTGGCCAATCCCTCAGGGGCAGCGTATTCCGACTGAATGGCCCCAAGAAGCTCCGACAATTGCTTTCCATGACGCCGACCTTATTGGCACAAAAATTCCCTACATTGATCCGTTGGTCATTCGATTACGCATAAACCGGTTCACCATTGAACGAATTCTCATAGACCCAGGGAGTACTTCAGAGGTTATGTATTACCAAACTTTCATCAAACTCGGCCTCAACGAGTCGGATCTGTGTCCGGCGCCTCGTCCATTGTTCGGCTTTAATATGAATCCCGAATACCCGTTAGGGAAGATCATACTACTTGTCCGAGCGGGCTCCAGAACGGTCGAAGTAGAATTCCTGGTTGTAAAGCTCCCTTCGTCGTATAATATCATCATGGGGTGAACCTGGATACATATTATGAAGGCCGTTCCAAGCACCTATCATCAGCTCGTGCGCTTCCCGACAGCCCGCGGCATTGAAGAGATCCGTGGCTCCCCTCAATCGACACAAGCAGCGATTTTATGAAAACCATATCACTGACCCGACCTGTGGGCTTTGATACTTGTATATATTTCACTTCTGCAATGCAAGCCATCTTTCTTTCTCGATTCAGCTTCATCTCACAAATCCCATTATGCCGCTCGTCATAATGACAATTCGGAGCGCCCTTCGTGGATATCACGATTGGCTACATTAAGTCTCCGGATTCGGAGCCCCCTTTGGTGCATGACACCTTAGGGCCGATTAAGTCTCCGGATTCGGAGCCCCCTTTGGTGCATGACACCTCAGGGCCGAGTAAGTCTCCGGATTCGGAGCCCCCTTTGGTGCATGACACCTCAGGGCCGATTAAGTCTCCAGATTCGGAGCCCCCTTTGGTACATGACACCTCAGGGCCAATTAAGTCTCTGGATTCGGAGCGCCCTTCGTGGATATCACAATTGGCCACATTAAGTCTCCGAATTCGGAGCCCCCTTTGGTGCACGACACCTTAGGGCCGATTAAGTCTCCGGATTCAGAGCCCCCTTTGGTGCATGACACCTCAGGGCCGATTAAGTCTCTGGATTCGGAGTGCCCTTCGTGGATATCACGATTGGCGACATTAAGTCTCCGAATTCGGAGCCCCCCTTGGTGCATGACACCTTAGGGCCGATTAAGTCTCCGGATTCAGAGCCCCCTTTGGTGCATGACACCTCAGGGCCGATTAAGTCTCCGGATTTGGAGCGCCCTTCGTGGATATCACGATTGGCCACATTAAGTCTCCGAATTCGGAGCCCCCCTTGGTGCATGACACCTTAGGGCCGATTAAGTCTCCGGATTCGGAGCCCCCTTTGGTGCATGACACCTTAGGGCCGATTAAGTCTCCGAATTCGGAATCCTCCTGATTCGGAGACCCCTTTGGCACGAACAAAAGAAAACTTGTCAATCATTGACAATGTCAAGGCAAGACGCAAATAAACAAATTCAGCATAATACGCAAATGTTTGAAATACAACTTTCTATTCGAGCAAACAGTTGTTACATAAACGCAATTCGCATTTGAGCGTTACAATTTTTACTTAATTAGACACTTGTTACACAAACGTAACTCGTATTTGAGCACTACAATACTCATTTCCAATCTGAAAAGCTAAAAAGGGGAGAAGACACATTGGTAAAGCGGCAGTGCCGAATCAGCTCCCGTCACCCAGAAGTCCTCCGCGGTTTGCAATGCCTCGAGCCAACTGTGCCCAGGTCCTCCCTTGATACCATTGACAATGTCAAGGCAAAGATCCAGGACAAGGAGGGATAAATCCAACAGTCGTTGCTTTTCCTTTCGGGGTGATCTGCTTTGACGACTTGAAGGTTCATGCCAACTTTGGGACACCCTACTTCCCATACAGATGGCCCCTCCGCCACGATCCATGGCAATGCCAAGGTCGGCTGAACTCCTGCCTCTAACTAACATCCCCACGTAACCAACCTCACATAAGCGATTGTTTATCTGTGCAAAGCGCCCACTCCTTTTATTTTATTTTCAATACTGGCAGCGATCTCGAGGCCCCAATCCCGAGGCGATTTCACTAACGCTAAATTCCATAAGCAAAACATCGGTTGACATTCGCCACGGCGTAAGTGACCCAAACAACTTTTTGAAGCATGTGCATTGGCCAAAAATCTAGGCCCCGAGCCGAGTTGAACTTGGCAGAGCCGCTCTACCTACCGGCTTTTGGCTTCAGGTTACAATAGCATGTTAGGAATAAACGGCTGTCACGTATGGATTGACCCTGCCAGTCAACGCCTATAATATTCATTCAAAACACAATAAAACGAAACACATGCATGCCGAATACGAACTGCAATAAAATATTTGTGACAGAACGTTTTTCATATTTATTCAACAAAACAAGCGACAAATTACATAGTTTTGAACGTAACCCGCGTTTCAGCCTTACAATAAATATAACTATGCAGCGTCACCCTCATCATCACTCTTCTCGACTTCAAAGGCAGAAAATGGAAAATGTTTGCTGTGATAGAGTGGTGATGCCGACTCAATACCCGCCGCTCGAAGAGTTTCTGCGGCTTGAGATGCCTTAATCCAACCGTGCCTAAATCCACGATTTTCACATCGGCAAACTTCTTCGGCCAGTTTTTCCTTGGTCTTCTCGATTCCGACTCTTCGGCCTTCATGGAAACCTTTCTCATAGGCCCTTCCCTTCGCGCTCTCCATCGCGAACATACTCACCGTATCACGATCGGCAAGCGCAGCGCTGATGAGCCGACTGGTAACCCTCTCTTCCACGATTGGGTTCCCCTGCCCAGAGGGTTGTGCCTGGGCTGCCTTGGTCTTCCTCAACTCGCGCTCAGCCGCCTCTGCGCGGGCCTCCAAACTTCGAATACGTTCATCCTTCTTCTCCATTTCTCGGCGGGCAGCGCGCAACCGCATGCCGATTTCATAGGCTGTGTACAGCCCCTTCACCGCCCCATGAACGTCTTCACGAAACACTTTGTAGTCCTGGCGACCTACCATCGATTGCTGAACCTCAGGCGGGAAAATTTGTCGAGCAAACTCGACCGCTACATTTGGGTCTCGAGCGATCGAGTTCGCCTCCGTCATGGTCTATTCCCCACAAATACCACGAAGCTTAATGGGCGCGGATTCGCCTCAGGTGGCCTCTCGACTCGAAGTTGAGAAGTTCCGCCCTGCGACAGCTTGTCCCGCCTAGGCGACCTGCTTCGACGTCGAGGAGACTGACGCCGCTCTCGATCCCTGGAACTCCTACTCCCTGCGAGCGGAGGGTCACTGCTTCGATTCATGTCTCCACCCAGCTCAGCCAACGTCTTCGCTTCCCCTCTGCTGTTAAAGAAGAGTCTGTTCGACATTCACTCGATACCCTCAAACGCTGGAGTCAGTCGTCTGCTATGCTCATAAAAGTTTTACCTTCAATCATTTATCCTGCAAAGAGACAGCACCCTCGAGGCCATCTCATTAATTGTAAAACCCACACGCCCGGCGCCGACCGGATCGACCCACTTGGGGCCAAGGTAGACCGATCCACAAATCTTAAGGTCGTTTCATACGGCGCCTGAATGTGAATCGATCCTTCACAAATCTTGAGGTCGTTTCATACGGCGCCCGAACGATCACGCACCGCCTGGGGCAGGGGCAGATTCATCAATCTATTCGGCTTACGTACCCCAGCCGGCCCATGAATCGATCCTTCACAAATCTTAAGGTCGTTTCATACGGCACCCGAACGATCACGCACCGCCTGGGGCACGGGCAGATTCATCAATCTATTCGGCTTATATACCCCAGCCGGCCCATGAATCGATCCTTCACAAATCTTGAGGTCGTTTCATACGGTGCCCGAGCGATCACGCACCGCCTGGGGCACGGGCAGATTCATCAATCTATTCGGCTTACGTACCCCAGCCGGCCCATGAGTCGATCCTTCACAAATCTTAAGGCTGTTTCATACGGTGCCCGAACGATCACGCACTGCCTGGGGCAGGGGCAGATTCATCAATCTATTCGGCTTATGTACCCCAGCCGGCCCATGAATCAATCCTTCACAAATCTTAAGGCCGTTTCATACGGCGCCCGAACGATCGCTGCCTGGGGCAAGGACAGATTCATCAATCTATTCGGCTCATCAATCGATTCGGCCCAATACCCACAATACGCGGCACATGAATGATAATTCAATATTGCCACAGGATATTTAATTTCTGAAAGCTAAAACAGCAACGATTCTATCCAAATTCGTGAAAGGAAAAGTATTCTTCATTAACATAACTTCACAAACTATGAACAAGTAGTGGAGAAATACCAGGGAAATTTTCATTAATAAATTAAGCGCAAACAGTAACACCAATTTATACATGAAAACTAGCCTGAGCTAACAAAAACTTACATCAAAATCAAAAGTCTACCAAACAAAAAACTTAAATTGAAATCAAACGAGATGACTCCCAGATCAATCCTCGGGGTCGGACTCAAGTGGCTCAACGTCCACTTGCTCGTAGGGAATTGGCAAGGCCAATGTAACTTCAGCGGCAGCAAGGGCTTTGAGCCATCCATGTTTGAACCCTCGATTCTCGAATTTAGGGACTTCAACTACATATTCGGTGAAGGCAGCGCTTTTTCCTGCCTCAAATGCCGCAGAAGCTTCAGAATCGGCTTTCTCCTTGGCGGCCTTGAGCTCCGCTAACTGAAACTCCTCCTCGGCAAGTGCCTCCTTGGCTAACTTGAGCGGTTCTTCGCATGCATTTGCCCTACTCTCAGCGTCAGAGCGGAGCTATTCGGCTGAGTGAGCCCTCTCTTTCTCTGCTTCAGCTCGCGCACCCTCCATCGCGGCTCTCATACTTTCAAATTCGGCCCTACTCTTTTGACCGTCCGCCTCCGCTTGCAAACGATCAACTCTGCCGAGGGCATCAAGGAGGCGACGGCCTAGGTCCGCGATCCTGCCAACAGTCTGCAAGACAAGTTGGGATTGTCAGATATCTTTAACGAAAATAAAGTCAAGAGAACTTAAGATGGTCACTAACCAAGAACGCTGACTGTGCAGATAGGGCTACGGCCATAACATCCAGCATGGCGCGAAAGGCTGCGACGTCAGCCGGCAAGGAAATCGACACCGCGAGGCTCAACGCCACGGCTAGATCCTCAATGGCTGAGACATCGGAAGAGATCGGCGTATCTTTGATCTTTGGTCGAACAATAAAAGGCGCACCCACACCCGGCTCTTCTAAACGAGGCTGTTTGGAAGCAAGGCTAATTTCTGACCCAGCCTCTCCCTTGGCGTTACGCTTTTCGCCCCGCTCCTCCGGAATCAGTCGTTCATCAGTGACCTGTTCCTCAAGCTCTTCCCCCGTTGTGGTCTCAGTGACCTCAATCGTCTCTTCGATAACGGGTACGAAATTTTTAATTAAGGTGGGCTCAGAATGGGCGGCCTCGGCCTTCTTTCGAGCAGCCATTCGCTCGGCATTTTTCCTTCGGGCCATCTGCGTAAGGCTTTCCCCAGCCATTTTGAAAATATCGCCGGGTAGGTCCCCCAAATTTGCAAAAATATCTTCGGACGAAAACTCTGCCCAACCCGAAGTGGACGGTGAAGGCCGGTTAAGTCCCGCAGCCTCAAACGCCGAGCGTATCGCTTCGTCGACCGCTTCGGCCCCCTCAGCAACCCCTCTGGTTGGTTCGGCAACTACCTCTACCACCGGATCAGCCTCTGCCCTCGGATCCGAATCTTCGAGGCCAATTTGCCTAAGGTTCTTGAAGCTGGGAAAGATAAGAGCCGAAAGGTATTGATCGCCGGATGGAATTGGTATGCCTTCCGCAGCCGAGAATGTAGTGTAAGTCGGTTCGTATCGGAGGAGTATGTGAGCCGCTCTCCCTTGCTTTTGTACGTTTGGACTGCCGAAGTATCTGAGCGCGGACTTAATCTCCTCAAGAACCGCCCCGTCGGTTGCTGGAAGAATTTTCTTCAATCTGTTACCTGCAAAGAATAAGGGATGATTAAAGGGAGAAAAGCCGAGCGAATGGTAAGTCAACAAACAACAAGGCGTCACGCGGCAACCTGGATCACCCTTTCGTCTGGGAATGGGATCTAGGCGGTCTTCGCCTTCACCGAACTCCCAATTACCTTGGACATTGACCATTACGTCGTCAACCCTCTTACCAGAACTGGCAAGCATGGTTATCAAGTGATGGTCAGTGTCCTTGGCCCTGAGAAGGTATCGCCCCAGCCGACCGGAAGATTTGGCCAAAGCGTAGCAGTGCCGAATCGCCGGAATGCCAAGGTTGATCCTAAGACGCCGATTCAACTCAATCACCCCCATGATGATTCGAAAGAAATTGACGTTAGGTTGAGAAGGAATCAGACTCCAATAGCGAAGGACGGCCCTAAGCAGTGGGTGTAGGGGAAAACAAACTCCGCCCTCCGCTATGGACAAAAGATGGAAGACGATCGTATTCTGATCCTCCCTCTCCATATCAAGGGTACTGTCCGTCACAAGAGATAAGTGGACGTCGTCGGGAATGGAAAAATGTCTCCGGAATCCGGAGATACGACCCTCGGAAAGGAGGTCTTTCAAGTGTTTAGCCATGTTCGTGGGGATTCAAGGTTTCGCCAGAATCAAAACGACAAACATAAAATAGGATCGTAAAGAAGGGAGAAGAAGACTTACGAAGATTAAACGGAGACGAGGTTAGATGGAGGAGAGTTGCAGAGCATGCGAGTCAGAGAAGGGATATCTGCTGGCGGTCTAAGAGTCTCGAATACTCGACGAATTGTGTATTTGAAAAGACTGAAATTTCAAATCATAATAAATGCGAAACACGCAATTGAGGCGGGAAGGCGTAATGATGAACGAAAAGGTGTGCGCGTCCTGACATCTATATGGGGATGCACAAAGCCGCCTGACCAGTTTTAACTTTTCCAATCCAAGACCAAACACGCCGATTAACTACCGTCAATAGGGAGTTCGGGGGGCAATTGTGGGAGCCGAATAATTGATAGAGGCAGAAGGCGCACAATACAGGGCTGGTAATAATCGGCCGAGTCTGAATACAATATTTGGGCCGAATAAGTGTGTAGCATTGGAGCCGAATAATGAAAAGGATAGTGATCAAAAAGTAGGCCCTGGCCCCGAGGATAGAGAAAAGCAGGTATAAATACAGGAACAACATATTTGGAAGGTATGTAAGAATCACTCCACTTAACTTAGACAAGAAACTATCTTGAGTGTCTGAACTAACTTGTCCATCGGAGTGCTAATTCCGGCACCCCCGACCAGAGTGTTTCCATCTTTTCAGGTGACTAGCTGAGGATAAGCAGCGTCTCCCAGGATCAGAAGAGTATTTCCAAACCACTTCTCCACACTAAGGATATCACGAATACATTGTCAGAAATTGGGCAATCATTCATTGTACGAAACATATCATTTCAGAAAATAGATCTTAATTCATCATATAGAAAATAAATAAAGTTGAATATAGCTTTACTAAGTTATTACTCACTGTGTTCTGGGGCTTGATTCGTCCTTGCGTTTAACCCTACATAATTCATAACGCATTGGATCATATTACAATTCATTCCATTCTTTAACTTGTTTAACGTTCTTAGGCTCCTTTCATGTTCTTTAATTCATTTGCAATGTTTAATGCATGCCTAAGAGTGCTTTGAAATGAAAGAGAACGGAAAACGAAGTATAAAACATCTTTTCAAAATTTTTGAAACAGGGCCCTCCACTCGAGCATAGCTTCGGCATCTCGAGCGGATCCCTTTGGTCTGCAAAAGTACTAGTTGCTTGCAAATTATGCTTGAGCGAGACTTTTGACACTCGAGCGAGGAGTCTAGTAAAACAGGGTACGCTTGAGCAAGACTCTCCACGCTCGAGCGGACATGTCGAATTCTGGGTTTTTCTAGATTATGTTTGAGCTTCAAAACTTGGTTCCAACCCATGTAATTAATATCATAAGACTCATATTTCCACCCTATAACTTTTAACATGAATAGAAGGGCCAATTTTATAAGATTTGAATCTCAAATTTACATAAATCTATCTCATAAACTCGAATCATATCAAACTCACTTCATAACTTCAAAGCTCATGCAAATTAATTTCCATATCATTTTGAAATATAAATGCATGTGAAATATAGGCTTCATTTTCAACTTAAATAGTACAATTGACGATCAACTTCATGAAATTCAACATTATCATGCTTGCGTATGCCAAATAACCTTCAATTCATTATAAAATGCATGTTTGTAATCAAATATGCAAACTTATGACAATCCCTTACATGCATGTACATACAAACTTCAAATTCATCAAATTTAACTCAATTCATGTTCTTCGTATCAAGCCCAACTCTAAGCTCACAAATTCTAAAACTTGAATTGAGCTCTCAAAATAATTTCAAGCTTGGGTTCATACATGGCTATCTAAAAACTTACAATTCTTAAATAATCAAGAAAATATGATCAATTTTAAATCATTTACATCAAAACTCCTTTAATTTAAAAATTGAACTCATTTGTTCATAAATTCATAATTTTCCAAAGCTTAATTCTTATTTCATCAAAACATGAAATCAATTCCAAGAAATCTATGATGCATGTAAATTTACATCTCATATATATCAAGGTTTCCGAACCAAAGCTCAATTGAAGAATTATAATTATTTCTATATTGATTAACCTTAACCATGTTCATGAATTAATTCCTTAATTTCTCCAAATTACATGCATATAAAAATAAGGCTCAAATTCCTATCAGATATTCAAAATCAAACCCAAAATAATTAATTTTTAAGTTAATTTTCATAATCATGAACATAACTCCAACTTCTCATTTTCTTTTTAATTGTATAAAATTGACTTTAAGCTCTTTCTATTTTCCTTCAAAATATGAAATTAAAGTCATAAACTCCTTAGAAAATCATTTGCATGCATGAAACATTTATCAAAATCCAACCAATTCTATATAGTCAAGCTCAATCCATAATTAAAATCTTAAATTGCTCTAATTTAGATTTTTATTAATTTTTCTCATATCAAATCCAAATTCAAATTCAAACTAGCTACCTTCCACACTTATTTCCTTAAATCATAAATGTTCCAAAATATGTTTAATTTGAGTTAAACTCTTAAATTACATTACATGCATGGGTTTGGGATTTAAAATCAAAACCGCATTTATCTTCAAGATTAATTCTAGATTTCCATGAATTTAATGTTTACAAAACTTTTCCTCATTCTCTTCAAAACATGAGTTGATTATCTCAAACTCTTCAAAATCCAAGATGAGAGTACTAAAACTTATAAATTTGCTCATGCATGTAACAATGAAACTTAATCTCATGCATGACTACAAAATCACACTCAAATTATTAATTTCTAAATTTATTATCCATGCTCATGAACCTAACTCAATTTCTTACAAAATCCATGAATTGATTCCATGACTACCTTAATTTCAACTAGTATGTGAAGCTTGTACATAAATTAAGCATAAATCTCTTACCTTAAGCTTCAATTTCAGATGTAATGTGTTGATTTCCTCTAATTCCCCTTGTTATTCCTTCAATTTCCATCACAAAGTGGGTTTCTCTCTCTACATCCTTGAGCTCTCAAACTCACTCTCTTTCTAAGCTTCTTTCCAGCAGAAAATGGACTCAAGAATGAGCTCTCTCTCTCTTCTTCTTGACTCACATATAACACACTTCACTTCTTAACAAGGCCCCACGTGTGCACACACTTGCACCTTTCTTTAAGCTCCAACACAACACTCACATGCACACACACATATTTCTCTGCACACACACACCCACAATTCTAGTTTGTTCCGTAATTTAATTTATGCCTAGGATTAATTTAATTAAGCATCACTTAATCTTAATAAATTTTGATTAACACAAAATTAGTTAATTATAACTAATCCCACATAATTTAATTAGTCTAATTGACTTCCATTAGAACCTAATTAAATATATTCAAATTTATCAATCCGAATAAGATTTTTAATCAAACTTCCAAAAGACTCCAAATATCAAATTAAATTTTTTTTTCCATTCTCTATTTTGGTTTCTTAAATCATTAAGGTCTTGAATTTCATATTAAACTTCAAAATCCTCGCCAATAAATTACATACTCAATGAATACCTTAATTGAATGCCTCATAAAGAAATTTAATTCATAATAACCTTAATTCCCAATTTTCATAACTTCATTAACTCCAATTCGAACCCAATTAATTAAATCTCAATTTCATAAATCTGAATCGAATATTTAATTAAATTCCCATACGGTCCGATACTTGAAATTAAAATAATTCAATTCACCAATTAAACTTTCTTGAGCCATCTAGGATTTCAATTTCTAATTCAAAATAAATCCCCAATAGAGTCATATACGAATCGGTCTCCACAACTTTCATAAATCCTTAATTAAATCAGAATAATGGGCAATTAAAACTCAAATCTCCTTAATTAATTAAGTGCTAATTATTATACGTGGTGGGGTCGTCACAGTCACACAGTCAATAGTAGCATAATACCTCGATAACCAATCCATTCCCAGAATTACATCAAAATGCATGATATTTAAAAGGTAATAGATCAACATATAAATTCATATCCCTAACATTAACATCACATGCAAGATAAACATACGCGCAAGTCATAGACTCCCCAATTGGAGAAGATACAGCTAACAAATGAGGCATTGGTTCCAATTTTTAAGTTAATTTTGAAGCAAATGCATAGGACATGAAGGAGTGTGTAAACCCCGAATCAATCAAAACATACACATCTTGAGAACAGATAAGAAGAATACCTGACACAACCATCTCTATCATCTGCTTATCATCCAGTACCAATGCAAAAACTCGTCCTTGCTTTAAAGTTTCCTTCCTCGTAGCTGCTTTCGAATTTACCCTCGGTGTTGACACAGATGCAGTTGAGCTAGCCTTGGGTTGGCTTGTGCTTTGGGACACTAAAGGGCAATCCTTGATGATATGGCCTGTTTTTCCACACCGAAAACATGCGCCAGAAATTCTGCGACAAACTCCCTTATGTCTTTTCCCACACTCTAGGCAGATGGGTGTATCGTTCCCTTGGCTTGAGACAGTAGCTGATCTCGTATTTTGTCTCTTGTTCAGTGGAGTGTTGAAGTTATTCCGACCTTTCTTGAAATTGGATCCCGGTCTCTTACCCTTCCATTCAATCATCGGTGTCTTTGCTTGTCTTAGTGTAGCAACATTCGCTTCAACCATGATGGCTCTATCTAAGACATCAACATATTTTTCTAACTCGAGTATGTTAATTCGATCAAGAACCTCAACATCCAATGCGCCTTCAAACTTTCTAGCTTTCTTGTAATCGATATCTACCATATGTGGTGCATATCGCGCAAGTTTTGTGAATTTGGCTTCATACTCCGCTATCGACATGGTACCCTGCTTCAACTGTTCAAATTCCATTTTTTTCCAATCCCTTACACACTATGGAAAATATTTTTCATAAAAGGCCTCTTTAAACTGTGCCCAAGTCATTGCAGTCTGTTGATCCCGAACAAGCATCCACCACCTTCTTGCTTCCTCTTGCAGAGCGAAGGTTGCTAGCAAAACCTTTTGCTCTTCGGTATATGGAAACACTTCAAATAACTTTTCAATCTCTAGTATCCAAGCTTCAGCTTTCAATGGTTCAAGTCCTCCCGAAAAAGTAGGCGGTTTCAGTTTGTTAAACTTCTGGGTCAAGGTAATAATGTCACCATTATTAGGTGGCTTCACTAGAATTGGTGGCGGCGGAGGAGCAAGAGGTGGAAAGGGCTATCTCGGTTGTTGTCTTAACGCTTCTGTCAATAGCTCTACCATTCGCTCTAATCGATCCATTCTTGCATCAGAAGACTCAGATGTCTCTGTAGGTCTTGTCTCTTCCATTGGACTGTATATAAACAGAGTGATAATAAACATAGGACACATAGACTTTACACTTGCATTGTTATCACATAGGCACATAAAGAACCCACACACACTCACACATGCAAATAAAATGTCCTAATTTCTTTTCTAGGACATCCTATAACTCAGTTGGACGTGTATGTGTGGTATAACTCGTGCTTTGATGCCACTTTATCAAGACCCAAACCCGTCCCTAAAAGTTTGGCATTGTAACCGGCCAGTAATTCGTGATTACCAAAGGCCTAACTGTATAAATCAAACAAACGGGGCTAGCAGAAACTAAGATATAAGAAAGTAAAACGTCCAACAAGCTGTGAACTCACATGAGACAAAATGCATTACTATAGATACATATATATACATATGTACATCAAGGTAGCACAAGTTTATCAAAATACAACTAAAAAAGGGGAGACATTCCCATCAACCACGGATATAATATCAGCAGCAATCGACCATAACACGTGAGTGATTTCAAAAGGGTGCTCACTAGACCACAAACGTGCTTCAACAGATAGGAACCTCGCCGTAAGGCACAAAAGGTAGATTGACCAAAACAGAGGCGAGATTGCCGTCACTACGTCCCCTCCTGAACTGGATCACCTACATATATAACAAAACATGAGCTAGAGCCCAGTGAATAACGGCAGTGTAAAGAGGTTCTGAATGATGTCCTTAGTGTAAAGCAAATCAAAACATATATATAACAGATACTTATCCCATACAGGAAGCATTCAAGTATACGTGGTATATCCCATAGCAAACTAATTCAGGCGATCTTGAAGACCGAACAGACGGTCATGAAGACTGGTAATCAAATGTTATGGCCATCAATATCATAAACAGGAGTTCCAGAAATTGGAACTAACAGAGATCTCTGTAGCAATATAGACAAGTGCTAAGGATGCCACGAAATACAATGTAAGTAAATAGGATCATCATTCGATAAATATAAGACTAAACACGTCCAAATAAGGAATAAAATACTTAGATTAAACATATCTTTACAACAGTGCTAATTACAGTTGGCTCCGCGAATTACATGGCTGAGGCGTGGCATTTGACCTATACAAACAGATACAAGCATAGCACACTTAATCGGTTGTAGCCAACTAACCGTTTTCATTATTTAATGATTGATTGATCTAATTGTCCCTTATTCTTTTTAAATGCTTGTGCAATGCAAAAGAATGCCAACTACATGTGAAAATCATGCTAACGGAGGCCCGAAAAAGGGACAATTATAGTAGAAAAATGGAATCAGGCCAGCCAAACCACCACACGTACGGAGCCTTTTGGCCACACATGCGCCAATAGGTGCATATATTGTAGAATGTTCCCCATGTTTTTCACACGTGTGGGCCTAACCCGCCGCATGTGCGACACTGTCTCCCGCACGTGCGGTCCTTTAGCCGCACGTGCTGTTCTAGGTGTTCCAGAATCGAAAATCTGCTCTGTTTTTGGGCTCTCACTACTCTAAAAATCAAACTCAATTTTGAACAAATCCAAAGCCCATTTTTGATCAAAACATAATAGAAGAATAAATTCTATATTCAAACTAAAAGTACCACCTTGAAACCAAAGTTACCACTTGACATTTAATCCCAAATAACTTGACTATGAGGTGCACAAGCAAGGGTTATGTCTTATGGGTCACAAATTCATGGAACTTCCTACATCACTTCTAACTCATACAAGAATATGCAAGAACATGCAATAACAAGTGAAGAAGTTTTAAAGATGTTGTGTATGGCAATGGTGTCTCCATATACACCACCCAATTCCTAATTCCACTCAAACACTCTAATTACATGTGGAAATTCATTTCATCTTGAGGGGTTTAGACAAGAATTCTTATCTTCCAAGGTTGATTTGGTGAAGTTGCTTCAAGTTCTCTTCTTCTCTCTTTCTTTCTTCTTCTTCTTCTTCTTCTTCTTCTTCTTCTTCTTCTTCTTCTTCTAGTCTCTCTCTCTCTCTCTCTCTCTCTCTCTCTCTCTCTTATTTGAGTTCACACACATACACACATATATATAATTTATCTAATTTACTTAACTTGGATTAATTAAATTAGAATCACATCAATTAAATTAAGGTCAATTAAATTACTTCCTTCTGTCACCTAAGGTAATTGAACCTTACTTCATCTTATTAAGGTGAATTAGGCTCCACCCACCTAGTCCATTATTTAATCTATAACTTCCACTTTAACGAATCAGACAGGTCTTTTTTATAAATTAACATATCTGTCAAACAAAACATGGTGCACATAACATATAAATAAACATAAAATGCACGTATAAATACATAATTAAGATGAACCATAAAATTAACGGCTAATTAAAAGGCGGGTGTTACAGGACATACCTGGGAGACAAAGCGATGATGCTCCAGCAACCCTTGTGATGATGGTGATGGAGACAAAATAATAGAGAGAAGCGTAGAGGCGTGAGTCAGAAATAGAGTTACAGAGGCGTGAGTGAGAGATGGAGGGTAATAGACTTGTATTATTTGTTTCCCTTTCTTTCTTTTTCCCGACGATTTGATATTAGTTGCCAATAATAATAAAAAAAATCCAAATTTTCCCCGACAATAAAAAATTTTAGTCGCTAATTCCATTGGAATAACTCGAAATTTGTAATCCTTTCCCTCAAAAACTTTCAATTCTGGCTCCAAAACTTTTCGTCACAATTGGCTACTAAATTTTAGTCGGTAAAAGTAAAATAAATACCAACTAAATTATTTTTAGTTGCTAAATATTGTACATTTAGGGACCAAATTAATAGTTTAGTTGCCCAAAACCTCATTTTCCACGACTAAAACACAATTAGTAGCCAAAAGTGAAATAAATATCGATAAAATTAATTTTTAATAGCTAAATATTGTACAATTAGCGACCAAATTATTTTTTAGTTGCCCAAAAAAGATTTTTTACCAACTAAAACCTTTTCTTTTTTTTTTATCAACAAAAACAAAAGCTTCATTGATGAAAAAGAGGCACAACACATACAAAAATTACATCAACAAAGTAAGAAAATGCAAAAGCATCATAGCTAACATTAACAATCCCAACGAGGTTGGCACCGCAAAGGAAGCACAATCATATGCTAGCACTTGACCCAAGATTGGTGAGAAACCAATCAAAAGCAAAGAAAAAACAGCACAGCTATACAAGCAGCAAAGCCAACTAGTAGAGCCAAACAAGCAGTAAACCCTGCTGCCATGAGCTCCACCCAACAGAAATAGAGAGCTAACAGGTGATGCCAAACAAAACAACTAAATAGAGCATCTGTAGCAGGATACCAGACTTGATCCATAGCCTTTGACCGCCATTTTTGATACAATACTTCACCTGTTGCAAATTAAAGACCAAGTCATTTATGGAAAACTCCACCTGAATTGGCAATACTTTGAGCCACATAGCTACTCTAACTTTCACTATTTCACACAGATCTTCCAAACTTGGTTGAGAACCATTAAAAACACAATCATTTCTATGCTTTCATGTAGACCAGAGAATAGCCACAGGTAGAACCATCCAAATATTCTTCTCCAGCTTCTTCATTCTACAGCCAGACCACCATTGCAACAATCCATTCATTGAACCTGGTAACACCTACTGCAAACCCCACTATTGTACAATGTTGGACCAAAGCAACCAAACAAAAGGACAGTAAAGTAGAATATGTTCCACTGTTTCAACCTCATTATGATAGAACACACAATCAAGATTTGCACTCCCTGCTATGATTCTAATTCTATAAAGGAAACTAGAAGTTTTAACCTTATCAAGCCAAGCCAGCCACCCAAAGAATTGCACTTTGGGACGACCAAAATTGTTCCAAATTGAGTTAGCCACTGGTACTGTAGGTCCCAGAAGAGATTGACTCCATTTATAGACTGATGAAACAGTAAAAAGCTCAAATGGGTTTGTACACCATTTTAGCTCATCAGTTCTGGTAATACACAGTGCTAGTGTAGTGCTAAGCAAATTAAATAATCTGTTAGCTTCTTCCTCCTCCCAAACTAGTAGAGATCTTCTAAATCCCAAGTTCCAACCACCATCATCTGCCTTTCTTTCAAAGAACACACTAACCACACCAGTTTTATCATTAGATAAGGAAAAAAGCCTTGGGAATTCATCCATTAGGCGAACATTACCCATTAATTTATCCCTCCAGAATAGAACTCTCCTCTCATCTCCCAAAACAATCTGAGAATTATTAATATAGAAATGATGTAACTCTATATTGGACAAAACAACATGAATTATATCAAACCAGAACTTTGATCCTCTGCCTATTAATTGTGGTATCCATCTTCCATCCATTGGCACATACTTTACATAGATCACTTCCTTCCAAAGGGACTGATTCTTAACCCCAAACCTCCACCACCATTTTAGCAAGAGACATTGATTCAAAGTTTGAATCCTCCTCAAACCTAACCCACCCAATTTCTTATGCTTAGTAACCACCTCCCACTAAACCATATGTACTTTTCTTCTAAGATCGGAGCCACTCCAAAAGAAAGTTGATTGCATTCTCTCAATCTCCTTAGCCACTCCAACAGGGATTATGAGCAGGGAGAGATAATAGATAGGTAGATTGGACATAACAAATTTGATTAAAGTTAAGCGCCGAACAAAAGAGAGTAGCCTTCTTTTCCATGTGGGCAATTTCTATTTGAACTTGTCAAGAATAGGTTTCCAAATACTCCTCCTACTTGGGTTAGCCCCCAAAGGAAGCCTCAAGTAGTTGAAAGACAACTTTTGATTAAGACAATTTAAACAAGAAGCAAACTCCTGCAACAGTCCCTCTTCCACCCCAACACCACAAATGACGCTCTTATGATAATTGATTTTCAGACCTGATAAAATCTCAAAGCATCTTAGAATTCTTTTAATGTTTCTCACCTCCATCTTATCCGCATCACAAAACAAAATCGTATCATCCGCAAATTGCAAATGTGAGACTCTTAATCCATTAGAACCCACCTCTGCCCTTTTAATTAGGCCCAACTCCTTAGCTCTACTCAAAAAAATATTGAGTCCCTCTGCTACAATATTGAATAAGAATGGTGACAGTGGATCTCCTTGTCTAAGGCCTCTTTGTGGATAAAATTTAGATATTGGTGACCTATTTACCAAAACAGAGATCTTAGCAGATGAAACACATGTTTTCATCCAACTTACCCATCGAGTTCCAAAGCCAAACTTCGAGAGCATATCAAATAAAAACTCCCAATTAATAGAGTCATAGGCCTTTTCAAAGTCCAATTTAAGCTCCAAGCCTTTTCTATTCGATCTTTTCCACCCATCCACTATTTCATTAGCAATCAAAATGCCACCTACTATATTCCTTCCCCGCCAAAAAAGCTTATTGAACCTCACCAATAATCTTGGGCATCACCTTTTTCATTCTATTAGCTAGCACCTTAGCTAAAATTTTATATAAGAAGCCAATCAAACTAATAGGCCTATACTCATTCAAGCAAGAAGGGCTTAAAACTTTTGAAATTAAAGCTATAAAAGAGTTATTTATCTCACCAACAAGACTTGCATTCTAATGGAAATCCCTCATAAACTGTAACACATCAACCCTCACAATTTTTTAACATTTCTTGAAGAATGACATGTTAAAGCCATCGGGCCCAGGGGCCTTATTACCATCACAACACTTTATAACAGTCCTAATTTCCTCATCTGTAAATTCTGTCTCCAATTGTGCCACAACGTGAACTCCTCCTATACTCTTGAAAGGGCCAGACAATTTGGGTCTGGCTTTCCAATCTTCAGAAAATTGCCTCATAAAATGAGTTGTAACTGCATCTCTAATTTCTAAAGGCTCTTCAATGATTAAGCCATTCACTGCAACTAAAACCTAATTAGTTGCCAAAAGGAAACTAAATACCTACGAAACTTTTTTTAGAAGCTAAAGAGTGTATCTTTGCCGACCAAATATTTTTAGTAGCTGAAGATTGTATCTTTACCGACCAAATTATTTTTAGTAGCTAATGCGTATACCTTTAGCGACTAAATTTTTGTTGGTTGGCATTTTTAGTTGCCGAAAGTGTAATTTATTGTAGTGAATCCACCCCCAATGACATGGAATGTACCATATGAAAGAGTGAATCCACATTCTTCACCTCTCTTCTCTCTATCTCTTTCTATTATCTCTCTCTCTCTCTCTTCCACCTCATTAAGAGTCAAAGGTGGAATGTTGCATAGTTGTTAAAAGAAACCTCCCCCCCACCCCTCTCCCAAAAAAAAAACTATATTTTAATTAAGTGAAGAAAAATAATGTTCGAAAAATTTCTAAAAATAGAAAAAATAAACTCCAAGATAAATTGCCCAAATTAGAATAACTTTAAAAGAAATATCCCTAACCCAAAAAACAAAATATTTCATTCAAAAGCCTGAGGAGAGTTTCATTATTTCTAATTCACTATTTGTTAAGAATTAGATCTCTTGTAGATATAAAATCTCTTAAATCAAAACCCTAATACCATCTTTGTATATGTAGTGAGGCTCTTAAAATTGGGGTTTTTCTTGTGTCTTGACTTTAATGGAGCACTAATATGATGGAGCCATATCTAATTTTTGGATGGTCCAAAACTTGGTAACTAACCTAGGAATTAATAACGTGAAAGGATTTATGATGTGCATTGTCAAAACTCGAAGGGGAATAGTTATTCATAGATTGTCCCAACTCTTTCTATACTATACTCTTATAACTTTTTTTTGTTTATTTGTTTGTGTTTTTTTTAACATAACCTTCTTCTCTTTTTTTCCTTCTTTTTTTTATGTGGTAATATGCTCTTTGCAAATAATTATAATTTTTGAACCCTAATTTCTAATTTGTGACTCTAAGGGTAACTTGTAAATATTTTCAAAAAAGAGGGTTGATTCCAATAATGATGAAGGGGAGAGCACTTAAAATTTAAAAAGTTGGAAAGGTCTTTCCCACCACCCAAACAAATGTCAAGTTGAGAACTCCGTCATTCACTTACCCTCCCAACTAATCAAAACTTTTCACAAAAGCTGTTTTTGTTACCCAATTGATTAATTAATTCCAAAAAAAAAAAAAAAAAAAAAAGGGGTTTGAGAGCATTATATTATTGTTATTATATTAGAGTAATGCTAGGCTTCAGAAAAATATTTCAGGAAAAGCTTCAGGAAAATGGAGGAGAAGGAGGAGGAGCAGGGGAGGAGGAGGAGGGGGAGGAGGAGGGAACTGGAGGGGGCCATCAAAATGGAAGGAGGCGGAGGCGGGACTGGGCAGAGGCGGAGGCGTGCGACGGCGGGGCTGGGCAGACGACCGGGGCTGGGCAGACGACCGACAGCATCTACGATGATCGGCCTCCTCCTCCTCCTCCCCTTCTCCTCCTCCTCCTCCTCCTCCTCCATTTTCCTGAAACTTTTCCTGAAGCCTAGCATTTTTTATTATATTATATAAAACTTAGCCAAATGAAATAAATTAATTTCGATCCGTACAGGTAATGATGTGTCCCGTTGCCTCCCGCCATTTTTATTAATTTAGTTGAAATAATAATACTAATAATTATGGAAAGTAGCATTTGATGGGCCATTTGAAGTAGACTTGCTCCCAAACAAAACAGCAACTGATACTTAAAATCAAAATAAAAAATTTAATTAATTAAAAAAATTTGTTACTAGTTTCGACTAAAAAAAGGTTAAAGACCCACCCACTTTTTCACTAACAAAAAAAAATTAACATTTACTAAACGCATAGCTTTTCTAAATTAAGTCCTGATTTGACTATTATTTTGGGATTAAAAAAATATAAAATAATAAAATATGTTAAATAAGTTAATAAGATAAAATATCAAATCCAATCCATAATCATTATACTTTTTATCTTACAAAAGTCAAAAAATCTAAAAATCCGAACCAAACGAGACTAAAAAAGTACTAACACAAAAAAGTTGACTATATTAGCTAATGCCAATGCCAAACGAAGCTTAAGAAAAAGGAAAAATTATAACTCAATGTAAATTTTTAAAAATAATTTCAAATTAATACTAATCTTTTATAAATGTTAATAACTAAAATTTTAAACTTTTCGACGAATTTATAATTATCTTGTCAAAGAACTATTATAATTCCAAAATAATAACACTAATATTACTAAAAAACTATAGCCTAACCCAATCCTATATAAGGTTGGGCCAGTCTACAATGTACATACAGTTGACTAAATCAATCCAATCTACGTTTAAGGACCCACGCAAAGAATTCAAATTGTTGTGTTCATTTTATAAATTTTATAAGTATACAGATTTTTTTGAATATAAATATGATAAAATCGCGTAATTATAATTATCAAAGCAAACCGATATTTTTATGAATGATTTACACTCAACAATGTCGTAAAAATCAACAAGTTAGATTGTCAAAATAGGGCTTTCACCAAAGCCCTGAAAGAGATAATAGGACTAATAGGACCGAAGAGATATGCCCATTCCAATTATACATAACATAATGATACTTGGTTTACTGGAATAAAATGAAATAATTATTTGTTAGCTTTCTTATAAAATAATTATTCTCTTACGCTCGTGAATGATGATTCTATTTATAATATTTTTTTATTTTATTTTTTTGATAAATCAAATATAAGAAATAATATTATGATGAAATGATTATTCTATTTCACTTCATTCATGTGAACCAAATAGAGTATAAAATTTTGTTAGTTTGGAAATATTTGTAAAGGCCAATTTTTTTTTCTCTAGTGAATTTTTTCAATGTTGGCAAATTTTTAAATTTTTTAACTAATTTTATACTACAATGACTAATTTTGTAAATAATAAATAAAAATTTTACTTGTAATACAGTCTTTACTAGTTTGATGAATTTTAGAATCTTCTCCCTTTTAAATATTAGTAATTTTGTTATAAGAACTTCGCCTAATATGCCATTTCTCCAACAAATTTGACCATTGTTTGCATCACTACCATCCAAATTTATGACTAATCTTAAGCTTGGCAACTGCAAAAATCCACATTGATAAATACCAAAGAAAGTAAAAATATTAAAAGGGGCAAAAAAAAAACATTCGCAGATTGATATTTTTGTGGTCCAAACAGATGTAGAACACTCAAAAAGTTTTTGAATTTTTTTTTTCTTTTGTATTTTTTTCATTTGGTATAATAAAAAATGAAATGCAACGAAAAAAAATATTTTTCATGGTTAAAAGAAAAAAAGGCTTATTTAAATGAAAAATATTTGTCACTTTTAAAATGCAAAAAATATTTTTCAGATTAAAGTCTTATCAATATTATCACATTACCACTGTCACCACCACCGCCTACTACTTCCACTCCACCACCTCCACCTCTGCCTATCACCACCACCCCGCCACCACTAATACAACTATTAGTACATTAGTCTCAATAATGCAACTAAATATAAGAAAATATTTTATGTTCTAAAATGTTTTTTGCGGAAAAATTGACATTCACTATTCTCAAAGTGAAAAAAAGAAGTAAAAATAGAACATTTTGAAACTAAATTTAAAATTGTCTACTTCCTTTTGAATAAAACATTTTGCCATGGGTTTTTGTCAAATTTATTAATAGATATTATTAATTGAAATTTTAAAAAATTAATACAATTGAAACTACAAAAATCAGATTAAGACGAGAGAAAATTACAAAATAATTTGTCCTCAAAATTATCTAAAGTTGAGCATAAATAATTGGGCAAATAGCATTTCAGTTGAACAATCTAAAAATAATTACACTACAGGTGAATTTTTTTTTATAGAATCTAATACGTTGGAAAGACTTGCATTATACACAGAAAAAAACTTACACTATAGAGAAAAATGTTTGAGACCCCACAAAAGGGGACCCTCATGACATCCACTGATGTATTGACCATTGATATGTTTAAATTTTTTTTTAGAGTTATATCTGACAATAACATGAATGGTTCAAATCATTTTAAGAATTATAAAATTATATTTTATAAAGGTCTGTATCATTCCTGTTTTCCCTAAATAATATCACACAACCCACGAAAGGGAGTGTTGGGAGGCCCACGACTACCACATTGGTGTGAATGGCCTCGTATGAAAGTAAAATTGTACTTCGACACTAAACAAACAACATTGTGGTGTCTATTGGACCACACATCTTTGTCTCCCCTTGTCTTTTTTATTTCACAATTCTTGTTACTTTTATATTGTCAAATTTTAGTCCTTATGTTCTATTTTCTATAAGTTTTTATTAGTTTCCATTTAATAAATCAAGTGTTTGTGGAATTAAATAATTTTATTTTGTAGACTAATCAATTCTAGTTGAACCATGTTGAGATCTTGCGAATGTTTAGAGAAGGAGAGTTACCCTTCAAATTCAAATAATTCCATGCTTTTCTAATACAAATTTAGCGTAAGTAATGAAGCTAATGATTGGTTTAATGTCCATATATATATTTTCTATATAAATGCATAAGTACATCTCAAATTTATATTTTATAATATGATGACATATATTATAAATAGAATTGTGATTCTCTCTTATTGGATTAGAGGTGAACGTTGGATTTTAGTGGGCTCACATAAATTGTTTATATTAAAAAAATTTATTCAATTATTCATATAAAAAAATTATATTGATTAGACAATTATAATCACATAATAATATCACTTTTATATTTAAAAAATGAACAAGAAGTATGATTATGAAAATAAACCGTTCATGTGGTTGTAATTGTCTGATTAATATGATTTTTTGTAAAAATAATCTTCTCTAATAAAAGCCTCCAACATGAATAAGATAGTTTTGTAATGAGCCCGAATAAATCTAAGTAAATTTTTTACAAAATAAAATACAAACATGACGCAAAGGACACTTATAATAGACTTTACGTGTGTGACTCATCTTTTTAATTTATATTGCAGCAGTATTATATTTACATAATTTTTTTCCTCCAAAATCTTTCTAATGAGGGAGCAAGACAAAATGCATATAGAAAAGTTTTGAGATAATATTGAAATGTAGGACAATTTTTAAAATTTTGCTTGTTATGTCATTCGGGGGTTTAAGAGAAAAAAAATTGTGTAAATAAATTATTTTTCTATATCTATATCTTATTTAATGTTTTTTTTTTTTTTAGCACAAGTAAATGGGCCATCATACCAAAACCCAACCGTCCCCTTCCCTAATATGGGTCCCAATTCACTATAAACAAATATGGGCGTAGAGAGATGAAGGTGGTTGTACCATGATTCTTGTCAAAATCATGTTAATGTATAAACAATTAATAATTAAAGTAAAAATTATAAACGTTGTATTTAGATCATAAATTTATATATAAATTTGAAAAGAAAAAAGATAGAAAAATAATAAACAAAAAATAACTTATATTTTATTCGTATCAACATCACATTTTTTTAATTTTTTATTTTTAAATTTATGATTTAAACACAATTTAAAAGAAAAAAAAAAATTAAGAACCATAACCTACTTGACACTTGAGGCGTGTTTCGCATTTCCAGGCTCCTTCACTTGCCGGTTAAAAATACATTTTTTTTTATATATATATAACTATATTTTTAAAAATATAATATATGAGCTGTACCTGTATAAGTATAAGGAAAAAATTCAAATAAGTGTATATTTTTAAAAAAATACAAATAAATAATAAATTTTATATATATTTGTAATTAAAGTTATAAGATTTATCATGAATTAGTGATAATTTTATGGTAGTACCACTGAGAAGTAATTTTCGCTAAGTACAAAGGTAAACAGGTAGAGGTGAAACCGTAGAAGAAGAATATGAAGTAAAAAAAAAAAATCCTCTTTTGAGGGCATCAATGCAAAGAGCTTTTTTGAGAAAAATAATTTAAGACAATAATATTACAATTGTTATTTTTTTATATTAATTTATTTATGACATTATTAGTCGTCATGGCATTAGTAATAGATACAAGCACTTTGACCAATTAAATTAATGCAATGGTGACAATTTTGGCTTAAATGATAAAATAAATATGATATAAATCTTTATATACGTATTACTAAATTTAATAGATTTTGTATGAATTTTAAAATATTTTTTTCTCACTTTCTCACTTATTAAGCATTTGCCCAATATTATAATAAAATCAAATTAAACTTTGTGTCACAATCACTGAGGATCGTAGTTGTGCCCCCATTAAATACTAAGAGAAATAAAACTATTTTGTTTAGAAAATAAAAATAAAATAGTCATATTTTATTTGGTTATTGGAGTGACACTATTTATATTTATGGACTTAACTTCTCGTTAGGAAAACTAACACATGTATATGTATATGTATATGTTGTATTTAGATTATAAATTTAAATACCGATTTTAAAAGGAAAAAAAAAAAATTAGTATACATTTCTTTCATATTATCTTTACATTTGTTCTTTCTATTTTTAAATGTCTACCTAAATCATTGATCAAAACACAACCATAAATTTTGTGTAGATTCTAGCTAGTGATAATAATTCTTGATCAAATTTGTGAGTACATTAATAAAATTGTCAGTATGTATTGAAAAAATCATTCAAATAAACATAAAGGGTGAGTGATAAAAAATTATATAATTTTTTTTTTGGATAAATATTTGTGAAATGTAAGAATAGAGCTATAAAGTTTGGAACATAATTCACTTAAACATTATGGGCTGGTTTGAAAATTTGGCTATTTTAGTTAGTTTTTTAATTATTTTAACTTAATTAAAAAAGTTGTGTTTAGGATGAAATTGATTTTTTTTGCAATTGATTTGATGATTATAAGAGAAAAAGTGAAATGATTATAGTTTAAATATGATATTTTATTTTATTAGTTATTTTAACCTTAACCAAAACCATCTTTCTAAACATTATGATAAAAATAACTCATTTGACTGACGAAAAAATTTACGAATTTATTAATTTATATGCTTTTTTTTTATTCATTTTTATATGCACTAGTGAGCATGTTTCCATCCGATTAGTGTACTATTAAATCTATAAAATAAAAAATATATTTTGAATTGAAAACATTTAGGGTCTATTGCTTAATTGGCAAAAGTGTTATTTACTTAATTATGGTCTTAAGTTCAAGTCCCTTTCACTACATTAATATTTTATTTTATTTTTTTTCTTAGATAAATAGATGACACATGGCATAAGAAAAAACTTTGGAAATCAAATGACTTGTTCACTTTATACCCGTTTGGGAACCATAGCTTTCCGCCTTTTAAATTGTCACACTATTTTTTATTTTTCTACACATTTTTTAATAAAATTTTAAAAAATCAATTAAAATAATTAATTTTCAAACAGGGTATAAATAAATAAATAGATGACCAGTGTGATGACAAAGAAATTAGTGGTTCAAACTGATGAAATAGTGGCGAACTATTTCAGTTGTAATTTAATTATATTAATGTATTAATTTTATTTTTTTTTAACAAGTAAACTCTCTAACTTATCATTCGTCGATTTCAAAATCAACTACCTAAATTTGATTAACCGAAATAAGACAAGAGACAAAAACATATTAATGTTATCTCTACCCAAAAAAAAAAACAAAACAAAACACGGTCGATAGTGTGAAGGGTGTGTAAATTTAGAGAGAGAACGGGAGGCAAAGGCACGTGTCCTGGTCTGAGAGAAGGGTCAGGCGTGGAATCAACGAATGCGTTGGGCTGGACTTCTCCATGACGGAGACAGAGACCACGTGTCGCGATCTTCGTGAAGCATCAGAATATGGGTTTTTTTTTTCTTTTTCTTTTTCTTTTCATCATTTATTTTTTATTACAAAATATGTAATTTCGTTAATTTATAAAATTAACGTAATAAAATATTTAAGATTTTGTGACTAATATTATAAAAATTTATAATTTAATTATGATATTTTTTAAATTAATTTGTAATGAAATTATACATTTTATAATAAAAATATATGTAATATGCATCAGTGCACACCGTAAGAGAACCATACTACTATTATTACCTCTTAATATAACATTCACCCGATCTCTTAAAATTAATTCGAATCAATTCTTCCTAAGATGAGCAATTTTAATAGTTTGAACAAATAGATATAATATTTTTCTCAATTCACCGTAGGTTTGACTGATAGTGAATGGGAGGCCACTCGGGCCAACTTAATCCGCCAACACTCCTAAGAAAATGAAATTATACTTTTATATTTTGTCTGTTAAAAAATAACCTTTTATTTAATAATTATATTTGCTATTTATAAAATATAAAAGTTGTCCCTTTATTTTATTATAAAAAAAATAAAGAATAAAAAATTTTGGACACAAAATAATAAATAATTACTGAAAAAAATAGTCTAAAAAAAGTCTAAACCACCAAATTAATATGCATTCACCCACACGTACTACCCGATCAGTCCTCATCCTCTAATTAAGCGGACTAATGCGAATTGATTTTTCTCAATTTGCCTAAGTTCAAACGTATGGTAGATGAGAAGTTATTTGACCCAGCCCAATTCTCGAGAATATGTAACATATATTTACTATTGTTTTTTTAACCTTCACTTGTCATTTTTAATATTGTACTAGATTAATATATATATATATATATATAAGTCTATTTTTAAATTTTATTTTTTAGATTCAATAATATATAAAAAATATTATTGATTGATGATTAGAGAAAACATGAGTGAGAGAGAATCGCTTTAAATAATCTAATAGACTGACACATTATTAAATTTAAAAAATAGATTTAACTTTCAAGTTAAAGTAGTATGTGAGAGGGAGGGTAATTTATATCTAAATTGGGCCGAGCTAAAGAGGAGACTTGGAAATTGGGCCGCGTAATGGACCGAGGTAAGGATAGATTTACTTCGGTCCAAGAACTAAACGAATATGGGCCGCGGTAGAAAAGACTAGCAAGTGGGCCGCGGTCTAAGTGTTAGTTCGGTCCAAGTGTGGTAGGGACTTTTACCTCGGTCCAAGTGTTAGTTCGGGCCAAGTATGGAAGAAACTTTTTCAAGTGTTACCTCGGCCCAAACGTGATTATAAGTTACCAATCGGAGTAGAGATAGTTATCTCGGCCATGGCACTCGGAGTCGAGGTAATGGCTTCTCTTGGTGGGCTTCGCTCTGGATAGCGCGGTAGAAGCTTACTCCGGTTAGTTCGGTCCAAGAGAAGCCTTGAAGTTAGATCGGTCCAAGAACGCCTCGGAGTTAGTCCGGTCCGGGAGAAGCCTCGAAGTTACTCCGGTCTTATGAATGCTTTGAAGTTAGTCCGGTCCAAGGGAAGGTTGAAGTTAGACCGGTCTAAAGATGCATGGGAGTTAGACCGGTCGTAACATGTTAGTTCGGCCTAACCACGCCATGGGTTGTACATGAGAAGCCGAAGTAAGAGTAGTAGAAGGAAGAGCCGAATTAAGGATGGTTCGGCCTATTCTGCGGCTAAGCATAGTCATGTTTACTTCGGTCATATTGGAGTCCGGCGAGGGAATGTTACTTCGGTTGTATGACATCTTGCCGAAGTAAAACCATCTCACTTGGTTCAAGCAGTGAGGGGGGTGTTGGAGGATAAGCATTATCCTTCAGGAGTATGAATCTTAGGAGGACTCTGAATGGAAGAGTAAGAGCCCTACTAGGATTGTGCTACGCGGAACCTATAAAAGCTCACAAACATCACCTATGAGAAGGTAACACAACTTTGATTTCTGAACACATTGAGCTTTTGCCTATTTGTCTTGCTTACTGACTTAGGCATCGGAGGGGTTTTCCGGCACACACCCGCCGGCCAGCTCAAGTTTGAGTTTTCAGGTGATAGGACGACGACGTGCAGAGGAACATAGACTTGATCAACAGGATTATACGTGAAGGTGAATCTCTTTCCCGTACAATTGGCGCCGTCTGTGGGAATAACAGACAAGAACAACCTCTTGATCAAGTGTTTTTCTCTCAAAATTCGATGGCCAACAATGAAGAACTGCCTCAGTCCGCCATTGACGGACAAACTCCAGACGGAGGTGCAAGGCGTGAAGGCCTACCTTTGGTCCCTCCCATGGCGAACCTGGAACCACAAAGGCAAAATTCCAGGAGGGATGCAAGGGGAAGAAGGAGGAATAGCAGCCCTCATCTCTCTCGTTCGCAAAGCCCAGAAAGGCAAAGGCGTAGGGTTGATCCTCAGGCTTTGGAGGATCGCGTCAAAGCACAAGACGAGTTGATACGGCGGATGGCGGCAGACATGGAATCTCTCAAACGCCAGGTGAAAGGAAAAGAAGCGGCGACAGGAGAGGGGCGCACAAACAAGACGCCCCCTCGCCACTTAGAGGGTCGTAGTAGGAATTCTACACCCTCCCAAGCAGAAGAGAGAAGCCTCAGGACAGGCGATACGCAATCAAGATCTTCCAGAACTCGTCACTCCAGGTTTGAGAGGGCGAGATCTGAAAGGTCTTACACGGAAGGAAGCACATACTGGCCTTCGCATACGCACCAAACAAGGTCCAGACAAACGGAGTTACCCAGGTCATCCGACCTACGAACCGTGCTAGAAGAAAAGGCACGACGCAGGGAGGATGCCAGGGCGCGTGATCCACATAGAGTTTCGGCCTTACAGCGGTTGGCTCCTCGGACGCACGGAAGCGTCGAGGTTGGAATGCCACAACCGCGCCCAGCCTACGAACCAACGGACAAAGTATTGGCAAGGCTGCAGACCTCACCGTTCGTCCCAGCAATTGAGAACGCGCCTTTACCGTCAGGCTTTCTACAGCCGAAGTTCACTACATACGAGGGGAAGACGGACCCCTACTTGCACTTAAGCCACTTCCGCCAGGTCATGGCTGTATACCGGCGGAACGAGGCCTTAATGTGCATCTTGTTTCCCTTAAGCCTTGGTGACCTTGGCTTGACTTGGTTTGAGAAACTCCCGGAGGGCAGCATAGCCTCCTGGGCGCAATTGGCAGAAGCATTTGTCACAAGATTCAGAACAAACACCAAGACTCCGGTGGAGATTGACCAGCTACTCTCCATCAACATGGGCGACAAGGAGACCTTGCGATCCTACAACAGTCGCTACTGGGAGACATTCAACCAGATTGGGGATTGCCCCACAAATCTCGCTATCGCGCAGTACAAAAGAGGTCTTCCAGTCGGAAACAAGTTGCGGGACTCAATCACCATGACGCCGCCCCATACGATGGAAGCCTTGATGAAGAGAGTACACCAACATATTCGTGTGGAGGAAGATGGCAACCGCGCTAAAGAAGAATCTGGCACAACCGCAATACATTTGACTTCGGCAAAAGTCAACACGGTAGAACGTCCAAGCAGAAACGGGCAAGGCAAGCGGGACAACGGAGAGGACCAAGGCAAGAGAAGGCTGAGAGTCCACACTGCCATTACCACGGTGTTCAAAAAACCAATCTACCGAATTCTCAGCGAGATACGCGATGAACCTTTCGTCCGATGGCCTGCTAAGTTGGGAGGAGCGCAAAAAGACTACGACGAAAGATCGCGGTGCACTTTCCATGATGAACAGGGGCATCGCACTGAAAATTGCACGCCATTGAAGCAGCATTTGGAGGAGTTAGTGGCAGCTGGGCACTTGGACCAATACATAAAAGGAAAAACTTGAGAGCAAGGAGCTGTCCGCAGATGTTAGCAAGGCAGCTGAACAGAAGACAGTGGAAGACTTGGTACAGGAAATGATAGATGTAAAGAACCCAGAGAAGGCAGGCTAGGGCCCAATAGGGAAGGACCATACAAAGTGGATGGTTTAGTTGAAAAAGGGGCATATCACTTGGAGGATGGAGCCAACAAGGCTATCCCCAAACCATGGAACACTGCCAATATCGAGTTATCTGTTCGATAGAGTACTTGTAATTTACATTTTCCTCAATAAAACAAGTAGTCCCCTTTTCAGCATAGATTATTTTCTTCTGTAAAAGTTGTTTTAGTGAGCAAGGGGCATTGAAAGTAGAGTTGGCTGGAAAAACCAACACTTACCTCTCCTAAGCCGAGATAAGGATCCAGGCTAAAAGACGTTGGCAGGTTTGACCAACAAAACTTTTTTGCACCCTTTAAGCCGAGGTGAGGACCTAGGCTAAAGGTGGTTGGCAGGTTTGACCAACAAAAACTTTTTTGCACCCTTTAGGCCGAGGTAAGGACCTAGGCTAAAGGTGGTTGGCAAGTTTGACCAACAAAAAAACTTTTTTGCACCCTTTAAGCCGAGGTGAGGACCTAGGCTAAAGGTGGTTGGCAGGTTTGACCAACAAAAAACTTTTTTGCACCCTTTAGCCGAAGTAAGGACCTAGGCTAAAGGTGGTTGGCAGGTTTGACCAACAAAACTCTTTTTGGACCCTTTAAGCCGAGGTAAGGACCTAGGCTAAAGGTGGTTGGTAGGTTTGACCAACAAAAAACTTTTTTGCACCCTTTAGCCGAAGTAAGGACCTAGGCTAAAGGTGGTTGGCAGGTTTGACCAACAAAAAACTTTTTTGCACCCTTTAGCCGAAGTAAGGACCTAGGCTAAAGGTGGTTGGCAGGTTTGACCAACAAAACTCTTTTTGGACCCTTTAAGCCGAGGTAAGGACCTAGGCTAAAGGTGGTTGGTAGGTTTGACCAACAAAAAACTTTTTTGCACCCTTTAGCCGAAGTAAGGACCTAGGCTAAAGGTGGTTGGCAGGTTTGACCAACAAAAAACTTTTTTGCACCCTTTAGCCGAAGTAAGGACCTAGGCTAAAGGTGGTTGGCAGGTTTGACCAACAAAACTCTTTTTGGACCCTTTAAGCCGAGGTAAGGACCTAGGCTAAAGGTGGTTGGTAGGTTTGACCAACAAAAAACTTTTTTGCACCCTTTAGCCGAAGTAAGGACCTAGGCTAAAGGTGGTTGGCAGGTTTGACCAACAAAAAACTTTTTTGCACCCTTTAGCCGAAGTAAGGACCTAGGCTAAAGGTGGTTGGCAGGTTTGACCAACAAAAACTTTTTTGGACACTCTTTTGCCGGGATGATGGTTACCTCAGCCAAAGGAGTTTGGCAGAAATGGCCAAGCATCAAGCTCTTCTTCAGCCGAAATAAGGATCCGCGCTGAAGCGTGATTTGCTAGAAAAACTAACCTTTAATACTCTTCAGCCGAGATAAGGATCTAGGCTAACGAGTGGTTGGCTGGAATAACAACTTTTTTGTGATCTTCAGCCGAGGTAAAAACCTAAGCTGAAGAGGTTGGCAGGTATGGCAAGATAGATTGCAAGGTTAAGACCGAAATGAGTATCTCGGCCAGAGAATGTCATACTTCATTCAAAACATAAGTGGAAAATAAATGCAAGCATGGAGCAAGCCGGACAAGCAGTTGAGAGAACTGAAGATTCCATTCCACAAGTGCATTACAAAAGGAGGGGCCGTAGCCCGGTTACAAACTCCTTTGGTAAACAGAAGAAAAATCATGCAAAGAGATCATTTAAATCGGCGTCCAAATCAACCCTGGCTTCACCTAAAGTTAGCTCGGTCGTGGCAAGCACACTTTGGTTGAGCTCGGTCAAAGGCACCGCATCAGACACAGCAGGCAAAGGTGGGATGGAGACCACATGAGTTGGAGAGTTGGACTGGCAACCGAGCTGGGCGTTATTGTTAGGCTCTTGGGATACATCCTCTTCCTCAGTATTGAAGAAATTTTTGCTGAATGGCATTTACATACTCCACCATGGAGCTCGGTATAAAGTATGGAGGATATTTTAGGAAGACCTCGGTCTCTTGGCTATGACCGAGTTGCGCCACAGCTGCTTCCCACCCACACTTGACGAAGAGGTTTTTGACAGCCTCACGTTGCAGGATATAGCTCGCGCAGTATCTCGGTTGAGCATGCAAAGATGTGCCTGGCCAACCTAGTCAGTTTGAAAAGTAAAAAGGAAAAGTATTAAGCACGGATCATTGGACCATGCTAAAAGAAACAAAGGTGAAATAAATGGAGTCCTCGCTCGGCTAAGTGGAACAAAGGATTTGTAGCCCGGTTGAAGGCACTGAAGATGAAAGTAGCAACAACGAACACAAGCTTCGCGGAGGCGGAGTTGAGGACTGTTCAAATTTTGTGGAGTACGAAGGCCACAGTTTAGCTCGGTTGAGAGGCTAAAGTTTAGCTCGCCTGGAAACAAGTAATCCCAAATCATGCATGGCAGATGGAATTAAGGGGCAATTGAGAGGGTAATTTATATCTAAATTGGGCCGAGCTAAAGAGGAGACTTGGAAATTGGGCCGCGTAATGGACCGAGGTAAGGATAGATTTACTTCGGTCCAAGAACTAAACGAATATGGGCCGCGGTAGAAAAGACTAGCAAGTGGGCCGCGGTCTAAGTGTTAGTTCGGTCCAAGTGTGGTAGGGACTTTTACCTCGGTCCAAGTGTTAGTTCGGGCCAAGTGTGGAAGAAACTTTTTCAAGTGTTACCTCGGCCCAAACGTGATTATAAGTTACCAATCGGAGTAGAGATAGTTATCTCGGCCATGGCACTCGGAGTCGAGGTAATGGCTTCTCTTGGTGGGCTTCGCTCTGGATAGCGCGGTAGAAGCTTACTCCGGTTAGTTCGGTCCAAGAGAAGCCTTGAAGTTAGATCGGTCCAAGAACGCCTCGGAGTTAGTCCGGTCCGGGAGAAGCCTCGAAATTACTCCGGTCTTATGAATGCTTTGAAGTTAGTCCGGTCCAAGGGAAGGTTGAAGTTAGACCGGTCTAAAGATGCATGGGAGTTAGACCGGTCGTAACATGTTAGTTCGGCCTAACCACGCCATGGGTTGTACATGAGAAGCCGAAGTAAGAGTAGTAGAAGGAAGAGCCGAATTAAGGATGGTTCGGCCTATTCTGCGGCTAAGCATAGTCATGTTTACTTCGGTCATATTGGAGTCCGGCGAGGGAATGTTACTTCGGTTGTATGACATCTTGCCGAAGTAAAACCATCTCACTTGGTTCAAGCAGTGAGGGGGGTGTTGGAGGATAAGCATTATCCTTCAGGAGTATGAATCTTAGGAGGACTCTGAATGGAGGAGTAAGAGCCCTACTAGGATTGTGCTACGCGGAACCTATAAAAGCTCACAAACATCACCTATGAGGAGGTAACACAACTTTGATTTCTGAACACATTGAGCTTTTGCCTATTTGTCTTGCTTACTGACTTAGGCATCGGAGGGGTTTTCCGGCACACACCCGCCGGCCAGCTCAAGTTTGAGTTTTCAGGTGATAGGACGACGACGTGCAGAGGAACATAGACTTGATCAACAGGATTATACGTGAAGGTGAATCTCTTTCCCGTACAGTATGGGTAGATGTTAAGGACGCTAAAATGTTTGTATATTTTGTATAAATGTGTGTGCAATAAAAAATTATATAAATATTTAAAGATATTTAACATGTGTGTGCATATTAATAAGATTTTTGTTGTATTTTGGGTTAAAAAAAAGTGAGACCTATAATTTGAGCTTCATAGTTTTATCTATATTAACATGATAGGTTATGTGTCAACTTTAAATTTGTCATGAATTCAATTTTATAAATCTCAACTTTATTATCATGTCATTGTGAGTAAATTATGAAAGTTAAATTGTGAGTCTCTAATATTTCTCTTGTATTACTGTTGAAAAATTGTAAACTAATGAAAAGATAGTAAAAGTAATTATGAAAAAATAAAAATGCAAATAGAAGTAGAATCTCTATTAACATTCATTCATTTGAAATAAAATTATATTCAGTGTGTTTGGTTTGAGTTTTTTGGATTAAATTTTTTAAAAATTGAGTTTTTTGGTTTTCGTATTCTTTTGTTTTAAGTGAATATTTTTTAAATTTTAAATATTTTTTTTACTTTTTTCAATGCACCTTAGTTAGATGTATCCTTAAAAAGTAAAAATTTTGTGAAAAAATATTTTAAAAAATTAATAAATACATAAAATACAAAAAATATACTGAATTCTTGTATTTTTTTTGTATTTTTGGTATTTAGTGAATTTTTAAAAGATTTTTTTTATAATTTTTTTCCTTTTAGGTGTATTTATGTTAGGTGTGTCTAAAAAATAAAAAAAAAATTGCTTAAAATATTTTAAAAAAATCAGTAAAAACAAAAAAATACGAAAAATAAGAAAGTAGAATTTTTTAAAAAATATTTTTTAAAAAATGAAAACAAGCAAGCTGATTTCATTTCAAGATTTACTCACTTGTATTTTTCTTCTTTTGTTTGTTTGTTTTCATTGTTTTCTCCAATGTGTTCTTAACCTCAAGTCAAATTTGAGCATCTTATCAAAGTCCACCAAAGTGGTAATGAGGAAGGTACATTTCAACACTAACTAACTTTTTTGGATTAAGAACGAAAAATTCTTGTTTGATTCCAGTTTTCAGAAAAAAATTTTTAAAAAATTTTATTTTTTTTATTTTTTGTATTTTAATGTTTTCAATGAATTTTTTAATATTTTAAGCAATTTGTTTTTAATTTTTAGACACACCTAATATAAGCACACTTAAAAAGTATAATAATTGTGAAAAAAATCTTTAAAAAATACACTAAATACCAAAAAATATATATAAAAAAATACAAAAATTTATTACATTTTCGTATTTTTGTGTATCTATTAATTTTTTAAAATATTTTTTCACAAATATTTTACTATTTAGATACATCTAAGTAAAATGTATCTAAAAAAGTAAAAAAAAAATACTTAAAATTTAAAAAATATTCACTAAAAACAAAAAAAAATATTAAAAACAAAAAAATACGAAAAACAAAAAACTTAATTTTTAAAAAATTGAATTCAAAAAATTTCAACCAAACACACTGATTAGCTTTTTTTTTTCAATTTTTAGGCCAACACATTTAGACACTAATATAAGTTTTTGGGAGTTTTGACTATTATCTAACGGTTTGGTGGGCTTAACTAGAATTTGAGTCAAACCTAAGTATCTTTGTAAGGCAAATTTCCACAATCAGTCATTCTAAGGTTAAATGCGCTGGCTTGGTTAAATTTTGACAATTTTGATTTTCAATATCTAAAAATGATTTTACACATTTAGAGATACATATTGGTTTGGGAATAGGTTATTTATTTTTATTTTTTATTTTTTTAAAACTAAAATATGAGGTGAAAAAAATTAGAATATTTAGAATATATTTTGACTTTTTACGAAAAATGTGCAAAAAATAGAGATGAGAAAATTTTTAACTTTTTTTTGTATAGTTCTTTGACTTTTTAAAAATTTTAGTGACTTCTTGACTATTATTGTAACTTCCCTAACTTGCCCTAATCACAAAAAATAATTCTAATCATACATACCAAATGGCAGAAACTCCTCGTTAAAAAGATTGTGTTAAAAAGATTGCTTTAGTGAGATCAACCTCAATATTTTTGTAATTAATTTTGTGACTTCATTTGGCTGCAGCTAATAAGTTGACATTTTGCTTTGTCCTTGATGAATATTTTTCAATTTTGAGTAGGTGTTCAAACCTTGTCACAAAAAAGGACTTTAATGTTTGGCAAAGGTTTTTTTTTGGTTTTTTAAGCTAAAATTCACAAAATGGCAAAATAGGTTAAAATAGTTAATAAGATAAAACGTTACGTCAAATCCATAATCATTTCACTTTTTCTCTCACAAACATCACATCCAACTACAAAAAAATCTAACTATCTTCCTAAACACAAAAAATTTAGCCTACTAAAATAGTCAAAAACTAAAATAATCTATTAAAATAGTAACTTTCCAAACACCTACTTTGTCAGTAGTCTCCCATGTATCCAAAAACAAATAAAAATAAATGATTTCACCCATACTAAAATAGGACACAATCTTTTGGCGCAAAAAGAAAAAAGAAAAAGCAAACTTTGTAATTCAAATTCATATTAACTTTTTGTGTTAAAAAAAATTGGATCTGTATTTTTATTCCTTTGGTTGATGAGATAATTACCTCTTTGACATAGCTTATTTTCAACTTAAATCCACTTATAGCTCAAAATAAGTGGTTTTGGAGTGTTTGGTGTAGCTTAATGGGTGTAGATTATAGCTTTTTATAAGTGAAAAATGAGTTTTTTGGTTGAGTGGGGGAAGGGGTGCTTAATTTTCAGCTTAACCGGCAAGCTGCATGTGAAAGACTTAAATGGCCTTCATACTTTGAAGTAATTACAAGTAAACTAGGTATATAAATAAAATACACTCATTTTTTCTCCCTTTCATGAAAGGACTCTGGCGATTTCCGGTGGACAGAAGCGATTTCCGACACTTATTTTCCCCCTTAACACAGCACAACATTTGTAATGTCCGCATCCCTTAATCCTTTGGAGAGTGTGTTTAATATCCTTATTTTTATCATTGGGGGTCTTTGGAGTTGTTGTCTATTGGTTTTGAGGGAGTACAATCCGATTTAAATTCGTTGGGTTTGATCGTTCGCGTTTGTTCTTGTCAAAAGTTCCTTGAAAACTTAGAAATTTTGCCTTTTGGTCGACACCAGCCTTCCTAAGGGTCGACCCTTACCTGTTGGTGAAGTTTCTAGAGGTGTCGTTGGAAAATATGGTAGACACCAGTCGGGAGAGGGTCGACTCTCTTATGTTGCAGAATTTCTGTATTGGTTGCTAGAAAATAGGGTCGACCCCCTCCTGTCTAAGGATCGACCCCCTTACTTGTACCAAATTGCCTTTTCTACATAAAGGGTCGACCCTCCTGCTCAAAGGGTCGACCCCTGCGTGTTTTTTTTCAAATTTTTGGGCTGGTTTTGGGCCCTACCCTTGGGAGGTTTTGGGCCTATTATTTTATTGGCCTTAGGGCTACTTCTTTACTACTATAAATAGGCTTCAAACATATTTCATTTCACTTTTTCTCCTCTTTCCTCTCTTTCAAATCGTGAATTTTCCTCTCTCTCTCTCTCTAAACTCAAGCTTTTGGCACTAAGATCTCTAGATCTACCCACCTAAAGTGATTGTTTCATCATGGTCCTTTAAGAAAAAGTGTAGATCTCGTCAAAAGCTTCCTTTTGGTCTGATTGGTTCCTGGTTTCGTCGCCATTGATTTTTGGGTCGTCATCTCTTGGCTTCAAGAGGTAGGGGTTTCTAGTTCTCTTTCAATATCCTCGTTTATGGATAGATTTGTGGTATTTTCTTTATATAAACACAAAAGTTTATATTTTTATGCATATTGTAATGAATCACGAGATTGGGGGTTAGGGCTTAAAGAGAGTTGGGTTTATTTGTTGGGTTATTATCTTGGGTCTTGAGTTTGGGTGTAAAAGTAATAGAAGGGTTGGAATACAATGTGTTTTGTGAAAAGCTTTAACTTCTCTTAAAAACCCTAGTTTGGCTCATGAAGATGGTTAATGGTTTTGCTTCAATTAATAGTAGAATCATGAAATTGAGGTTTTAAATTACACATACACAAGTTTAATTGAAATTTTAAAGAATTTGAGAAATGTATGTAAAAGTTGCGATTAAACTCATAATGTTAATGTCTTAAATTATGTTATAATGTGAACTAAACTTGGGGGAAAGGAAATTACTGATGTTATGGATGGTATGAGCTTTGTGTTAAAAGGGTTGTGTTGAATCTTGTTGTGTGTTATGTGAGTTGTATTGGGTTATGTTGTGTTGAGTTGGTTGAGTTGTGTTGTGTGGAATTGAGTTGTGTTGGGTTGTGTTGTGTTATGTACCCGCGCGAGGAGTTAAAAAATGGTTTTTCGATGCCCACGACCGTCCGTATCATTGCTGGTAAATGTGAGGGATTGTTTTAAAAATTGAAAAAAATTATTTTTCGGTGCCCACAACCGTCTATATAATAGTCGGTAAATGTGGGGGTAGTTTGAATTCAAGGTACCCAATTGCCCTGTCTAGACTTATCGTTGGACAAATGTGGGAAAAGTAGTTTTGGGTGTCCACATAGTCCTGCTGTATTGTAGCCGACAAAAGTGGAAAAATGATTTTTGGGTGTCCACACAGTCTTGCCGTATTGTAGCCGGCAAAAGTGGAAAAAATGATGGTTTTCGAAAATGTTTTGGATGCCCACGTCCTGCCGTATAATAGTCGGCAAATGTGGGGGATGGTTTCAAAAAGTTGAAAATGGTTTTCGGAAAAAGATATGGTTTTTGAGAAAATGATTTTGGGAGTTCACTTACCGCCGCATAATAGCCAGTAAAAAGTGGAATGTGTTATGAATTGAGTGCCCGCTATCCCGTCGTATCAAGTCGGCAAAAGGTGGAATGTGTTGTGAAATGTGTTGAGGTCAGTGATGATATATGTGACTTGTGATGAACTTGTGAAATTACCATGTGATGTGTAAATTGGTATGGAATGGAAATGTATATAGAAATTATTTGAAAATAATGGATAATGAAATGGTAACTGGATAAGAGATTGGTGATAAAGAACTTACCGGATTGTTTGTATCTATAAGGAAAATTTAAGAGTTTTGTTTTATGATTAATTGAGAAATTGAATTAAAAGGATTTATTATCCTAGGGATATGTTGAATTATGATTGATAACACACATGTGGATATGATGTAGTTATGATATGTTGAATTATAGTTGATAATGCAAATATGGATATGATGTAGTTATGATATGTTGAATTATAGTTGATAATGTAAATGTGGATGTGATGTAATTGTCATTGGACTTCTACATTAAAAAGTTATAGCAATAAAGGATTGACAGGTGAAAATGGAGTGTGTGAGGATTGTTTTGAGTATTAAGTGAACATGAACTTGAGGTATAGAGTTTTAGTAAACGCAATTAGTAAAAGGAGAGAGTGAAAATAAAAAGGGGAATGTCAAGATGGAAATTTAATAAGGAACATTTCAAAATGGGTTAATAAATTTAAAATGATGTTGTTCCTTAAATATATTCATTTTCCAAAAGGATTTATGATTTTCTGATAAAAAGGGATAGTTTTGATGGTTGAAGGTTTTCTTTAAATGTTCAAATAAATTTTGAGAAAAAGGTACTCTACATATGATATTTTGAAACTACAAGACATTACTTTACTATATGGTATCACCTTGCATGCATGATCATTTCTATCTATAGGATGGTTATTGTTTTAGAACTGTGAGATTCCTACTGGGCAACTATGCTCACCCCTTGTTATTTCATTTTTTTTACAAGAAGAGATTTCGGATTGATTGGTTGAAGAATTAGAAAGTTCATGTATATCGTATGTGTAATCTCATTGTACTTTGTTGTTCGGAATTATTTATTTGTAACTCCGTAGCGGGAGCTTGGCATGTATTTTTATTATTATTGTTGTACTCATCATGAGAGAGAACATGTACTATTATGTTTCTATTATTCAAGGGTAATAGATATTTTTAATTTTTTTTAAAAAAAAAAACGGACCTAAATCTCAAGCTCTTGGTAATGTTTTCGAGTAATTAAAATTTGGGGCGTGACAACATCCATATCTACTCCATCGCGACCTCTCTTCTCTCTCTCGCGATCGAATGGAAACCCTAGTGCCGTTGTGATCTCAATCTGCTCCGTCACGATCGCGAGTCGCAGTCTCTTTCTCTCGCTCTTTCTCTCTCTCTCTCTCTCTCTCTCTCTCTCTCTCTTGCACGAACCAGAGGAAACCCTAGCGCCGCCGTGATCGCGATCTCTTCTCTCTCTTTCTCTCTCGCATGAACCAGAGGCGATGGAACCTTAGCTCCTCGATCTGAAACACTAACCATTATCTCTGGTCCGTCGTTTCGCCGTCGTCGCTTTGCCACCGACGATGTACGGATGAAGATGAGAAGGAAAGTAAAATAATTTTAGAATTAAAAAATAATTTTAGTATTAAATAATTAAAGTAATTGTAGAAAAAAATAAATATTAATAAAAAATAATTGATAGAATTAAATAATTTTAGTATTAAAAAATAAATATTAATAAACTAAAATGTTAATAAATATTAATGTATTAATAAATTAATAAATTAAATTAATGTATTAATATATTAAATATTAATAAATTAGTATTAATATATTAATTAATATTAATTGATACTAATTAATAACAATTGTTGATTAATAATAATAATAATAATAATAATTAATCCATTAATTGACACTAATAATAATAATTTTACTAATTTTACTAAGAATAATAATAATATGAAAAATAATAATAATAATAATAATAATAATTGATACTAATTTTAATAATTGATGAGCAATTGATAATTTTTATACTAAAATTACAATTAATAATAATAATTGACAGGGATAGGCCCACCAGGACCACGGCCCACCACGAGTAAACCCAAGCCCACCATTTAGACCCCATTACACAACCCGGTCAGTAAGACCCGGCACAGCTGGAGACCAACTGAGCAGGAAAGGCCAATGATGTTCGGACACGTGGCGGGTGCAGAACAGGCCATATCAGCAGACAAAGATCTGCAAAGTTATTGCCACAACACATCACCATTAATGCAACCCATCACCGCATTTATTGCGACAACACCCCTCAGCCGGAAGGGCGCCCCCTCACCCTGAACAAGACGAACCACGTCGCAAGCTTTCGGCGGGGAGGTCAGAACGGCTAAGACAACGAAATGATTACCAAAGGATATAAGCGAAGTTGAAAGACAGGAAGAAGGTTAAGTTTTCTATCTCTCTCACTCTCCCTACGTATTGTCTATCACCCTTACTAATTCACACGCGGGAGGGTTCGTCGGGGGACTACCCCGTTCCCCGATTGGACTTGCTTGCAGGTTATCCAGTGGGCTTGAGGAGCTTGGATCGGTCCAGCCCATCCCACGGGACGCACTGTATTATCAGTTGGCGCCGTCTGTGGGAACCGCGGTTTGTCCGTGCGACAGTTGTGTTCATTGCCGCCGGAGCCCCCCATTTTCCAGCAACCTTTGTCACCTCATCCGTCACGTGCATGGTAACGACCAGATCCATGGCTTCCCACCATAATGCTGCCGATCACCAGACCGACCCTCCCAATCCAAACAACCCACCATAGTACTTCATCGAGCTCACCAACAGCATCAACCGTATGGCCGAACAAAACCAGGCCTTAATCAACGCTCTGCTCCAACGGAACCTCCCTATCCCTCCACCACCCCCAGATATTCCACCCCATCCAGAACAAGTTCCGGGCCATACTGTCCCACAACCCAATCCTCCCAACTCGGGAGGTCTGCAACCCCCTCACCCACATGTACATCCGCCTCCTCCACCCCCACGCCCGTCGATCATAGCTCCAGCTCCCGAGGGTGAAGCTAGCAGCGTCCAACATCTGTCTCCCTCTGGCGGCGACAACATTCCCCTTTGGGACGCTGAACTCCGAGCCATGAAACTCCAACTCCAAGGGGTCATGCAGAACATCCAACATAAGCCCTCCACCACAGCAAACTCCCCGTTTGTCGCCTCCATCCGAGACAAACCCCTACCCCCCAAGTTCAAAATGCCTACCATCGACCCCTTTGACGGAACAACCGACCCCGTCGACCACCTGGAGACCTACCGTACCCTCATGATCCTCCATGCTTTCCCTGACGAAATCATGTGCCGAGCCTTTCCCGTGACACTGAAGGGGTCGGCTCGGCTATGGTTCAGCCAGTTGCCACCGGATTCGGTCTCCACATTCCAACACCTCAGTGACTCCTTCCTGAGCCACTTCATTGGGGCCCAACGCCAGCGACGTCCGGCGACCCAACTCCTCAACATCCGTCAGACCGAGGGGGAGTCACTGCGCAGCTTTGTCACTCGCTTCAACACCGAAGCCTTACAAGTTGCTGAAAATGACGATAAAGTCATCCTCACAGCCTTCATGGCTGGTCTGCGGTCATCCGATTTCCTCTTCTCCCTCTCCAAGAACCCCCCGACATCCATGGCAGCCTTGCTCTCCAAAGCCCAAAAGTACATGAACGCCGAGGATTCTCTAGCCGCTCGGCAAGACTCCACGACTAAATATCTGGCCCCCAGAGAAAAGAGGAAAGACCAAGAACCCAATAACGCCCGGCATCATAACCAAACATCCCGCTATGCCGACCGACCCCCTCGCGCCGACCGGTCAGCCCCAACCAGACCCCCCGGTCGGTTCGAGCAATATACCCCCCTCAATACTCCCATGGAACAAGTTCTTAACCAGATCCAACGGGACTACCCCCTCAAGTGGCCTCTTCCTCCACGGATCCCTTCCAACCGTAAAGACCAGTCCAAATATTGCCGTTTCCACCAGGATCATGGCCATAACACCGACGACTGCATCAGCCTCAAAGACCAGGTGGAGACCCTCATTCGCCAGGGGCGCCTGAGCCGTTTCACAGATACCCGCCCTCAGCAAAGGCAAAGGACCGAGCCCCGCAGAGACAATCACAGGCATACCCCTCCACGACGACCAGTTCAACCAGACCAGGGGCATGATCGACCCCACCAACAACCTCGGCCTCAAGGTAATCCGCCTCCGCCAGTTGGTGAAATCAGAGTTATTTCAGGCGGTCTTGCTTGTGGTGGACCATCTCGCTCAGCTCAGAGGGCGGAGCTTAGAAAGATACGACAGGGCTCAGACAAGAACAGTTGCCACGGTCAACCGACCCCCCAACAACCCAAACAGTGGACAGAGCCCATTACCTTCACGGACGACTGTGCAGGCATCCGTTATCCTCACGATGATCCCCTTGTCATCTCCACCGTCCTCTCCAATTATAAGGTCAGACGAGTCCTCATTGACAATGGCAGCTCGTCGGACATCATTTTTCTCAACTGCTTCCGCCAACTGAAGATCGGGAAGAAAGCCTGTCCCCACTCCAAACTCCTCTAGTCGGTTTCACCGGCGACCGGTGACGTGACCTCTGTCGGCTCCATTGATCTCCCATCACCATTGGAGAGTACCCACGGCAGACTACGAAGTTGCTTACTTTCCTTGTTGTTGACTGCCCCTCTGCTTACAACATCATCCTCGGCCGCACCGCCCTCAATGCCTTCCAAGCCATCACATCCACCTACCACCTTGCCCTCAAGTTCCCTACCGATTTCGGGGTCGGAACGGTGAGAGGGGAACAGACCGTCGCTAGAGAATGTTATGTGGCCTCACTTAAAGAGGTCAAACTGAAGGAGGCAATGATCATTGAAGGACTTGACGTCCGAGATGAGGACGAACTGATCAGAGGCGAACCTGTGGAGGAACTCGTCGAAGTTAACATCGATCCCACCAAACCCACTCAAAACCGCTAAAATCGGCAGCCAACTGCCCTCCCAAGCAAAGGCCGACCTCACCGCTCTCCTGACCGAACACAGAGACGTCTTCGCTTGGACTCATGCAGACATGCCAGGCATCGACCCCTCTTCATCACCCACCGCCTCAGTATCGAGCCTCATTTCCGACCTTACCTGACAAAGGCAGCGTATTTTCCATCCAAAGCGCAACAATCTCATAGCTGCAGAAGTTGACAAACTTCTGGAGGCCCAGTTTATCCGAAATGTGGATTATCCTAAGTGGCTGTCCAACGTGGTCCTGGTCCGCAAGAACAATGGCAAGTGGCGTCTCTGCGTCGACTACTCCGACTTAAACCGAGCTTGTCCCAAAGATAGCTATCCTCTCCCCCGCATTGATCTACTGGTCGACGCCACGGCCGGTCATCAAATGCTCAGCTTCATGGATGCTTTCTCAGGGTACAACCAAATCGTGATGCATTCATCCGACCAGGAACACACATCTTTCATCACCGACCGGGCACTTACCACTACCGTGTCATGCCGTTCGGACTAAAGAATGCTGGGGCCACCTACCAACGTTTAGTCAATACAGTATTCCACCATCAGATCGGACGGAACATGGAAGTGTATGTGGATGACATGCTGGTTAAGAGCAAACTCTCCACTGACCACCTCACCGACCTACGAGAGACTTTTGCCACACTTCGCAAATATCAGATGAAGCTCAACCCAGAGAAGTGCGCCTTTGGCGTAGGGTCTGGCAAGTTCCTGGGTTTCATGGTCAGTCAGCGCGGCATCGAGGCCAACCCTGAGAAGATCAAGGCCTTGATTGAGATGCAGTCACCCAAAACCGTTAAAGAGGTCCAAAGGCTCACCGGCAGAGTGGCAGCCCTCAACCGGTTCATCTCCCGCGCAACGGACAAGTGCCTACCATTTTTCAAAGTCCTGCGGCAGACTTTTGAATGGACAACTGAATCAGAAGAAGCTTTCAACAGTTAAAACAGTGCATGGCCAATCCTCCTCTCCTCTCACAGGCAACTACCGGCGAGCCCCTCTTCCTCTACTTAGCAGTATCAAGCACCGCAATCAGTGCAGCACTCATCAGAGAGGACGGCTCAGTCCAACGACCGGTCTACTACATCAGCCACGCTCTACGAGGAGTGGAGCAGAACTACCCCCTATTAGAAAAACTGTCCCTGGCCTTGG